>VMKM01000175.1:0-519617 GCA_008360985.2 Macquaria ambigua | reverse complement strand
CTCTGTCTCATTATTTTCTTTGAGTCTTTGCCCTCCCTCGCTCATATTTTATCTCATCCCGCAGTGAAGAACATCTACTCTGTGCCCATGAATATAAACCTCATCTAGCAGCCGCTCACAGCCTTCTGAAATATTTAAGAACATTCCCCTGGAAAAAAAAAACAGCCTCCACTACTCTTTTGAGCTAACAACATGCAAAATCTTTATTTATCATGTCTAAGAGTGCTTCCTCTTGAACTAGAACAGAGGACCAGACATTTTGCCTACAGAATAACTCAATAGCAGAGTCTAATGAAGCACTGAATACTTACATGTGTCAAGATTAACTCACCTTGTAAAAAGTCAAGTTAGCCTACGGTTTATAGCAGCTCATTTGTTGAGATTCATTTAGGATTTGTGCTCACTGGTGAAGTCACTTTGTCTCACTCAGTCTCCCCTCTCCTCTCATGTAGGTTCCATGTTTTCTCAAGCCATGAAGAAATGGGTCCAAGGCAACTCAGATGAGGTGAGGCCACGGGATGTTAAAATGTTCATCAACGATTCAGTGGTCTGAGCCACATAGCAGGGCTCTCGCTGGCACGTGTTCAAATTCACTTGGTGATGTCAATCCATGACATATGATTTACTGAAGAATAGCATTAAATGTCTGTGGTGAATTAACGTTATTTACTCTTTCCATCAAGGCCCAGGAAGAGATGGCATGGCAGATTGCCAAGATGATTGTGAACGACGTCGTCCACCAGTCAAACCACGACAGCCCCGGCAAGGCCACCAAGGTACAAACCCCTCACTCAGTAGTCTCTTTCCTGTGCTGTGATGTGTGGAATGACTGCAGTTCATCTCTAAGTGTTTTCTTTTGTCTGTCTGCAGTTATGACCCCACTGAGGAACCAAAGGACTGTCACTCCCTGCAGACGCTGGCCAAGCCAGTGACAAACTGTACACAGGGTTCACCCTACAATGAACTGCATTACTCTGAGAACGAACAAGGCATTTTATCACCCCAACCACCGTGTGTCTGTGTGTGTCTGTGTGTGTCTGTGTGTGTCTGTGTGTGTGTGTGTGTGTGTGTGTGAGCTTGGGTGAGTGATTGTTCACGCATGGGCTAATGGAGAAGTTGAAGTACATCATTGTTCCAATCTTCCAACTCCATAACACTATAAAGGTACACATGTAGTCGCCAAAAGCAAAGCAAAGGCAAGCGCTTGCATCAGACTGGAGGAAGTCACTCCTGACGAAGGAAACATTCAACATGACTCTAGAAGAAAGCCGGCATGAAGGAGCAGCACGTCAGTCAGGACCATCACTGCGTTGCTGTAGCCATACTGTCTGAAAAATGTCTGTCTTATCTCGGACCTATGGAGGATGTGACAAAGACTGAATTGCCCTCACTCCCTCATGGCACACCTCCCCACACCTTTTATAACCATTCCTTGTTTTTAGATGAAAGTCTCTCTTAAGGGTCAGCCATTAAGGCTTAAGCAGATGAAAATCAGCGTTGTACAGTTTTTGCATACACTTCCCTCGGCCTGCCTGGAGTAGTTCTGTCTGCTGTTCACTGAGGTGAGCTGTCCTACCCTGGCCGTTTTACGTACTGTAGAACATCTGCAAATGTGACAATGAAAAAGAAGAAGAGCTGATTCAGTTCTTGGACAGGCTGGCCTCCCATATGAACTTCCTGGCACCTTTACAGAGCATAGAAGAAGAAATATTTCCCTAACGAACTTAAGTGCTCCAGTTGTGTTGGAAAACTCCAGACTCTCCTAAATGTTCTATATATATATATATATATATATAAATATATATGTAGATTTCTGGTTTACCCCATATATTAATGTTAGTCCTTTTTTATGGTGATCGCTGTTTTTTTTTTTTTATGCATCACTGAAACAAACGTCAGTGATGACCAGACTGTTCAACTGGAAAGTGTGCTCAGTGAATTAAAGCTTTTTTAAAATTTGTTTTGAGCCTTACCAAGATGTGGAAAAGAACCAGAAAAGACTCTTGGTACTATGTACCACTAATGTTTTCTGACATGTACGTGTACTTAATCTATAATATATTTAAATTGTGTTTGATTTAAATACATATATTATGAAATGTTTTTGTCTGTCCTCATTTGTTTCCTTTGACATAGTTCAGCTGAAGTGTTTGTATGAAATTGTAGTTTCAGCCCACTGCAGGCTGTGGTTATTTTCATACAGAAAAATGTCTTATGTTTACAGTCAAATTGATTTTTTTTTTTTATCATTTTCAAAACATAAATATAGTTAAAATGTTGGAGCAGTGACAAGCTTAGTGCCAACAGCTTTAGGGTGGACTATTATCACCTCTGACCAGGTGGGGGCAATGTTGACTGTGTTGTTATGTTAGGGTAAAACAGAAAACTTGATGGCAGAAGCCTAAATTATTTCTGACATAAGTATGTCTACTTTCTCTCTTATACAGGTCCAGTTAAATCCACAAATTGTAAATTGCAGTTCAACCAAAGGGCTCAAACGTCACCTTCAGTACAGTATACAGCATTTAAAATCTTGAATTTATTTTCACAGGTCTCAGTGTTGTAGTTACCTCTCGCTGTGTGAAGTGTTAATGACAGTAGTGCAGTATATCAGTCTGTAAGTACCCTATGTTCAAATGTGAAAAGTGAATTTGATACAGTTGTGTGTATTTTAAAGATACAATTAGCCTACTACTAAAGCCAATTAGTGTGATAAATATTTTACACACTAATTAGCTGAATAGCAATATGCTATTTCATAGCTTGAAGCTCCACGAGCTTCTTGTGTTTTCCAGACCGAGGCCAGACCACGTGCAGAGGCAACGCCCACCTCAATACAAACGGACGGTCCCTGTCCTGAGCTCTGATTGGCTGAGATGTTACAATAACGGACACAGACCTGTATCTGTGCAACACTTAATACAACAATAATCACTTTTACTGTATATGTCGGTGCCGAAAAGTACTTTGTTGTGCGGACAATAACACTTTATTGAGATTAAAAAACGTTTAATGAATAATTTCATATAGTGTTTTTATTACAACGGTGTGTGTCGCTGTCTTTGTGAAGGCCATATCAATGCGCACAACACTGCATTAACAAAGTGCAAGGTGCGTTTGGACAGGTACCTGCGGCCAGACGCCTGTTCTGTCAAGTTAAAAAGAGACAACGTGCGAGACACCGGAAGAGTGGGGTTTTGCCTTCAGAATAAAAGGCAAAACATTTGTTAAACAATGGGGTCTCAAAGAATTTCCTGCCACGGGCCTCTAACAGAAACATGTTATCTACTATTGTGCCCGGCCACACGGTACCTAACTATGGACATTTACAGTCGCATAACCCCAAATTCATAAATAAGTCACTTCTGTGTTGAAACCACTAAGGTTGTGTTGTTGTCTGTTTGTCTACCTGGATAATGTTTACATCCCCTCTTTCAAAAGTTAAACGTATTGTAAGTTGATGATGTTGATAGACTGGAATGTAAAATATTCATACACCACACTACATCATTTCATGTCATCCATGAAAATGCATAGATTCATTTTTGATACGTGATGTTTTTCATTGCTTTTCCATAAGCTCGAGTAAGGCAAGTCTTATGTCTAAAAAAGATCTTATCAGGGCAGGATCTCTGCCTTGGTAGGCTTGTCCTAAAACATTGATTGATCAGGTTTCCCATAATGCAACCAATATAGCATCAGTTGATGAAATCATCAGGGTTATTTTGTCAGACTTTAAAAAGCAACAGAAGACATTATATAACTTTTCACAGGGTGAGAGTGGTAAGTAGCCTACTCCTCATAGCAAATAAACATATTTATGTGTAAAATCGGTGTAGTCTCTCTTTAGTTATAATTATTTAACTATATTCCTGAAGGCTCTGTCTGGGATACACAGTGCACTGCCTCAAACCTAGCAGCGCCTCTTCTCTAAGGATTTCACTTTGAAAATCACACCCGGAAGTACTCATTTTAACCCTCGTGAGCTTGACGTTGTCCAGACTCACTCTCAGAAACGCAAAGTGCGCTGCTGTCCGTTTGGAGGCAGAGCAAGTGCCTTGAGAGCAGCAGGGGAGACCAGCGGCTCCGGGACATGTTTGTCTTCGTGTTTGCGGCTCTAAATCCATCTGTTTCTCCACCTGCGCTGCTATGACAACTGCGCATCCAGTTTTGGGTGTGACAAACATCTTGTGTCAGATTTGGGCATTTTTCCAGGCTGAGTGGAGGCGCGGATGACTTGACTTTATTGTATCACCATCACTCCTCCTGCTGATGTGCTTTGGACGTTTTCTTAGTGGTTTGTGTGTCCAGACCAGATGTTCTGGGGACACACACACACACACACAGCACTCACACACACGGGGCTGCCGCTGCGGATGTCCAGTGATTTATTTGCTGATGTAGTGCTGGTCAGGAGCTGAAGTTGAAGTCTTGCTCTTGAAGGTGTGAGCTCCAAATGCATTCGCTCCTGGGCCGGGAGAAGAAAGAAGAAGAAGCCGGGTTTGGGATCGATCTGGGTCTGTCTCCGGGCTTTCTGCCCCAAGCTGCCACCATGTTCAGCTGTGTGGGCTGCTTCTGGGTGCTCCTCTCCTCCGCTCTGGTCGCCGTCTGCAGTTTCAGCTTCATATCTCCTGCCTGGATTGTTAAGGACCAGCTGAGGAACAATCACCACCACCACCACCACAACAACAACAAGGACTCTGTGAGCTTCGGCTTGCTGTGGCACTGCTCAGAGTCTCTGGATCACATGTACCGATGCTACACCTTCGGGGGACTGGGCAAATTCGCAGAGATCCCCTCCAGCTCCTGGCAGGTAGTTACCCATAGCCTACACACCCATGTCAGTCACATGTGGATGGATGAGAGCATGTGGGGCATCAAGTGGGAAGGGCATGGCATATGGCATTACAGGATCCAGGAAAGAATGGATAGCAGGCAGCAATGTTTTAGGAGCAAAAATTAATAAATCTGAGCAAATCATCCAGCCTTCAAATCATATTTCAGCCTAATTACTGCCCTAAATCAAGAAAATTACACTTCATTCAAGAAAATGACTCTTGATTTGAGACATTTAATCAAACAAGTTGATTTTGCATCCATAACAAGTCATTTATCTTTTAGATTTGAACTTAAAATAGTAGTTTTAAATTACTTGTTATGCTGTAAATTTCCCAATATCTACTCATCCATCAGTTATATTCCATATCCACAGAAGCTCATTTGATTTTTCATATTTTTGGGGAAATTCTGGTAGCAGATGACAAAAGCTCCAGTGACTCTGCCAAAGCTCAGGGTTCACTGACACCTCATGATGAAACTCTGTAGTCGGTCACATACACATGCTGTACGCGCCATATGTGTCACAGCAAACTGAATGACACAACAAGATAATTACCGTGGCGCTGGTGCTGCCTCCTGAGTCACTTTTCACCAAAACACATCAGGGATGATGCTATGCATTTCAGTAAGAATAAGTGATTCATTGATCTGGAGGTGCATCACACAGAGCAGCATCTGCAGCACAGCACGCCAGACACACATCAAAGCTGCGAAAGTGGCAAAGAGGCTGCCCGCCGATCAGTAGCAGGAATTTCAATTTCATCTCTCTTCGTCAAATTGAATGAACCCTCCTAGTGAATGTGCGAGTGGCTGTTTCGCACCACACTGCATTCTCCCCACCTATGGTGTAAACAGCTTTGCAATTATATCCAACATCAAACACACTCACAAATGGGCATGTTTCAGGGTGAACATTTGATCCAATGTGGATCTGTTTGCAATGTGGGCCTTGACTTCAGAAAAGTTTGGAACTGACTGCTTTGTTGCTAAGGCTGAGGCTGTGAGAAACAGAGTTTGTAAGTTTATTGGAGACAAAACAATTGGCCTTGTTAGAAGACTTGTATCTGGGACGCTTACTATTTATGTAAGTTGTTGGATCATTTCATTCGTTAATACAGGCAGGCTGTTTGGACCCCCCAGCCTCGCACTAAAAATCTTTTTTTTAAAAACCTGCTACACTATACCAGCCACCTCTGGAGTTATGATTTATGTATGAAGGGGAATTAGCATTTGAAAGCGAAATATTAATAAGTGGCTGCTTGTGTGATTGTAGCGCAAGAATCTGCAAAGAGGGAAGAATGCAGTGCCTGGGTTTCTGCTCACAGGGAAGCACAGGTGTTGAAACTGCAGAGACACAGAACAGATTGGGATCTCTGTATGTATAGATCATCTCATTTAGATTCACACATTAACTACCACATGTCCTTTACTGAACTTAAGTGTGGCACACTGTGTTTAAGGCTCATTTGGCTAAAATCAGTAGTCACTTTGCTAGTTAGGCAGTTGTCAGTGAGTCAATTAGTGGGCCCTCCTTCCAGTTACGAGCTTCTCTTCCAGTGAGTTAGTGAGTGTGAGGCTGATGGAGCTACACGTGTTATTACGGCGGTGAACCCGAGCGCACGATCCTGCTCCCACAGCCATTAATAAAGGTGAAGGGGCCATTAAGTTTTCATCAGAGCCACTTTATTACTCCACCACTCCTCACTGATGTGCACATCGGTTTGCTGATGCCTTCCATTTTCAACTTGTCAACAACCTGCACACAGAAACACAAACCTGTGCAGTACAGGACAAACAGCATGTGCTTAGGCAGCAATATTGTACACTGAGATGTAGTACACACACACACACACACACACACACACACACACACACACACAGACACAGACACAAGCTTCAGCAGCCACTAGTCCCACTCTGTGTTTGTGTTAGTAGAAGAAGACAACTATCACTGTATATTGAGCTCTGTGGTCTCCATCAGAGTGGAAGAGTGTACTCTTGGCTCACTCTGAAAAGACAAGCTGAGCCCTGCGGATGCTGTGTGAGTGAACCAGAGGAGGACGAGCACAGGACAGGCGAGGAGGAAGAGGAGGAGGAGGAGGAGGCTCCCTGAGAGGCTGGCCTACTTGTGCTATAGTCTCTGTGAGCTTTTCTGTTGTTGCCTCATGTTGTCAAAAGCTTTTGCCTGGACTGTGCTGCCGTCCAGTGCTGCTGGCGCTCAGGAGTCCAGTGCTGCGGGCCATCAGGCTGGCAGGGCCGCTGCCTCCGTTTAGCCACACACACACACACACACACACACACACACACACACACACACACACACACACACAGACATGGGAAAGACGGTAGCGAGAATTCACGTCATCTGACAAAAATAAAGTAGAGAATTGACAATATAACACTATCCATTAACTTTGCATTTCATTACCTTGAACAACAGACTTTGGCTGATGTGAGGCATCCATATTTGTTTGACTTTTCAGGCACTTCAGTATCATTAAGTTGAACACATCTGACCTGAGAAACATTTTCCAGTGATTTTTGAGAGTCATGATTTGGATGCTAACGTGAATGCTATTTACAAGTTGGAAAATGGTCCTTAGTGTAACTCAGCATTATCTATGATGTATAAAAGTGATTTTCCCCAGAGATTGCAGTTGAGGAGTGCAACGCAGCCCCGCCCAGTACACATCAAGCTTACTGCAACAGGAAAGCTATTGAAAACAGTCTCTTCTTCATAGTGGTTTTCCACATAAATTATTCCTTGGGTTGTGTAATTTTCCATCAGAGCAGATGTAGAGTAGTGGTGGTGTGTGAGCATGCTCGTGTACATGCGCACATTAGCGTACATACCCTATGTGTGTGTGTGTGTGTGCAGAAGTCAGTGGAAGTGTGAAAGCGTGTGTGCAGCGGTGGTGGTTGCCAGGTCGAACGTGTCAGTGGAGGAGGTGTACTGTGAGCTGCTGCTAGGTAAAGTGTGAAGGAGGAGGAGGGCGCCTGCCAGAAAACATTTTCACCTTAACTTGTTAACAGCTTATGTGCTTCCAGCTGCTTCACAGCACTAAACACTGGAGTTGGATTAGCTTGGCCTCTGTAGTAACCAGCCAACAGCTCAGACACATACAACAGTGTGTGTGTGTGAGTATGTGTGTGTGTGTGTGTGTGTGTGTGTGTGTGTGTGTGTGTGTACACAGGAGGTGGTGTGTCTGGGTGCTCTTGGATTGTACTGTATGTGTTTGCTGTCTCCGTGGTGACATGCATGTTCGTTCTCCTCATACAGTACATGCCCACTGAATGTCAAGGTCGTCTTGTAGCCTAAATGAGTCGTGGCTGAGCTCCAGGAATGCTGATTGGAAAATGTCTGGGTTCGTCCTCATCTTTTGTCTGTCTGTGCAGAAAATGGCAGCATGACAAGGCGGAGATTGTGGGCTGTGGAAAAAGGGATGTGATTGGCTTCCATTGAAATCCTCTGACACATGAGACAAAACAATCAGCCCATGTTGTCTTTCCCATGTGCCAAAAAGATGAATTCTAGACGTTACTGGAGATGTTTTACCATGCCTAATTGCCAGCTACCTATGAGGAACACTTACTGGTGCATAAACCCTGCTAGATGCTCCAAATGTCATTTCACCACTCAGTGAGCCAGAACTAGTTTTAAGTAGATAGATAACTCATTTAATGAAATCCACTTATGATTCCTTTGTCTGGCTGCTACTCAGCTTTTGTCTTTGCCCTCCTTCATTAATGTTAGTATGTAGAGAAGTTTTGCTGTGAAGAACAGGGAAAAGGATGTTACTGCCATATTTTCAGTGTATTGTTGTGTGTGAGAATGTTATTTTACATATAAATCTGTTTGAATTTGTCGCAAATAGTAAAATGATTTTAAAGCATCTTAAATGTCAGGATGTAATCTGTATTTTACATTTAACTGCTTTAGCTAGAGGATTATTATACAGGCTGTACAGTAAAACTGTGGTATACGGGTGCAGCATATTCACTGCTTGTGTTGCACTGTCTGAAGTGTAGAGCAGGTAATGAACCAAAACAGATTATGACTACAGTTTATCAGCGAAATAAAATAAAATCAAACTATGCAGAGACTGGAAGTAAGTTCCAAATACATCAAGTAAGGATGGAGAAATATAAATCTTTTTCTTTAAAAGTTACTATTATAAGCCAAAGATTTTAGTAACTATCTTTACTCAAGCTACATTATTTGGTAGCTTTTTGTGCACTTTACCTAATGAAGTTCAATACAGTTGAAATCACACCTTAAAGCATCACATGGGTGTCAGAAACTCGACAGTTGTGGATCCGTTCACAGTGAAGAACAAAATTTCAATCTGACTTTGTTCACTTTGTAGTCATTTCCAATGATTCCAGGTTAGGGACTGTAGGACAATTATTAGGGAGGTCAGAAAAGGGGGAGGGTATTGTAGTTTTTCTTTTGGCTGAAGGTAGGGTAGTCTTAAATTTACATTTTATTTCAGCCTTCTTTACATCAAAAAGACGCATTTCACTTACACCGCGGATCATAAAGGTGCACTTTGCCAACAGTTCTGTCTCTGTATCAGGGTTTTATTAATGTGATCATTGGTGGCACTCATTACAAGTTCCATTAAAATATTGTGATTTAAATTGAAGTACATGATTAAACATGTTGTAGCAATTTAACACTGTTGTGGTATTTTGACACGTTGTGGAGAGGGTGTTTTTCAAGACGAGGGATCAAAGAAAACATTAATAACCCAGAGGAGGGCCTTGCTGTTTTACAGAGTGAAAAATAAGGTTGAGCCCCCCCTCACCACCCCAATAATTTTTGTACAGTCCCTTAAAATAAGTCTCAACTCTTAGCCTTTTGAAGTGATCCAAAAGTATTAAAGAAGCTCAGTAGCATAATTTACTCTTTGAATGAGCTACGTTCAACTTTTAACCAAATAGATTATATAACACATTTTGTTCATGTGTTACTGACTGAAATTCATCTGCAACTATTTTGGTAATTGATTCAACATTTTGAGTCATTTTTTAAGAAGAAGAAAAGCAAAAATTATCTGTTTCAGCTCCTTAAATAAGAATATTTGTAACATTTGAAAATGTTACTTTTGGCTTTGGGAACTTGTGATGGACATTTTTTGACCATTTTCTGACTTTTAACAGCTGTGAAAACAGCTGAAAAGAGCTTTAACCAGATATGACATGCGCCCTCCCAAGCAGAACATGATTCACCAGTTTGTGTGCTGCCTAATAACAGAATGATGGACAAGGTCTGGCCTTTAACTCTCTGAACAACGTGAGGGAGAAATGAAGGGTCTGTGCTCTGAGCTGGCTGCGGGAAGCATGAAGTCCATTGACACACACACAAGCACACACACACACACACACACACACACACACACACACACACACACACACACACACACACAGAGAGACACACACATATTCCCAAGGGAGTCAATGTATTCCCTTCCACTTACTGACAAATACACCAGCTCAAAAGACTAGCAGAGAGCTGTGAAATCTCCACTGAACAGAAAGCTGTCATTTCGTCCTTGATGCAGTCTCCTTAGATTTACTGTATCAGTACAGCTTCTCTCTCCCCTCTCTGCCTCTTATGGCCTCTCTCCTTTAATGCTAATGGGGAACCTCTGTGGTGAAAGCCATTTGTGTGGAAGTGTGTCTGCCTGTTATAAATGATGTTATGGGGTCTAATGCACATGTTGTATTCCTGCTTCCCCCGTGGGGAGTCCGCTGCCCAGTTTGCACGAGAGACAAAAGGCTGACTCGTCTGGCTGCTTTTTTCCCGCGACCTCATTCTGCTTAGAGCTTCATGTATGGTGCTTTTTCACAGAGGCACGTTCACCACACACGCAAGTATGCTTAGACAACTCAGAGTGATGTGACGTACCCACACACACACACACACACCACTTTCACACATGCACACAGTGAGATGAAAAGAGGCAGAGTGATTCAGATGCACACACACAAAAAAAATCTCTCACCCATTACAGTGTGATCAAAAGAGACATTGATGTGATGTACAGTGGCTGTCCATGTCAGCACTGATGCAGTAATTAGGGGTTCAGGGAGGGAATGCCGAGGGACATTAGAAGAGAAGTAAACCCAGTGAGTTATGTTGTTACCCTCCAAAAACCAGCTACAACAGACTGTCAATGCTAAAACAAGGCTGTGTCCACTCAAAACCAGACGCCCCCGTCTACAGCACAAAGCAGCCATCATCCATATTCGCACTCAGTAATAAACTGAACTCTGTTTCCTTTCAGGTGATAATCATAAAAGGAAGTCCACCTGTAATGTTGCGGCTACCAGCTCCAGCTCATTTCCCACTCTGCTCCCCCCCTCTCTGACCTTTAGCCCAGCCTCTTTTTGTCCGTGCACTTACCTGTGAACAGAGGGAAAGAAAAGAGCAAAGAGTGCAGCATGTATGAGAGGAGAGAGCGAGACCGGGGGAGGTCAAGAGTTGTGTTTTAGTACCGTCTCTTCCTCCGAGTTGTTTTTCAGGTGGCTACACATCGTCTTTTTGCCGGTGGCGAAGCATGCAGCCGTTGTTTTATGAGACAAACATATCCTTGGCCCCAGGCTCAGCCTAATATAAATTAGTGTTTTTTTGTATTTGGTTGTCTATTCACCTTGACTTATACCGGGCACATAAATAGACTCACTGCAAAAACTACAGTGTAGCGCCGGAGAAGGGACTGGAACGAGAGATAGATGTTTGGTCCTTTGACAGCAAGTCTTGCGTGAAATGTGGTGTGCTGACTTATTATAATACAGCGCATGTTTACTTCAAGGCCACCGTCTGACTGGTGACAAAATTAATGGTAGGCAGTGTGTATACAGAGGAGAGTTTTACAATGATAGATTTGGGGATGAATGGGCCATTTGGATGGCGTCCGGATTCTTGTTTTTACTCCCTCACAAGCCTCAATTTGCTTTGTTTTGTCTCATGTTTAACCTAAAGACCTCCAGTATGATTACTATTATGTAATGCAATTTGACTACAATATCTATTGGAATGGGTCAAAAGTGTTTAATGGTGTGCTGATATGTCAGGCTGCTATTTATCTTTTATTTCAAATTGAGCCAGTCAGTGTTGTCTGCCTCTGATATGAGCAGTTTGTAGATCTTGTCAATTCTCTGCTGGTTGTCTATGGGAGGCACTTAAAGGATCATACTAGTGGCTCAGCCTTTATTATGCCATTAACTTCAAATTGTGCATACTACACATAACTGCTCACCTTTTTTGAAAGCACACCATGAGTTTTCAAATTGATTTTCTACCATGCAGGCAGCTACTGGTTTCAATTTATGTCAGCACACAATGAAAATCAACATACAGAGACCTGAGACAGTGAATATTATGTGCCTCTATTTATTTATTTAGGTGAAATGATGTTATAATGTGGAAATACAGTCATAAACAGGGACTGCTGTCAAAGCTCTCCATGCTGGTGCCTTCCAAGATGCTCTGACATCTGAGACTTTCGAGTTGGCTGCTGATCAGAAGCTTTTTTTAATCCACGAAACAACCAAATTCACACAGTCCATTTCTACACATCCATTTTTGTACTGTTTGTCCTCTGGATTTAAAGTCAGCTCAACATACAGTAGCTCATTAATGCAATTCTTTTTGTAATCTCACTCTCAGATCTTGCGTGTTACAGTGTCCTTGAACACCCTAACAGATGCGTTTACGTGCTCATCTCAGGAGGAGTTCCAGCTCTCTGCAAGTTGATTTTTTCATGCTGTTTTGAGGAGAATATAAAGCAACGACTGCCTGGAAGGTAGGAAATCAATTTAAAAGGCTTTAGAAAATGGTTTGCACGTAATGTTAAGAATACCGGATTTGTAGTTCATTCAATTCAATTGACTTTAATGACCTCACTGCTTTGCTGGAGGAAGTTGTTGTTGGCACAGTTTGCAACAGCACGGACACAAGCACACAGACACAATTCAGTCAATTATCCACCAACATATCACAAATACACTCTGCAAATAGGTTACACATGGGAATGGGAAACATGCAAACTCAACAGCAAGGTCCTTTAAACTCAGTTATGCACATTATTGTTGCTATTTTGCAATACATTGGGTTTCAGTCGAGAGCTATTCTGTCTCATGGTTTTAACATAAGTGCTAAAAATAGTACAATGATTTGTTCAAAGTAAGTATGTTTTTTTTTTTTCCAACATACCCACATATCAGAAGCGTTATGGGGGTCATCATCTTGCTCAAGGACACTTTGACATGTGGAGGCGGAGACTGACCAACCAATAATGGCTGAGCCGCTGTACTTCCTGAGCTACTGCCGCCCACTAAATGTTTCAGAGGCTTTTCCACATGATGAAAATTGATTTTTATTTTTTTAGGGGCGTCTTCTGCTCTGTCTTGAGGTAGGGTGTGTCCTAGGGTGTGTCTGTCCTTGAGGAAATCCAATCTAACTCTTGTGCCTGTAGATTTTGTCACAAATTCCTGGATGTAAGATTTGGTGGGAGTGTGTGTCGACATGGCGGAGCGGGGCAAGAGGTCAGCGCTGCGTACGGGAGAGGAATTGAAAGTGCAGAGGAACAGCTGTCCAGATGATGGATAGAACAGGTGGTTTGGAGAGAGATGAGGAGGAGGAGGAGGAGAGAGGGGAACATGTTGATCTGCATTTTATACCCATCTAGGTGAAGTAAAGAGGAAATCACTCTGGATGACAAGGAGAAGGATTTATGATCTCATCAGCCTTGATGGATGGATGTTACCTGCAGTGTATGATCATTTTCTGCTGCTTTTTATATCTGATGTTTGATACTCTCACAGCAGCGGGCACAGCAAAACACTTGCTGTGATGAAAGCCACCGATGGTCAAAAATGTGATATACTCAACCATCCATCCATCCATCTATCCATTTTCTTCCGCTTATCCGGGGCCGGGTCGGTTAAACTCTACCAGCAGACAGGAAATGTTTCTTCAAATATTGGCTGAATTCCCAGCAGCGGCAAACGCGTCGACACCCGTGAGCATTTATCTCTCCCGTGAATTATACTCTTTGCTTTGGTG
Source organism: Macquaria ambigua (assembly GCA_008360985.2). Taxonomy (NCBI): domain Eukaryota; kingdom Metazoa; phylum Chordata; class Actinopteri; order Centrarchiformes; family Percichthyidae; genus Macquaria; species Macquaria ambigua. The sequence continues at coordinate 505,705 of VMKM01000175.1, read as the reverse complement.
ATATTTAAGAGCCTCTGATCAGCAGTTCCCAGGTAGACACAGCGAGCTGTCTGACTGATAGGAGAGGGGGAGCATGACGGAGCGCTGTTTCCTCCACCGGGGGGAACGTGCTGAGTCAGCGGGCTCTGGGAGGCCGCCGTCCATTTGTTAAGCGGCCTGTCACTTCCGCTGCCTTCACTGTGGATCCTGAGGGTAGTTTATGTATTGATTTAACAGGGAGCCTTTCTCCATTTTTTAACATAAATGATGGCTCACTTGGCTCGATGCACTGAAGCCGGTTGTAGCCGTGTGAGTCGGTCTCCATCAGTAGTCAAAGCACAGGGGTTGCAGGTAATAGAGCTCAGGGTAACGGGAAAAACACTTTAATACGGTAAATCTACCTCCACTTAAAGCTCTTAAAGCTGACATTCTGTAGAGGAAGAGATGCTAGTGACAGTTTTTTAAGAGGAGGAGATATTAGTTTGATGGAATCAACTATGTTTTTGTGATATTCCACTGTGTCTGGATATAGTTTTGCTGCCTGCTCCACTTTTTCGCTTCTCATAAATCCTGCAACATCAAAACATAAAGCTCCTGGGATGCAGCCAAGCTCCCAAACATAACTTCTCTGTTGAATCCCGGAGCGAGTTGCGCAGCTTCAGAGAGGAAACTCCTAAAGTCCCGTGTGTGTCGACTTATTCAGTGCTATATAAAGGGAAATGTCACTGAACTTCTGCTTTGAAATATCTTACCCTTATAAGCTTTTACACAGTTTAGACATGTCAGACATAAAAAAATTAGCCGCTGGTTGGGACATGAATTGCCAGTGTTCCCCTCAAACGTTTAGTTTCAGGGTCAGAAGGGAATTGCGGCATCTAATCAGATTTTCTGATCTTTCTGTGGAGAGTCTGAGGCAAAGACTTTCTTCCTCACTCTCTGAAACTATGAAGATAGGAGCAGCCTTTATGTGGGAAACATTGATTCCGACTCACTCACACTCATTGGAGTTAATGTTTTAATGTATTAACGGTTATGTATTTTAATTTAGTATTAACATTTAAGTAGCATTCTCTCTTTTTACCTTGAAGTAATGTGAATTTCATCATAAATGTAATATATATATTTATATATATGTCACTGTCAGGCCGTGATCGTAGATGTGTGTTCTTTTAGTTTTATAAATGGACAACAGCATGTATTACCGTATTACCATCTAATGCCATTAGTTTAGTTGATACAACCCTTTCTTGCCCACTAAAAGCAGTTTAGGGGGGAAAAATATTCCTCAATAAAAAGTGAATTTCCTGCTCTGCAACAGTGAAGAGTTTGATGCTGCTGTGCTAATGTGCTGCTCCACAGAGAGAACTGAATGAAAAGAAAAGATGAATATGGCAGCACCCAGTGGGACATGGGTAAAGGCAGACGTATAATAAAGTCGTTTGGATGCAAGTCAATTTGTACATCAGCGTAACATGTCAGATTAAAATCTGTCTCATTCTTCATGGGAAAGGTAACATTTATAAGCACAAACAGTGTTAAAATGGAAACTCTCCATGTGTTTATTCCCATTAGTGGGTTAGTAATTAATGACTTTAATAAAAACAGTAGCTCCTAGCTGCCCATTATTCCTGTAAAACTCCATTATGCTTTCATTCTAAAACAGGATCAGTTCAGTTACTTTGTGAATGGAATCGTACTTTTAGATCCATATGAGTTAGTAATTTACACAGTTTAGTAAAAGAAAGCACAATTAATGGTTGAACAGAAGCTGAACTAACTTATCATTTATCAGTGTTTGCCCAGCAAGCCACAGCGATTTACAAAACTGAGCTTAATTAGTGACCTACTGCGTAACGATAAACTGTCATCGTGTAAGATGAAGCAGCTCAGCAGCATGTTGTTGTCCAGTTACATCATTCTCTTGCCGAGCCTCTGTAGGCCAGACTCTGGGCTCCTTAACATGCAGCAGATGCTCCTCTTTCTGCCATGAGGATGATACTTAATCAGAATGATGCAACTGTGATCCAGACCTGGTAACACACTTGATTTATTAGCCCCACTTTCTTCTTGATCTGCGTGAAAAAGGCGATTCCTGACTTAATTAACAGCAAGAAGGTCCACTGCTCCATCCTGAGATAAAACTGTAGAGGTGTTGTTTGACTCTCAAACTAAAGATACTAATTTGGTTATTTGAAACGTTTCTAAATATTGCCCTGTAGCTACATGTTCATTTTTCGGGTGCCAGGAGCTTTGCCGTAATCTGAGTGTAACGTGCACCAGTCTGACTTTCTGATGAAATGAAGCAGAGTGGTGGAGGCAGATAGAGTAGCATTTCCACTTGCTACAGTACAGTTTGTATGAATTATGAAACGTGCACTCGGGACCAGCGGTAGTGCAGATCATACATAAATGCAAGAGCGAGCTGGGCTGTGTGAGTTTTGAGGGTGTGAGAGCTGAAGGACGGCCTCCGCTGAAGCCCACACGCTCTCTTAAACTTCTCTATTACAGGTGGAGGAGGCTGGGCCACGTGGACACTCTTCAAGTCCTCTGTCTGTTAGAACTGAGCCATATACAAACAGATTTGCAAAACTCTACTTGAAATGCCAATCTGCAAGTGCTATAAATATTACATCTAAATTCTGAAAAAATGGAGAGTAAATTACCTCTTTTTTTCTGCAAACTCACAAGTCATCTGGGAATAGTCATCCGGTTCAAACTGGATTGTTGAAAGCAGCTCTCTCGTTAGAAGATGCTCTCTTCTACAAATCCCTGATTAAATCATTTTCACACACTAATTAATTTTCAGACTCTTCAACTCATCTCTGTCTTTTAAACATGTGGTAATACAGTTTATTAATCCCAACATCTCCATAATGTAATAAAGTGTTGTGTTTTTGCTGGCCAACAGATAAACATGTGTGTCAATATGGGATGTCTGCCAGCCCTGTTGTTCAAATGTGGCTTAACTAATCCACGCTAACACGTTGTTATCGGATCTAAAATGATCCTGTTAATCCTCATCCATCTTATTTGGTTCTTTGAATGCAGTTTGAGGATTGATTTGTTCATCTTGGATGAAGTTATATTGAATAACAAGAGTGTGCTCTTACTTTGAAATAGAGGCAACATGAGGAGGGAGTCAAACCCATGATCAGCTCTCATATCACTGGCTGCGTGCTGATCATGTGATTGCAGTTACATGAGGCAGGTGTGTAGAGAAGCCTCCCATCATGCACTGGGGTAACACACTCATTGAGTCTCATTTTATGTGTGTTGTTGAGTTGTAAATGCTGTTATGCTTTGCATTGTGCTCCACAGTGTTGCCACTGTTTTCACACATCCATTACTGTTAAACAATTAGGTATAGTTCATACTGTGTGAATGTGGTACTACCAGTGATGGTTGCTCAGTTGATGAGGTCCTCCTGAATGGGAGCACAAGAGACTTTGAAGTGATAATCAGAAGCCTCTCCTGTATGCTATGAAGTCTTATCACACACGCTTTCAGACTATTAAATTAAAACTTGCTAAATTCTCTTAAAAAATTGTTTTAAAGGAATAGTTCAACATTCTGGGATATAGTCTTATTCGTTTATGACAAGAACTACACCACTCTCATGTCTGTAACGTAAATATGAAGCTACCGTGAGCAGCTAGTTAGCTTAGCTTAGCACAAAGACTGGAAACAGCCAGCCATGCTCTGTCCAAAGGTAATCTCATTTAAACAGATATTTAATTTAATATTCAAATTAGGTGTAACGTGTTAATGAGCTTTCGAGGTGCTGGGTGGCAGATTTTGTTACCTTTGGACAGAGCAGGGCTACCTGTTTCCAGTCTTTATCGTAGGCTAAGCTAGGCTAACCTGCTGCTTGCAGTAGCTTCATATTTACCAGTGGTATCTTCTTATCTAACTCTCAGTAAGAAAGCGAATAAGTCTGTTTTTCCAAAATGTTGATCTATTCCTTTAATTGCGTGGATGATTTCCAGCACAGTGAATTAACAGTCAATCATTTAATAAGTTTTAGTGTTGAAATTACACTAATATGTCACTTTTATTGGAGTTTATGTCCCAAACTAAATTTGGATTGGTTCTTTTTTTAAGTGTACATACTTTAATTTGTTGTATATTTTATCATGTGTAGGTTTTCTTTATTATGTGTTTATAATTGTGGTAATTACAGCAACAGATTATATTGGTTTCTTAATGAATGCATGTTCTAATATAACACCCTAATCACATCAACATGTTTTCATCATAACATAATCTGTATCTGAAAATGAATTCATATATGGGGTTCACCCTAAAACGTCTTGGTCATAATCCAGCTAGCAGGATTGGGTTTAAGGACTTGCTGCTCCGACAACAGTTCCTGATATATCTTTACTGAATACTCCAGACTAATGTCCATTCATCAGCCTTCTAATCAGTTATCCACATACAAAGAACAGGGCTACAAGCAGCACTTTGATAGAAGTCTCAATTCTGTAGAAATGCTGCATACGACTTACAGTACAGAATGTAAAAGTGGCAAATTTCCATGTGCTTTTCAAGTAAGATATTTTACTTTTCCCCTCAGTCGTGGCAGTTTGAATAGATGGGCTGATGCTTTTTATTATTAGGACTTGAGTCATATGTTTTGTTTACCTACAAAGAGGACTAAGTGAGCTTCAGCGTGGATAAGACGTCTACAGATGGAGCCTTACTGTATGTGGGCTGTAGTGTTATTTTGCCAACGTCAGAGAGTACAGTATTTCTTTTTCACTTTGAAAAGGCAAAGTGCTCCTCCCTCCCTCTCCCCCTCCTCTTCTCTACATTTCGTTCGCACTCCCCCATCCTCTCATCTCGTACTCTCCCCTCAGCTCTCTCTCTCTCTCCTATTGAGATGTGGTTTTTGATGTAAAAAAGATCAACCATCGTTTCTGGATTGGGACACTTTGTGCACCAATTACGCTCTGCTGTTTGTTGGAATGCCAAACATACGTTTATTCTAATGAGCAAATGTGCTGATTAACAGTTGTCGCCTCCCTTTTTTTTCTCCACTGAATTTGTTCACTTAATTCCAATTTCTAACAGTATGCTTTTCATCCATTTCTTATTAGCATCTGCTTTCAAAGCCAAGAGACAAAACCAGACAAATTCCACGTCTGGTGTCTTTTGAAGAGACTCAGGGGGGAAAGGAGTGGAGTGGGGGGGTGGGGGGTGGTTGCACACAAAAGTATCAGTTGCGCTATAATTCAATTACAGCATCTATTGAGAGAGAAGAGAAAGGAGAAACTTTGCCTGGGGTTGATCTCGTTTGACTACCCATCAGCCCCCACCACCAGCAGCCTATTATAAGAGCTGAATAAAAACCTCTGGCCCGGCTCTGAGGATGTCATCATTAAACCAGGCTCTGAGGGATCCCATGCATTTCAAACCAGCTATTTGATCCTCCTATCTGATCTGATCCGCTTTTGTGATCTATTATGAACGAGAGTGCGATGGAGAGGAGAGAAAAGAGGCGGTATTAAGAAGTTTCTGGTTAGGTGCAGTTTATTTTTTTTCCTGCCCGCACCTCACCTGTACACCCCCTCCATCCCTTCCCTTCCTTTCCAGGACATCAACTACCATTTAATTGAGAGCAGAGAGAGATAAAGAGAGAAGAAGCAGGAGAAAAGGCTTTTATGTTGCTGCTGTATATGATCAGAGTCATAATATACCCCTCCCCAGGGTATATGATGACTATATGACTGTCTGATGCTATAGTTTGGAGGCACATGGCGGCAGGAGGAGGTATAATGATGAGGAGAGGAGCTCGTATGTACAGAATCTACAGAAACGCTTGGCTCTGGTCAGGGAGGTGCAGCTCTGTGAGCTGTGTTTAAGGCTGCTGCTCTGATTTCTGCACTGTAGGAAAACAGTGGGGATCGGCCATGTAGTGCTGCAATGTGTGTGTGTGTGGGCAGGTGGTGCTCAGCACTGCCAGATGGACACTTGATCACTTGTCATACAATTCTTGATTAACCTATAAAGGGAACTCATTGTATGAGCCCTCATCATCATCAGTGAATTAAGGCTCTTAAAGTTTCTTCAGCTTTTGATTTTCAGTGGGTTTTTTTCATGTGAATCAATGGGCGTGCAGCGCTGCAGTGCTTCATGTAGTTTTGAAAGGGAGGTATTTTTCTCAGAACAATGTGCCTAAAATAGAAGCTTTTCTCTGTGTCCTATAGCCCTCCATAACAGTCTCTTACATATGAGTCATTGTCTGTGCTGCTCCACCTGAGGGTTTCATAAAGATGATTCTCCTTTGGGATGATACCCGCATGCATCTATTTCCTCCTCCTGCACCGCAGCTGATGTGAAACTAGAGCTGTGGTTTATGTCTTTCTCCAGCAGTTCTGGGACCAGAGCCTCACTGAAGTTTTTTGGCAGGTTGGCAGGTACCTGAGGCAGTTTATATTCATACAACCTCTATTCACAGACAGAAATAAATCTTTTTCTAAACATCTTATTTGAAAATGGAGAACATGATAGAACATAATGGCTTTTACTGTGCAAAAAGCTCCAGTAATTTCTCTCTGGAGTAATCTTTCGTCTCATTTTCACTTTTGCTGGTGTGGAAACATTTAGACTGCAATTTTGAACATTTGAACCTTTGAACATCACTGACAAGCAGCCCATCACTTATGATGTTTCAGCTTGTCCCTCCGACCACTGTGTCATTATTATTGGCTGCAGAGTTCATTTAGTTAAAAGCTGAGAATGTATGAAACAATCTTTGATGAGTCCTATGGGGAAATTGCGGCATTGCAAAAGCTGAATCTATGTTGAAAATCACAATAGCAACAAAGTGAGAGTAGACTGTTGAACCTGGAGAACAAGGGGGGATGATAAAGAGTAAAAAGCTGTTAAGAATTTAGCAGTTCTAAATATTTACAGTTTCAAAGTCTGATACGTCCTGATTGAGATGTGTAGTTGGTTGTCATCATTCAGACTTACATATAACTGGAATATGACCCTTTGCTGTATATAGGAGACATTGGCTGCCTTCAGTGTGAACACAGTTAGTGAATAGTTCATAGTGACAGGTCATAATGCAGCTTTGGCTCATTGATCAACAATAATTTGGGGTTTATTCATCAACCCAGAGCCCAGAAGTGAAGTTCCTTTGGTCTCCAGGTGGTGCAGCAGGTGGCAGACAGTGGCCTGGCAGGGAGGCAGCTGCCTGCAGCTCTGGACACACTGGAACCAGTCCAGCTACACTGGAGCGCTGTGGGCATGGCTGGATTCAGATCTCATACAAAATTAAAAATATTGGTCCAGTGGGTTGGCATTTTTGGTTTGATGATTAATTCTCACAGACGACTGAGATATTCCAAGTTCATCAGTACTGCAATCTGCATATCTCCAGAGTCACAGTAATGGAGAGTTGTGCAGAACCATCAACTTTGGTGTTAATGGGTTGTTTCATTATTGTATTTTTCTGTATCACTGACACAATGAGGCGCATGGAGTGAAACAATGGCTTTTGGAGCCGCTGGAGACCTGGGGCCCCGAGGCCATTGCCCGCCTTGCCTGGTTGGTAATCCAGTCTTGGCTTTGGGTCTAGAAGAAAGAGGCCTTGAAGACTGTACATCACTGTGTTTACTCAGTGGGGGTTCTGTTTCAGATACAAACACACACAAAAAAACCCCACTATGTTTGGTTGGTAATTACAGTCCACTAGACAGAAGTTGGAGTAAGAACAGAAATGACAGGTTGCGGTGGCGTTCCTGCAGCCTCTGGTGACTCTGGACCAACTTCCTGCCCTGAACTGTGATCCAAATCAAACACCCCTGCACACCACATACAGTACACGCCTCGCCTATAAGGGTGTTTCCTGCAGGGGCTCATATGTGGCCTTTCTCCCTGTTCACTCAACTGTGTGTGTGTGTGTGAAAGGGACACTGTAGGAGAGATTCCCGCTGTGTTTTCATTTAACATGACACCAAAGACCCAACACCACATTAAAGCATTGCTTTGCAGCAGGGAGCGTCCTGCGTGGGTCCCTGAGAGAAAACACTGGATGTCTGATGACATTGAGGGGCTTTCTAGTGTTGCTGTGATTCTTGGCTCTTAGTGGGCAAAGATTAGAGATATTGACACTGATACTATAAAGGAGTAGTGGTACCAAACATTATAAATGCCACAATTCAGGCCTAAACTGAAAAGCTTGTGTTAGAGTTATATGTTATGTTTTTTATGAAGACAGGAGCATAAATATTTAAAGCAATAATTCCAGCAATGTGTACACTTTGTGTGACATTTGACTGGACAAGCATCAGGATTAAAGTAACATGAGGCCAAAACAGCTTCAGAAAGTCAGCCCATATGAGATTAATGAAGAAAGTTGGCCTTTTCAGACATTGGTTAAAAAAAAAGTGCTGAAATGCAAAATCGGTCCCTTAGAGCATAGGCTTTAAATTATTTAAGTATTACATTTTTAAATTATTAATTTTAATGTCATTGCTTTGATAAAAATTCTTCACATCTCCCTCTACATAATGACATTAAAGCTGGCACTTGACCTCATGTACCTACCTTGGAGTTTTCCCATCTGACTCAAAAGTTTTGTAAAGTTGCAGCAGAGCTAAGAAGATTCTAGAAAACGTAAACTTCAGTCTGCAAGGAAACACTAACTGGCAAATAAATGCTAACCAAACGACCGACTCCTGGTGAGAAAAGAAGCTGCTGCCAACATCTACGTACAAGAGGCCTCTCACAGTCAAAGGAATTATTTTAAGGGAGACGAGGGACTGCTGGGTTTCATGTACTTCTTGATGATGCCATGTAAGAATGTGCAAAAACCTGAAATGTATCTGTGCGTCAGACACCACAATGGGGCGACAGATTGATGAAATGGCAGAAGACGTGGAGCTCAGCAGTGGGATTTTCCATTCAAAATATTGAGAGCACACAGCTATTAGAAAAGATGTGTTACTGCTGGTGTTAGTCAGACTGTGTAACGTTGTGAAGAGAGTGGAAGGATGTGTGAGGAGTGTCTTTCTAGCAAACCACTGCTAGGACACACATTATAGACGCCAAAATGTCTTTTTCTATTTGGAAAAACATATCTCTGTGAGAGTGGATTCTCTTAATGTTCCTGAAGAACAAATTACAGAGGCAGGCTTCAGGCAGAAAATGATATAAGATTGTAGAACTAGATCTCAAGGAAAACCATAGGTGAAGGCACACCCATATAAACTGCTCTAAAATCACACAATCCCCTTTGTTTTGTTCGTCTTTCCACTTTTATTCTGCATTCAGTTGTTCATTATTCTTCAACCAGCTGACATGTGATCATGCCAGCAAGACAGGATAAAGATTAATGAGTGATTCTTACCAGCTCTGTAATCCACGACAGTTAGTAGCCTGTACTGAAGCCTTTCCTTTACTCTGGTGACTCTCTTCACAGCCATCTGAAGGCTGCAGGTAGGACTGGAGTGATGTGGCGCACTGTCAAGACACAATTGCACAGAGCAGATTTGCTGGTCAAATTTTATGCAACCAGCATCAGACTGCTGCAAAATAACCACAGATAATAACTCCCTCAGGTCAGTTCTCCATCCAAAACACCAGTTAAACCGGGGCAACGACTGTGCACATCATCACTTTAAGGGTCGGGCCAAAGTGTCGCCTGAGCTCCACATTTTTAATTACAGTACAGGTAGATGTGTGGCTGTGCTGAGCAACATGATGTGATGCAGATTGTTCCTGTTCCTGTCACGCTTATGTTGCAGTATGAAGATTAAAGAGGCAACTATTTTGTTCCCAAAAAAAATACAACATGCAAAAAACGAGACCGTTTTTTTAATTACATTTTCATTTTAGTTATGACAGTACTGTGGTATTTAACTGTAGATTGTATGGATCACTGTGATGACAAGTAAAATCTTCGTACTATTACGCACGGAAAACACGGTGACAGTAGGATCTTCAACATGTTCAGAAACATGAACTCAACTTAAAAATAGTTATTAGTATGTATATTCATAATATATACTCATATTTGCTGTGCCGGCCCTCTGAGGAAAACTCTCCACAGGATTCAGAGTCGGTGCGTCGTGACGTGGAGAGCCCTGTGTTTAATGGGGATGAAAGTAGCAAATGTGCTTGGCCATGATTGTCACAGCCTCTAACACGCCCACCTATAATGTATGATAATGTATTCTTTCTGGTCCCAGCTTTGTATCCAAGTGCGAAATTACCAAAAGTGCACACCCCCGACACACTGGGCAGGGCGCACTTGACTTTGATCTGAGCCGCGCTGCTGGGTTCAGGCAACCTGGAGCTGATTTTAGTAGTTTTGGCCATCATTCCCATCACAAAGTCCATTACTGATATCTAAGAACTTCTGAAGAGCCCCTCACCTGAACTGTGTCATACTCAGTGTGGGATTTTATAATACTGTGTCACAATCCTTATACCTTTACATTCAACAGTAATAGGAATTCCCCTCAGAACGTACATGTGTTTGTATGCTAACACTGAGTGACTCTGTATGTCCGTGTGTGTCTGTTCGAGAGGGAACAGCGAGCGCTCCCATGTCCTCCTAAGTGCTCCTGAATGTCACATCCTATCTGCAGCCTGTCCCCGAGGCACAAATGGACACTCCATCCACTTGTCAGGTGATTAATCTCCGCTCCCCTCTCTCCCTCATCTCCACTCCATCTCGTATTCACTCTTTACACACAGCATCGTCAGCCATTCAGAGGACCGTCACACACACATACACACACTTATCCTTACCACACTCCTTCTCCCAGTCTCCTCCCAGTGAAGATCAATCAGGAAGACGGACGCATTATTCAGCACATTAATTTAGAGAAAGGGGGGTGCTTTTTGTATTAGTACTCTGGCAGGTTTACTAGGTTTCCTCTGAAAGATGAAAAAGACAGAAAAAGTACAGGGGAAGGGAAACACTGGGCAGGCGAAATCTCAGCTGATTCCTTGTGTGAGGTGGACGGAGCAGGAACACCTCTGGTGGCTCAGAGATGTTCTGGGAAGCTGTGTTACGGTGCTAATGGGCTTCTAGAGGCAGAACATGTCGAGGCTGATGCTTTAGTGTGACCGCTGGGCTCTCACGCTGCTGAATGCTGATTAGTGATGGGAGGGCTGAGACAAGCTCACAGAGGATGAGACAGCAGTTGCGTGCGGATGGCAAACCTGTACACATTGACAATGTACACTAAGGCACACACAGACACACACACACAGAAAGAGCCGCGTAGCAATATGGCAAACTCGTCACGTCTGCTTATCGGTGGATCTGCAGTGCTCTCGCTTCACCTCTTGTCCTCCATAAAGGCGAGGCATTGGATTGTAAAGTGGTGGGGTTATTTCTGTCAAGGGCCGACGCTGAGCATTAACTGTCTTCTCTCCCTGGCACTTCTGAAGAGCAGAAACCCTCCATTTACCACAGCCCTGCGCTGAAACATTTAGCCATTCAGTCCAGGCTTGGAAAGGCAAAGTGCGTTTAATGAGACATGCCTCACCATCTCCATCTTGTAACTCCCAATTGAGGAAACAATGAAATTTCATTGGCCCGTACAGTGTAATCCCCGACTTCCTTAATGTAATTGGAAATCAGAGTCCCCTTCAGACTGTCCCTTTATTACTCAAAGCAGCTGGATGGAGGATTTTTGTATCGGTGCAGTTATTGGTCTCCAACAGGCTCAGGATGTGGACCATTTATTGTGGGAAACCAATAAAGTTTCTTTATGACAGAGCCAGGTAGTCTTACATGTGTATCAGTGCCTGAGGCCCTTAGATTTATCAGAATTGTAACACTTGTCTGGATATATTAACGGCTGCTCCAGGCAGGTTACTAGTATTGTGGGATTAAATGGTGCTTGTGGGTCAAGTCCGCCAGGTATTGTCTGTATTGATCATGGGTGGTGATGTTAAAGTTGCGTCCTTGTGCCTCATCATACCTTATGTCACAATATCCTGAGATGGGTACCTTCCAAATCAAGTTTTCAGACTGCAGCAGCGCGAAAGACAAAGAGATTAAGACAAGTCTGCCTGTCTCATTCTGTCCTCTGCCAAATGAAAACTTTTATTTCTTCCCTCCACAATTTTCCACTCTTTCACCCCCCGATTTCCTCTCCGGCTCCAGCTGTTGCAGTGGCTCGAGCAGTTATTAAAACATAATTACAATCTATTTAGGAAGCATCACTGAGAGGACCAGTGCTGTTAGCAGCTCATTTTCTACTAAATTAACTTGTGCTCAGAGCAACGCAAGTACATTTGAGGAAAAGTCGAAATTTTTCTGCATTGTCTGTAAGTAAAAGTGGTGATGATTATGAGTTTGTTTCATCAGAACAGACGCAGTGTTGGGAGTTGATTAATTGGGGAACCATTAATTGAAATGTTGGTTGTTTTCTGTAAAAATAGCTGTGTAGCGCTCTGATAGCCTTTATTAGTCTCTTGGGCTGTGTTTAAATGGCACACAGAAAATGTCGTGTATAAATCTATTAGTGCTTACTGATAATTAAGTGACTGAAAAATGGGCACATAATACACAAAAAGCAGCTGTATTTGCAGATTACATATGGTAATATTTAGATTTACAACCATTTACAGCAATGTATTGTCATTTCCCCCCCAAACAATCAAACAATTTTTATGCTAATCATCATTATTGGACTTAATTCAGCAGACTACAACATGACATGTCTTTTATTGTTTAATGAGAGTGTACCGTATATACCTGAACATGGCTGTCCTCCCCTCTCAAGCTCCACTCCCTCTATATGAGACATGATGTACCTTTAATGTGTCATAGTGAATTGAGAACAGCAGGGTGGGAGGTAGGCTGCACACTGGGAGCCCACAAGGCACGCCAAGATCAAGCAATAGAGAGAAAGGAGATGTTCCTCTGCATACATGAATATCATTCCAGCGAGAGAGGAAGAAGAACAAAGACCACAGAAGTTAATGACTTTCCTGTATCTTCAAGTGTGCCACTGCGTCTTCTCTGTCCTCTTGTAGTCGCCAGGTTTAAAACAAGAAAAACAAGTAGCTGTGGCAGGAGTACCAGAGCTTGTTATGTCCCAGTTATGGTATATTAAAGTGGCTATAATCAATATTTTTATATTATCAATGGATCACATGACTACTTGTATGTGATGGGGGTTGCTCATACTGATCAACCCCGAGAATTACCACCCAAATGTGCAGTTATTAGCTCCAGGGAGCATTATAGCGTCTTTCAGCTCATTGTTTTGGTTTTATGGCCCACAACTTTACTGTTTTGGTTCACTCAGCGCTCTCATACCGTCATTTTGGCCACAGCAGACACCTGTTTTCAGTCAAAAAAGCTCTATAACCCCACTGTACACTACCTGCTTAGCACCTAACAGTAGTTAGACATAGTTAGCAATTAGCTAGTGAACATACCTTAGTACAGCGTTTAAGCCAGCAGCTAAAGGGCCAGATATTTCTCTCAAGAGTTGGTGAGGAAGCTAAAAGGTGAGTAAATATTGGACTTATATTTGTCACGTGGCCAGGCACACGACTTCAAATGAATGCTAATGTTGTCATGTATCTGCTGGATGTGTAAATAGGCAACTGTTTGCTATATCACTTTAAAAGGTGATGATATGAGAGTGTTGTGTTGACACTTTGTTTCCACTGCTAGCAAGTGGCCAAAAAAAGTGTTATTGCAGGTTTAAAGGAAAAATATGGCATGGATGCTCTTGTGTTGCTAATTATCATCAATCTCTGATGTTAGGGAGTTATTTTCTGTAGATGTATTTTACTTGGTGAACTTTCGAATTTCCCACGAGACTACAGCTGAACTTGTTATGTTCAGACAATGGTGGGAATGTAAGCAGGGACTTACCTTCCAGGTGTATTCACCTGTGTATATACGTGCCAGTGGTTTTGACCATACCCAAAACTGCGTTACATTTTTCACTTTGGGTGGAGAATGAATGATTATATTGATTTCTTCCCTTATGACTATTAGTATAAAACAAATTGAAATAAGCTCTTTCAACTGAAGTGTCTCTCTTAGTATCTGACACAATTCATCAACATCATCTTTATCTTTATATTTATCATTTCCACCTCATGTCTTCCTGCTGATTCTTTTTCCTCTTCCTCCTCCCTTCATGTCAAGTCTAATTGATTTTATTTATATAGCCCAAAATCATTAACTCACTATCTAAATTACACTATGGAGAAACAGAATGACAAAATTAGGTAAATAGAGTGCAAACATATATGAAGAATATGGATACAGGAAGCCCAAGTTTGCAGGTTTTAATTCCTGTACTCACTAAGAAAGTAGGGAAAACAGTACTGAATGGTTATGTCAGCATGCTAACATGCTCACAATAACAATGCTAACATGCTGATGTTTAGCAGTTATGTTTGCCATGTTCCATCTAGTGTGTTAGCATGCTAACATTTTCTATTTAGTACTAAACACAAAGTACAGCTGAGGCTCTTGGGAATGTCATTAGTTTTGCAGGTATTTAGTCATAAACCAAAGTCTAAGTCTAATTAATATTTTGACCTGGATCACCAAAGTCAGTAGGATTCATCCTCTGGGGACCATGAATATCTGTACAAAATTTAAATTCCATAATTTATCTGTTTGCTGTCCCCTGGCTAATATTGAAGCGTCCATTAGTTGATATCCCAGCCGCCATCACGAAGGAAAAAAATGTGACCAGACACTGTACTGCTAGAGGACTGATGGATGATCACTGTGCTGAATAATGATGACCTTTGAATCATAAATTAAATCAAATTAAACTTATAATCTTTCTCAAAATGATTTGCAATGAAATCACTTTCCCGAGGGAGTTGTTCTTATTCTGCACATGCTCTTCCCTTGCTTCGTTGCTATGGTCAAGGTGCCCTTGTGCAAGGCACTTAGCTCCCAGCAGTTTCAAGGAGCTGATGTGTAACCCAGATGCAAATGTGTGTGTATTGTTTATGTATGTGTGGCGTTGGTGAAGGAGAACACACATGTTCAACAAACCTGGACAAATAAAGGTCAAAAGAATAATCATCATCGTTACCACCAACATCACAGCACTTCAATATTTCCCTGCTCCCCTCTCTGCCTTTCTGCCTAACACCCAGAACAAGCTAATTAAATCTTCTGTCAAGCATGGAAATCACTCTGCTTTCATCCTTCCTCCATTCACGTCAGTCACATCAGGGACATACATAATGACACGTGTTTTAGGGCTGTAATTCCCTTGTGCATGTTAGACATTTCTCTCCGATCGCCCCCGCCTGCATGCTAATCACTAATGCGGCTCTGTTTTCTGACTGTGTTAGCGTGTTGCACTTGTCCAAGAAGGACACGTCTTAAAAGGAGGATGAGTGGCAGCTTTACTGAAGCTGGAGAGTCAGTTTGAGAGGTTATGCAGATCAAGCAGCACCACGAAGACACACAGGTTGTGAGAAAAACACTCACACACCCACACATACACACACTCCCTCAGGGCTAACATACTGCAGGGCTTTAAACTTAGCTGCCTGCCACTTGTCTAGGAATGCACACTTTCCCAGGAGTCTCTGTAAGAGCAGAGCAAGAGGACAGTTTAGCACCTTTATCAGAGTGAAAAGCCAGTCAAAACACTGCCAGGACATTGACAGGATTTGTACAAATAACCTCCTCACAACTGGGGAATTAAGTATACTGGCTGCTTGTACAAATTTACCAGAATGGATACATTTATGCAGTAGTAGCTCATCAGAAAAGTTGTTAATGAATCTGTCGTGTGTGTGTAATAGTGCTTCTTGCCTCTGTTTTGCTCCTCTTGCTCGGAGCATGTGTGTGTGATTAAGCAAAGATGTAATGAATAGGGACAGTGCCCTGTTGTTTGGCCATGGAGTGGAGTTTTCCAGCTGAGAGAGCCATTAACCTGTTTGGAGGATTGAGTGAGATTAGATTACACAATCTGACCCGACCAAAACACAGACTTTTGGCTTTGGGGAGTGTTTTCAAATGTAGCTCTTCGTCAGGAAGGTAAACGTGCACATTTGTTTGTGGCAACATGACAGAACAAGCAGCTTTCCACAGAAGAAGAATTGGCTCCCTGTTGTGAATATGTGCAACTGTACGAGTGTTAATCATACGCGTTGGGTCTACTTTCATTAGATTATTGTAGCTAAAATGAAATTATTCTGTTTGTGTTCCTCAGACCAGTGCGGTGCTCTGTTCAGGAGGCTGTGCTCTGCTGGCCGTCAGCTCCCTGCTGGCCATCATCACCATCTTCCTGCCCAGTGGAGGATGTGAGAGGAGGATCTGCACCCTGGCCGGATACATGCAGATGGCTGCAGGTCGGTACAGATGTGAATACGGCACACTCATGCTAGATACATATAGACAGAGATAGACGACATCCTTCTCACAAAAAGCTAAAAACGACAAAAAACATTACATTTTTGAACTTCATAATTCCAGTATCTTGCATTCTCCCTGTGGCTCTCAAGTAGAAGACAACCTTCACTATCTCATCTTTCACCATTAAAGCCACTCTGCAACAAGCACTGATAGCGCTGCCTATTACCAGAACCGTAAAAAAAAGGAGCTGACTTTGTTGCCCATCAGTCACAAAAACGAAAAAAAACTAAAGAAAAAAACTCGAGGACAGCTGCTGCTAGGCAACCAGAGTCTGCATGGCACTTGTAGGGGTGAACCGGCAAAGGGAAGGCGAGGATAGATTTAGAGCCTGCTGTAAAAAGACAATTATGCCTCCTTAACACAGGTCATTGGTTCAGGGCTACATGTGACTTATCAGGCTGCCGCTTTCACTCAAACAGAGAAGTAGTCTCGTAAACAAAGCGCGGTCTTGTCAGCGCTTGGGCTTTAAAAACCCATAATACAGCACGGCTCATGTCACTGCTCAGTACTGGCCTTCACACTCTTGCCTTGTGCATCGGACCATTTTAATGGCAGTTGGTATAAATGTTTCTCTGTTGTTATATGAGAGGATATGGTTCCTGTGTGCTTTATAAAGATAAGTATGTTAACATATTTTCTTATACCTGCTGCACCTTCACATTTACCACCGTCATACTGTAAAAGCCGACATTTATTGTGTTTCTACTGCATATTTGCACTGTTTAAGATAAAATTATATGACATAATATAGTGTACAAACTATTTTTGTCATTTGACAAAGTGAACAGCAAGCCTCTTTCTCATTTCTAACAAATGAATCAAAATATATATTTTTAGGGGCTAAATACTTAAAGTAACAGTGACAGTCCCCTCAGCTTTACTGTGTCTTCAGTGCTAATTAGCAAATGTTAGCATGCTAACAGGCCAAAGTAAGACGGTGAACATGGTAAACATAATACCTGCTAAACATCAGCATGTTAGCAGTGTCATTGTATGCATGTTAGCATATTGACGTTAGCATTTAGCTCAAAGCATCACTGTGCCTGAGAACAGCCTCCCAGAGCCACTAGCGTAATTGTAGACTCTTCGTCTTGTTTTTCCACCTTCCTGCCTTTGCTGAAGCTCTTCTAGCACTTCTGATGCCATTTTGATTCCTGTCACTTCACTCTGTTCTTCAGGTCGATTGATCCACAAACCCTTAATTGTTATTTTTTCCAATGATTCCCTCCTTCATTTATTTAGCGTCAGCAGCAATTACATAGCCTCTATCCTTGAGAATATTGAGTAGCTAATTTAAATCCCTGCATGTGGCATTTAACTGAGCGTAATTAGAGGCTGAATTCATTTGGCAGGTTAAATCTTTACTGACAAAACTGGAACTTTCACAGGGCATGGTTAATGGTGTGTTTAAAGTGGCGCTTATTGTTTACAGCCAGACTCTCGTACTTCTCTGTCTGACTGCAGAATCAGATCAATGTTGCTTTGGGAAGATGAGAAGGAGTCTGTGGCAAAGCAAGATCGCTGAGCCTCTTGTGAATGTGTGCGTGTGCGTGCACATCTCTGTGTGTAATCAGAAAGAGGAAAGACACGAAGAGCTGTGTGTCTTTCGTAGCGACAGACTTTGCTAAATGACAATGCGAAGTGAGGCGCTGGGCCTTTGTTCCGTTTCCAGGTCGACTCTTGTCTGGATAGACGGAGGTTTCACAGAGAGCTCACAAAGCCCCGAGGAGGGCAGATCAGAAGAGTGTTTGTTTTCCCAGCGTTGTGTTTGTGAGTGTGAGTGTGTGTGTGTGTGTTGAGAAAGTGCTACCAAAGAGGGCTGATAGAAGTAGATTAAGAACAATGGTTTTCTTTGTGGTGTGCATATTATCAGTGTTGTTTTTGAAGGTGTGTGTTTTCTAGCAGATTGGGAGAAATGAACTGCTGAGAGACGCTGCTTGTCAACTTTCCCTTTGCAGATAGAAGTGATGCCTGTTTTGATCCCCATGTTTTCTACAGTATCTCTGACAGGCAAAGGAGACGCAGTGTGTGCGTGTGTGTGAGGGTGTCTTACTCCACTTACAGCTGAAAGTCATTATGAGGACAAAAGTAAAAAGAAATCCTACAAAGTGAGGACATTTTGCTGATTCTTTCAAGGTTTAGGATTAAGTTTAAGATTAGAATAAGGTCAGAATATGTTTAGACAAGGGTAAAGGTCAGGGGTTAAGTCACTTTGAAGCAGCGTTTTGAGAGGTTCCTGCTTTGCAGTATTTCCTGTTGGAACAGACTTCTGAAGTAACATAAGGCGCGGCCGTTCAAAAGTAAATCTATGAAATATCAGATAGGAAGGGCAGGGCAGGTGTATTTGGACTGGATTGTCACAGTTTTATTGGGTAGAAAGTGACTTGCATTTGTAAGCTGGTAGGACAGAAGTCACAACTTAGTCTGTTGCAGACAATAAACAAGCATGTATGTTGCAAATTTAGCTCTACAAACTCCAACTGACACTCACAGCGCCTTCTCCAAATGTGGCGGCTGCAGAAATAGAGCAGGACTTTTCAAGTACTTGAGCCTTTTTCTCAGACATCCCTGACATCTGCAGACCCCTTACTACCAATATGTGGACTTTATTCAGACTGACAAATATAAACACAAGGAGTCTGCACTCATAACCAAGCTGCAAGACAGCATCAACCAGAGGCTGAATCATTTTCTCCTCTAAACACAGCCCACATCTAAAACAGACACTTGCTTTCATTAACAACAACATCTGCTGTATCACTACTACTGTTAGACAGCTAGAAGGTAGGAGACACAACCCACCAATGTTTGTGCATTCTCTTAGAAGTAGTAGTCTTATGACCTTACATGTCAACTATTTTGTCATGTCTTGCTCTGTACACACGCACTTGCACACACACGGCCGAGGGCTGCGTTGAACCAGGAAAAACCTTTTTTCGAGGTAAAGCTGCCCAGCTCTTTCTCAGCCCTGTGGTCCCGTGGGTGAAGTCCAGAATTAGATGTGAACTTGCTAACCCTCCACTGGTTCAGCTCAGCTCTCCATCCAGTGGTTGAGCTGCTGCGCCGGCGAGCACTGCCGGCATCAATGTTTTACGCTCTGACAGAGAGGGAGGCAGAACATTTCTGTGTGCTAAGGCGGGGAGCCTTTTCTCCTGTCATGCATATTTCATGGGCCTGTTCTTCTTAGTGGTCAGGATCCATTGGATTGGACGGCTCTTTGGTCGGGCGGTGTGTGTGGTATGTGTCTATGGAGAGAGTGAACAGACAGGGAGACATGCACAGATGGACGGACTTTACAGGGTAAAGAAATACAAGCATTACTGCACATTAAAGACATCACAAATGTAACATTTTATTTCAACTTCTACGTAGCTAGCGTTCCAGCGGCCAAGATTTGAGTAACAGTAACTTTACCCTTCATTCTTGCTGATCTCCCAAGTCATTTCAGTTCATTTTACTCTGATTCACCCGCTGACAGGAGCTGCTGAACACTATGTTGGGGTTTCGTCGTGGTACAGCGCTCAGGCAGATTCTCACAGTTATCTGTTCAGGGCTGAAGACATGTCACACTCGGCTGAGTGTACAAGCACATACAAGCTTAATCTCAGCTGTTTTCCTGCAGGGTTATTGCCATATTAACATATGGAGATAATTTACATTATGTGCTTACATAAAAATGTGCTGGAGATTTTATTTGCTGTATAATTTGCCTGCTGTTTTCTCTTTTTATTGATTTGACGGCAAGTGAGTAATATTCCAGTTAAAAAAAATGTTTTAGTGAGAAAATGGATCTTTGGGAGTTGCTTGGGTTGAGGACTTGAAAGGGATACGCCTGAAGCTGTGTTTTCTGCTCTTGAAAGAAATATGAACCACAGTGTTTTTTTCTTACCTGTACAGTTGCCGATGTTTGTGTTGCTTGTGGTTTTTCATTGTTACATGGAGAGATAAAAGGAGAGAAATGGCGCTCAGCAATAAATGGGGAACCACAAGTGGAATCTGGCTTTACTTTGAGTGCTATTTCACAAAAACAATAGTCCCAAAAAAATGTTTTATCCCCCTTTTTTACTAGCCTATTAATTATCCTGCGACCCCTTAGATTGATTTTTCAACCCTTGGGGGTGGTCCCGACCCCCATGTTGGCAACCACTGATTTAGAGCGGCATTTGATTTGTCGTTGAGTGTGTGGAGAGGCAGGTTAAATTGCTCATGGGCACTTGGGAAACCAACCTCTTGTGTTACAACAACGTCAGTAACAACTCGATTGTTCTTGTGATATCTGCAGATATCACAGCACTTTGTTTCCGCCTCAGGACTTTATTGAAATCAAAACCGTGACAATTTGGCTGCTCTTGGCACAGAGTGAACGGATTTTGCAGTCACAGCAGAATGAATGAAAAAGACTCTATGAAGGAATGTTATCATTCGCTCAGTGGACCAACTTTTGACTGAAAAAGGTTTCTTATTTGCAGCTAAACTCCATCCAACCCTAGCTGTACCTGGTGAATATTTCCCTTTGAAGATTCCCCCTGTGCAGCCCTCTGAAACTGTGCCTTCTTATCTGCATCCCCATCACAGAGAGTCCTTCAGTGTTTTTACCCCGACCCTGGCTGCTTGGGAAAGGAAAGGCGGTGTGTATTCCTGTGTTCCCTCACGCCCACACTCTTACATACAGTTTCATTGTGCTGATGCTGAGGAAGCCAGGCCTGCTGTGTCAGCGTTCCCTTGGGCAAAGCTGCTATGCAGATGTCCTCCGAAGCATGGTGATGAAAATAGGAAGTTGCTTTGATCAAAGCACCTGCTGTGTTATTTCAGTGCCGCTGTCGCCGCTGGAGCCCATATGGTACCTGTGCCAGCTGTCAATCACCTCTCCGATACAGATGAATACATTTCCCATATCAGGCTGGATGAGAGCGGCAGACTCTATTAGCAGAATGTGTCCCTCCAACAATTAAATTACACTTTGTGAGTTTTTCTTTCATCACTGCGTGAGGAAGAATGATTGGACCATCATTCATGTCACCATTAGTATTCTGAATCCTTTTCCTATAGAAAGTCTCAGATTGAGTGAGAGAACTTTTATTTTAGAGAGCAAACATCGCTGAAGCATTGTTTGATTATCTCTGCCATCTTTGACCTCCTTCCAGCTGCCTTCAGGCACAAAATGTAACCATTCCTGTCCAGTTTTCCACATTTCTGTGTGATGGGAGCAACTTCAGGTCAAGCGCCTTGCTCAACGATTCCTCGCCAGAAGTTGTTTCGGAGTCTTTCATTTCTGCTCCGCTCTCCAGGCTGCTTCCTTCTCATCTAATATACTGTGTGTCTGAGAGTGTGTGTGGAGTGAATCTCTGCTCCTTTTTCTGACCTGTCACTCCTCCATCTTCCATCCAGTTTTTTTCTTTCATCCTTTCAACTCCTCTCCTCTCGCAGAGTATTCCCTATAAGCACGTCTTTACCACAATAAGTACCCTGGACTTCTTTTTTTGCTTGTTTTCTGTCGATTGCTGATATTTCATTCCGTTTCATCATGAGTCGGCCGGCTTGAGGCTCTCGCACACCTCAAAAGTACGTTTTTGCTGTGAGAACTTGTTCATCACTGAATCTCACCAATCTACCAAAGAAATCGGAGAAAGAAAAGTCGATTTCGCTTCTACGCACAAACATCTGCTCTGTTTTGTGTGTCTTTGTGTGTGTGTGCTGACAGAATGTGACCCAGTTTAGATGCAGTGTGATGCTGACATTGTAACCTCTTCACCTGTGACTCACGGTGCGCCGACAATAGACATTAATGATAAATGTGCGTCTTGTCAGTCAGAGTGTGTGTGTGTGTGTGTCACTTTTTATATAATCAGAGCTGCATTTTCCTCTTGTTGTTGACAGTAATGTGATTGGTCACATCTCACCATCGCTGCCTCCTGCAACCCACACACACGTAGCAGTCTGAACATTTTCTTTGGGTTTGTGCTCTAGTTGAACAAATCTCATTAATTAAACAGGGCAGGAGCAGATTTACACAGAAATCATTAATATTTACTGGAGAAGCACTACACAGTCACTTCATCTGCAAACTTGACAAAGCATTTACAAACATGCGACGTGTTTGATTCATTCATTAATATGTTCCGCTGCTGTATTACAGCATTTCTCATCACTGCAAATGTACCCTAATGGATAAACTGGGCCTAATGTCTACTTATGAATCAAAGCCTGTGTGTGTTCGTGTATTTGTGTATGCTAAGCTCACTCATTGGTCAAATCTGATGTCTGCTATGATTAGGAGCACGGTGGCACTGGGCTCTGCTCGCTCACTGTTACATTACCCACAGAAACCACAGTAATTGGTCCACCAGTCAATTAGAGTCGGACTGTAATTAAGACTGAACTTTCATCCTGTCCAATTCATCTATTTTCTTCTAATTCGCTGCAGACCTCTCCTGCAGACTTTGAGTTGAGGCAGCCATCTGAGATCAACAGTTTTTTAAATCTATCTTTAATGTTGCCTTTTGAAAGCGCGCCTGTGCTTTGATATTTTCCTCCTCATCAAATGTGAAGAGGCAAGAATACCAGTGTGTTTCAGAGATTTTTACTCCAATATTAATGTTCTTTACAATATTAATTAACCTTCCTTATCTTCTGTATAGGCTGGAAACCCTTTGACTATCTTTGCTTCTGCACACACGTCCACACACACACACACACACACACACACACACACACACACTGAAACTGTCCTAGCATGTGGATACGCCTTCCTGAGTTGTGTCACGGTAGCAAGCAACAAATGACATGTTGACGGAGGGGAGGAGGAAGATGATTGATAGGAGAGGTGGCACTTTATTTTTGTACTTTTTCATATTTGTTCTGGTGGACCAACTCAGTCCTTTCTCTACTGTCAGATGGAGAAGAACCGTCGCAGGGTCCAAAACATGTTCGGCTGTTTCCTTTCCTGTCTCCTTTCTCTTCCTGCTCCTCCGTCATCCTGCCGTGAAAGCCCCGGCAAGCACACACACACATATACACACAAACACACTCAGTAGTGGCTATGCATATTACATGAGTCGTCCACCTCTGAAGGCCTCTTTGCTTTTTTCATTTTGCAACTTAGAGCAGAGATGATGAGGTGGAAGCCAGATCCTGCACTTGAGGGCTGTTTCCTTTCTTTACTGCAGAAACCAAAAGCTGCTCTTTATGGGAAACGTGTGACTTAAAGATGCTGTGTGCTGCAGTTTAAAACATCAATGTGTTATTCAGTAATATCTTCTAAGACCCTTTTCTCTGTAATAAAACCACGTTTCCCTATCGCTTTCTTTTAATCTTCCCTTACTTCACGTTGCTCTGCATGTCTTCTCCCCGGCTTTACAGAAGATGTTTCAACAGCAAGCTCTCCCCTTTTTGTACCATTTCTGGAACAGCCTCATGTCGGTACTAAATAGTCTGACTGCAAAGGGAACATGGTTGTTAGCTGGAGGTGTGTGTCATGGTAACACTTGTTTCTGCGATGAGGAGCAGTGTGTGCTCTGGATGTTTGACTAGTTTTTACTCAATCTAAATAGATCTAGATGGTCGCTGGTTACAGTCACGCTAGCAGACTGGCTCAGTTATGGTCCCAGTAATACAATGTGTGTGTGTGCGTGTGTGTGTGTGTGTGTGTATGTGTCTCCAAGGAATTCCCACTAGGGCCTGTTGGATGCAAACAACAGCCAGGATGAGTCATTGTTGTGTCTGTGGCTGTTGGATTGCAGCTGCTTTATTCCACTGGGCCTTCAGCTGTACACACACACACACACACACACACACACACTTGGATGAGCGTTTGTGTGTGTGTGTGTGTGTGTGTGTGTGCATGTTTTCAGGTTTTTCATGTTTTCTCTTATGTCGTTTTATCCTCTTCCCTCTCATGCAGTGATTGATCCTCTGCTCAGAGGCTTCTCTTGAGTGCGCAGTGATGAGTGAGAGCTTGCGCCGCGTTGTCGTGTTTTTGTTTGTGCCATCTGTGTTGTTGGGAATTAGTTTTTGTAGGCAATATGAAGGGTTGAGACCGCCGGTGCCTGTCGCACACACACACACACACCATGATTGATTAGGCAATGCCACTCAATTGCTATTGCTTTTCTTGTGTTTATGACTTTCTCATTTGCATGAGGAAAATGAACGCGTTAGCTCTGCTAAGTGAATTAAAAATACTGCATCTGAGGACTGTGTATAGGTGTGTGTATGCTGACCAACCTATTGTGAATAAAAAAAAGAACAAAGAGATTTCAGCTCATGGTCCAGCTGTTTTACAGTACTGACATTCACAGCTGTACAGAAACTTTGTCAAGAAATTCCAAGTTTGAAAGGTTTCTGCAGAATTTGCCCATCGATCACCTTAGCAGTTAAGCAATCAGAAAACAAAGTCAAAAATCTCTCTGTTAAAGGAATAGTTTGACATTTGGGACATATGCTTATTCACTGTCTTGCCAAGAGTTAGATGAGAATATTGATACCACTCTCATATCTGTCCGTTAATTAAATATGAAGCAACATCCAGCAGTGGGTTAGCTTAGCTTAGCATTTCCCCTGGAAACAGGGGGAAACAGTTAGCCTGGCTCTGTCTAAAGGTAACAAAGTCCGCCTACCAGAGCATCCAAAGCTCACTAATTAACATGTTATGTCTCATTTGTTTAATCTCTACAAAAACCAAAGGGTAAAAATGACAATTTGTATTTTTGAGCCAGGCTAGCTGTCTGCACAGATGAAAAGGGAAGAACAGTAGTGATCCAGGACATGTTTGAGCTTTCAAGTTTCTGCAACAAAGGCAGAGAGAGCAGCAGAGGGAATATTTTCTCACAAGGACATCAGTAGCAGCAGGGCGGCTGGGGGCTGACAGTACATTCAGAGTCGGCTGGATAAGAGCAGATATCAGGTAGCTTCTGTGAGGATGCTGAAGAGCGAGTGGGCAGAGTGACCTGCTTTAGCTGCTGATCTGAATGTGACCAAAGTTTGTTGTCCTTTCATTCAAGAAGTTAAGCAAAACCCATGCTACATGAGAAAACCCACCAGTGATCAGTGATCTTTGAATTGAAGAAAGATGCTATGCTATTCTCTGCTATGCCATTCTATGCTATGCTATACTATCTTATGCTATGCTATGCTATGCTATGCTATGTCATGCCATGCTATTATATATAAAGTCTGAGAGATAATCATGTACAGTGATGCAGATGATCAGAGGTAGAGCGCATCAGCTTTTATTTTTACAATAAGACTAATAAGAAGACAGGACTGACGGGAAATCTTCAGTCTCAAACTCAAAGTAAGTCAGTCCCCTGAGGGTAGCAATGAATCACTTTGATCTCTTTAAAAAATGCTTTTTCACTCAGTGGATGTTTGTTAGTTTATTGCTGTGGTTTATTTTAATTTGATGCTGATGTTGCTGTGTCAATACTCCAGTCCAGATCCATCTGATCCATGTATGCAGCTGCAACACTGGATGCATTTGCAGCTACATGATGGATCTCGAAACGCACATTAGAATGTTTTATTCATGCACCACTTTTTTTCACATTTGATTGATCCACAAATCACGTCATTACAAAAACTGACATTATACTGACATACAGTACATATGAAGAATAGCGTTAGTAGTAGATAATTGGCATCAGCTGTTTCATTCATGTTTCACAATCACTGGCTCATTCACAGCTGTGTGTGGCTAACCATTTTCATGCAGATGTACAGCGCAGCCATTATAACCTGACACTTTACTCTGCTGATACACTCATGCCAACACCTGTTGCACATGTACAGCAACCCTTAAGTAGGACAGCTTCATCTGCTGTTTGCTCACTCAGAAAGGAGCTTACGATGCACCGCTCCTTCTTTGATGTGGAGCTGATGTGGTGTGATGATGTGATGAACACACAGCTGCTTTCAGCGCTTTCACATGTTCACTATGTGAAAGTGAGACATGCCTGTCTGTCCACTCAGACTACAGACTACAATATATTACACCAATGAAAGATGGCTGGCACTTATTGAGATTATAGGAGTTAACTGACCTGGCAGAGTGTGTGTGTGTGTGTGCTCCTTTTTTGGTAAGTTTTTAACATACCACTCCATCTTTGTCAAAAAGATGGTGACCACAGGTGCATGCTTTCCCCCTTGACACACACACACACACACACACACACACACACACACACACACACACACACACACACACACACACACACACACCACATACCTAAAGGCAGAGAGAGAGGACTCCACATTCCTGTCTCGAGCCTTCTGGGCCCCACATACAATTGGCACGGTGCCTCCTTAAATCAAACACACACTCCTTCACTTGCTGACACAGAAAGGCAGGTAGACATATGGGTGAGCTCACACACATACACATGCAATGTTCGCACTCTATCTGGATTATATATTACACACACATATGCAGACACACACATACACACACTTTTGTTGTCGGACCTGAAGATGTGTATCTCTGGCTTTGCGGAGGAAGAGGATATGATATGTGCATCGCTTTCTGAGGTTATTTGTTAGCAGCTATCATATCTCACCATGAAGGCAGAGCTCGGATCAGTATTCTGGGAGAGACCACAAGCACACACACACACACACACACACACACACACTCACACACACGCACACACACACACACACACACACACACACACACACACACACACACACACACACACACACACACACACACACTCAGGTGTCGTAAAAGCAGTCAGTTGTGGACGGTTCTTTCTCTCTACATCAGGACCAGACTCGCATATTATTCTGAACCTGTCCACATGTACACACACCCTCCCACACACACACACACACACACACACACACACACACACACACACACACACACACACACACACACACACACACACACACACACAATCTATTAATTTCATCGACCGTTTTTGTAATGAAATCTGTCCTCATGTTTTCACCGTTGATTGCCCCATGCCATCGATCTGGAGCTCTAGGTGTGTGTGAAGATGTTTTATTTATATAAAACTGACATGTGCCAACAGTAGGGATTAGGATCATGCCTAATGTCTACTATATTAAATAGGAAAATAGCTTCACTTTCTTGATTACAGCTGCATATGTTCAACATTTACAGTAATTTTAAGAAGTGAAGAAACAATCAATTAGTAGAATGACAAAAAAATAAATAGATTTTTGATAATTGATTAATTGTTTAAGTCATTTATCAAGTCAAAATACCAAACATTTGCTAGTTCCAGCTTCTCAAATGTGAGGATTTCACAGTTCTCAGTTTCATATAATTGTAATTTGAATGTATTTGGATACTGGACTGTTGTTTGGACAAAGCAGCAATTTGAATATGTCACCTTGGGCTTTGTGAACTTGTGATTTTTCACAGTTTTTTTTAAATCTTATATAGACTTAATGATTAAGCGATTCATTTAGATAAATAATTTATAATGAACATAGTAATTATTTGCAGCCCTACTTTTAAGTTTCAAAGTGTGAAAGTTGTGAAAATGACTTTCTATTCATTTGTCCACCTCCCCCGCAGATGACCTCTTAAACTTTCAGTTCAAGATAAGAATAATGTGTTTGCTTTCCACGATAGCAGCCTTTTATGAAACTTAATCAGGTTTGTGCAACCACGTAAAAAACACACACCCAACACACACAGACACACACACACACACACACACAATTCCCTCCTAATTGATATGTCCTGTGTGCGTTGGCTGCTCACGCGGTTCACGTTGATTGATCTGCTGATGGGATGGATGCTCTCAAGCTTGCGATCTAATCTGTTACAGCAAAGAAGTATACACACTGAAGAGAGAGGATAGGAGAGAGAGAGAGATCTCTGTCTTTCCTCTTCGCTCTCTCTGTCCCAACACATCCCTCACCTCACTCGCCTCTCTGATTACAGTTTAAAGAGGGCACCTCACAGGAGCAGACAGACATGGGAGGAAGACGGATGGGGCGAGCAGCCAGTCTGGGACCAAACAGATTAAAGCCTGGTCTCCCCCACCAGCCTCTCTTGTTCATTTCACTTCTTTCACCGTGTGACTGTGGGGTCACGACGAGGCTGCTGGGCAGGGAGTGAAGCATGAATAAAATGGGATCACCCTGACAGCCGCGTTGCTAACCACACCCTTTATTGTCTGTTTAATTATCTAGTTTTTGTACCGGACACTGGCTCAGTTGTCACTTGGAAACTTGAGGGTTGCTGAATGTTCACTGAATGCCACATTGACAAAACGAAGGCCTGTGTTCAGTCACGATATCATGTGCTAAACAAACCTCTCTTCAACGTCCTGTGGTCAGGTTGCTCCAACCATGACCCGTATTGATTGAATCTTAGGGGATAATTCTAATTTATTACAACTTGGGTCTTGTTTTCAGAGTTGGGGCCATAATTTTTCTCTGTAATAAAAAGGTCTGGGAACATGGCGACATCACTACGTTGAAGTCAGATGGAGCAATAAACGCGAGCAGTCAGAAGATCATACAGGCTGTAAACAAACCCCCTGGGTAGCCAAATGTATTTGGAAGAAAAAAATGAAGGCATACAGTAAACTGTCTGTTATAAACATCACAGTTTACCTACAGACTTCCTGGTTCAGATTTGACCTACTGTGCTGTAATTGTGCGTCCACACAACTTTCTTGTGCAGTGAGAGAGTATTAATGTCATTTTTAGTTTTACCTCCAAATTAAGTATTTTAGATAATGTGTCTAAACTGCTGACTTATTACTCTGAAAAGAAATTATTTAAATTATTAAAATTAAAATTAAATTTGTTTTAAATTAACAGTTTTTGTTTAAGTGCTTACTTTATTTATTTCATTTGTAATTCTGCTTGTGGATGCATTATTCTGTTGTGGTTCAAGTATGAAAATAAATTGATGGATAAACATGTGTATGGCATTCTGCCTTAATGTCCTGACATGACTGCATCTTGCTGTTAGCTCAGCTGAAGGTTTATAGGAGCTGCAAACAAATTCGTAAGTAATAGCACAGAAACTAAGCATATTTTTCCACTTTAAATAGTCCAGAAACAACCAAAATATCCATGGAAAAAAGGACACGCATTCACTAGTGAGCGTGAGGCTGCATGTTATCTGTACATCCCTGGGCGCATTTATCCAGAATTTACACTGCTCTGTATGCTGCCAGTGAATCTCGGTGTCCTCATGTGAGCTCAGAGCAGCAACTAACCCAATAATGACTCGGCCTAGAAGATAACGCTCAAAGAAAGCACCGTCGGGTGACTTAGAGGTCAGACAAAAGAGACAATGTCGGGGTGAACATCAACAGCATGTGAAACATGAAGCACCAATAATAACATGTTCAGTAAAACATCACCAAGTAAGTAACTATCAGCCCTTATGTGTCTTTTTTTTTGCAGTTTTAACCAAGTCAGCAACTGGGCTTTTTGCAGGTTTAAACATCCTTGATCATATCGATCATATTGATTGTCCTAAACTACTATCATTATTTCCATGCAGATTAAAGTTTTGAAAATGTGATTCTACATCTGTCAGTGTTTTATTCTTATATGTTCTAAACATTTGGCCGGGCGTGCATGTATGCTGGGCATCTCCCCCCACTGAAAATATAATCCCATGCACACACTAACAGCTCATGTTTCTCGCCCCGCCACACTTTGTTGTAGCAGTGTTGGCATGTTCCCAGATTTCACTGACTACTTTGTTCAGTACAACGTTATCAAAACTGATAGACACTGATAGACCAAACTGTAATAAACCAGAATTTTCCTTTAAGGAGGATGAGTGTATAATAATAACAGTAATGATTAATATTTTTTGTGATGAGGTGTTGGAGGCTCTGAGCGTCTATTAATCACAGTTCTTGTTGTCAGGACTGCACAGCCTAATCTCATAATCCGTCCAGCTATTTTCCCCATTATCCCTTCTCACTGACAGGCCGATACAAACAACCTCAGCAGAGGCTAATACCGTGTCAGCGGGGCAGAATCGCCCGTCCATGGATGAGATGCTCACCATCTGCTGTGTTTACACTTTCAGACTTTCAGACTGTATTCTTTTGACAGTCTTTGATGCATTAATGATTTCCCTTGTCTCTCGGGTCTCTTGCTTCGGTTGAGCCCTGTTTACTCTGGAGTTAGCTGCACTCTTTCATCATGGCTGGAATTCCCCTGGTTCTCAACTTCTAACCAAAGCATGTCAGAGAGATGGGAAGTGCAGAGAGAGTAGAAACGTAGGCTCTCGTTGTCTTCTCGTCAGTCTAATGCTGTCGAACAGTGCTCATCTTCTGAGCCTTTTAAAGATCACTTCTGTGGATTTTCTGCTTTGTAAAAACAAAACTCACGATCTGGATTTTAACCTGTGAGTTTCCAGGATTGTGTGAATCTTAACCTGCTGATGCTTCCAGATGCAAATGCAGAGGATGAATTACTGGTGTTCAGTTATCAGAATGATTGCTGATTCAGGAGGTAACTGTAACAGCAAAACTTGCAGAGAAAGATTAGTTATTCGGCTCTGTACTGTAGCATTTCTTACAGAATGTACATTTTCTCAAAAAATGCAGTTGCCGACAAGTCTTATACCTTTTTAGCGCCTCCTGTGATGAGATATGAGGTGTGGAAACTGGCTGCAAATTGCTCCTCTTTCTCTCTGTCACAGAAGCAATTTAATGCCGGGGAGCAAAGCTTCTCAGGCAGGAGACATCTACGCGATACAAGTCGTCTCTTGTGTGAAGACAAATGAGAAAGACAAACGAGGGAAACTAAACCACACAGAAAGAGAGAAAAGAGGAAGAGTGTAACATTTTGGAAACCGGTGCCACCTTCCTTTTTCGTGTTGCTTTCGTGGCCAGAGCGAGCCGTATCTGAGAGTGCCACTCACATTCAGCAGCAGCAACAGGAGCAAGAGGCGTCATCCGTCCACAGAGTCTCCCAGCACCCTCAATCTGTCACCACACATTCACACACAGAGTGGAGAGCACACACACAGGGCTAACACACATCTGCGGGGACACACAGTATTCTGATTAACCACACCATAGAAAAGCCAATGTGTTTTTGGCAATTTTTAGATTCTGTTATGATATGACAAGAAGTTTTCCCTTCAGCCATCAACAAACATTAATGATGAATATAGTGGCAGCCTAAAAATAATACATTTGATATGATTTGAGATTTGAGATGCTCTTTGCCATGCTGGTGGCATTCATAGTCCCCAGAGGATTAATCCTACTGACTTTTCCTCTAGGGCCACCATAAGATTGACATTTGTTATTTTGAGTGAAATGTCTCAACAGCTATTGGATTGATTTCCATAAATTTTATTACAGATATTCATGTCATTTTAAGGCTGTAATTGTAATTCTAACTTTGGTAATCCCTTAACATTTCATCTCGCTCCATCGAAACAGAATGTGTCCAGTACTTTGGCTTATGACCAAATACCTGCTAAACTAATGACATTCCCATCAACCTCAGCTGTACTTTGTGTATGGTTTCATTAGCAACTGTTAGCATGCTAACATGCTAAACTAAGATGGTGAACATTATACCTGCTAAACATCAGCATGCTAGCATGCTGACATTAGCATTCAGCTCAAAGCACCACTGTGCAGTACAGCCTCACAGAGCTGCTAGCATGGCTGCAGACTCTAAGTCTTGTTATTATACAAATGAAATGTTCAGTTTTCATTCATCTTGCATTTTTTAATGTATATGGAAAGATTTCTCACGTATATTTTCTAATGGGAACAGTGCGTCCGTTTCATTCCTTTTTAAATGTTATTTATATTTTCTTTTTTTCTTCATTTGTAAAGTTTAGAAACTAAAGAATAAAATTCAACAGAATACTCATATTCACAGGAGTATCCTGCCGGCTTTGCAAGAGAAGAAGATCTTCAGTGATCCCTGAAGGGAAGCAGAAAAGAATAGTCATATAAGTTGGTGTTTTATTAATAAAGCACATGAATAAAACAGTAATAAAGGATATAATGCAAAATAAAATAGATTAAAACTAGGGCATCGACATTATAGTCATAAAAAATAGCTCCACAAAGACTCCAATAAAATTGGCACCATGATGGTTTTTGACAGATTTACAGATTTGATGTAAGAATAATATACGGCTAGTCATCAGTCTGGAAACACAGGGGTCTCTGTGGTGGAGATAAGACTTTTAACAGAAGTGACACTGAGGCCCTAATCCCTCTATCATCTCGGCTTTGCCTTTTATAGCCAGGCTGTTTAACACAGTCTTGGCACACAGAGGCCAGATGAAGTCAACGACCCTCATGAGAGGTCACAAGGACAATCAGCCGAGGAGAATGTATGACTGAGGAGAGACACGGTATTCATCTAATCCTGAGAGAAATACTAAAATAAGAAAGAAATATTTGACTGCTGCTG
Organism: Macquaria ambigua; assembly: GCA_008360985.2. Classification (NCBI taxonomy): domain Eukaryota; kingdom Metazoa; phylum Chordata; class Actinopteri; order Centrarchiformes; family Percichthyidae; genus Macquaria; species Macquaria ambigua. The sequence goes on along the minus strand of VMKM01000175.1, from coordinate 472,938 downwards.
CACACCATGTAGCACTTTGAGGTTTTTCTGTCCTGAAACAGAATTACAGCCTGTCAGAAACTCTGAGAGGAACAAACAGCCTCAGTCGACTGAAAGGCCTTCAGCAAAAGGAGAAGGGATGTTTTCTCTGCCAGAGGACCTGATCATGATTTCTGGCCCGTCTTTACGACAGCAGGCCTGCCCTCAATGGCTGCATGTTGACCGCTATTTCAGAGGAAGACGGAGAGGAAGAGAAATGGCGATGAGGAGATGTTCTGGCATGCATCAGAAGTGACTGGAAGCCTCCTGACAGCTAGAGCGTGGATGCAATTATCCCCACAATGCCTTACTCCATTGTGCCTCAAAGAGAGATGTAACAAGAAAATGATACATGTATGGAATTTTTCTCAAGAAAATGTTCCCGTCTCACCCTCTGTGCTTTAGCTCTTCCTTTCAACTCTTCCTTTTGTTCCTTCCTCCTCTGACTTCACCCCCACTCCATCGCCTCTTCATCTTGCCTCCAACCCCCTCCCGTCCTCTCCACGTGCACATCGCCCGCGAGAATCTTTGAAATTCTCTGAAATTGAAATGTGCCTGGTGTCCTGCCCTGCACAGAGGACTGAAAATAAGTGTGATTCTCTTCTCTTTGATTGTTTTCTCCGCACAGTGTCGATTGACGATTCCCGCTCTCTTACAGTGTACACATATTTACTTTTGTTACACAATTTCTCATCCTTGTGTCCTCATGTTGCAGCACTCAGCTACCATGCTTGTGTTTTCCCTCTTGTCCCTGCGTGCGTTTGCATCATACAAACACTATGTATGTGCTATAAGAGGAGTGCCATAATCTCTTTGTCCCGTGAGAACTGTGTTGTTTGCGTGAGTAATGAGCTCTGTACATCCGCGCTGTGTCTCTGTTGTCATTAATTGGTGCAGCGCGACTCTATTAGAGGGATCCAGCATAATTAACGTCTTCTCTAGAGTGGGAATCCAACCTTAATGCTTCATATGCCTGACTTTTGCTGATTTGCTCATCAGGCCTCTGATCAGGGATTGATAGTAGTGGAGTGACTCTAAGTGAAAGATTTTGCTGATTTAAATTTCTGAAAGTGGACTTTTACTCCCATAATTATAGCAACTCTGTGTGTCAGGTCCTTATGTGTCTGTGTCTCTGGCTGCTGCAGAAGTCTTTCTGTGTAGGAATGTGTTTGCTTTGTTTCCGCGCTCTACGCTATGTGTGTGTAGGCCTGCAGCGCTGTTATACGTGAACCTAGGTGTGTGAGACAAACCATAAGGAGCTGATAAATAATAATGATACTCCCGTCTGTCCCCGCCTGAAGCTTTTTAATCAGTACCTTCCACAGCCACCTCTCCATTTATTTGCTTGTCTGCGCACAGTCGGGTTGCCAGTGGAAGCACATCACAAAGTGTTTAAAGCAGTGGAGCTGTTCAGCATCCATTTTGCAGCTTCAAGAGCCTGATGGTAGATGGCTGCCACTGACCAACACTGAGTTCGTTTTTAGCCATGCTGATTTAGACTGAAATATCTCATTATCTATCAGGTGGATTCACGGACATTCATGGTTCCCAGAGGGTGACTCATACTGACTTTGTGCCAGCAGGTCAAAGTTTTCACTTGTCCAGTGATATATCTGAACATCTACATGTACTTGATGGATTTTTTTAGATTTAAATTTTGTCCAATTCTCCAGTTCATGACCAAATTCCTGCACAACTACTGTAATGTCATTCCCATCAGACTCAGCTGTACTTTGTGTTTAGTGCTAAGTAGCAAATGTTAGCATGCACATGCTAAGCTGTGATGATGAACATGGTAAACAATACCTGCTAAACATCTTTATGCTAGCATGCTGATGTTAGCATTTAGCTCAAAGCACTGCTGTGCCTAAGTATAGCCTCACACGCTAGCGTGACTGTAGACTATGAACATACTTGGACAGTGCTGTTCAAACACTGTTGTTTGTACAATAAATACAGTGCATGCTATTTCAAGCTACATCAGGCAAGAATTAATGTTTTACTTTGTCCACCTAAATCATGAATTGGGGCTGCAACAGAGAAACAAAACGTAACAATATGAAATTTAAAAGTTATACCCTCATAGATCCCATCCTGAGGCTGCGTTTACACTGACTTCAGCCCTCCATGAAAAAATGCAACCCTCTCATTCATTTGAATAGAGCCAGTCTGTCAGCGCAGGTGGCTCTGGCAAAACAATGCAGGGTTGTACAGAATTTTTTTTTTTAACCTGGCTCAACTTTTGTCTGTGTTGGCAAATACATGCAAGCTCACATCTTTGTAACGTGAACTGAGTATTTCTGCTGTTTACCTGTGACGTCATGATTAAAGATAAAATAGCTGCCGCTGTGCTAACTTTCCGGAAATCTGTCTGTGAGTATTACAAACCCTTGTGCAGTGTTGTGGCATCTGATAAGCCTTTAACAGGAAGAATCTCTTACTCCAGCTGGAATTATTTCTGGATCGTGTTTCATTGTCTCACTGGTACCTTAAACAACACGCACCACCAACGCAGCCTCCTGTGCTGTTTTAACACAGAGCTGTTTTTGGTCTGAATCTCTGCTAAATCTCACAAGGCGGTACTGTGTTTGTGGCTCTGACTGGTTAAAGGCCAATCCATTTTCCTACAGCCACTGATGACTCCCTGACCTCTGTCTGATTTGTGGGCTGGCTGTGCGAGGCTACTATCCACTACAAAAAATAACACTAAATCTGAGTATCCTGTGGTTTACTGCTGTTGTTATCTTACAGGATTAGTGGATAATGAAGTCTTTCAAATTATTCAAACAGTTAAATTTTGCTGCCAGAATACAAATGTGTAGCTGTTAATAAATTCTCATTTGGCTTTTTGTCTACGAGTCCAGTTTTCTGAATGACATAATTAGATGAGTCACACTTTGAGTCTTTGGGGATTCTTTTGGATCTGTGTGTGTATGTGTGTGTTTGTGTGTGGGTGTGTACAGTATCCATGTGCACTGCGATGAAGCCCTGATATGTGATCTCCCTCCTGATCAAGGTGACTTGGATGGGTGATGGGTTTTGGGTGAGGCGGGCAGGCTGCCCGGATAAAGATGTCAGGCATCGCTGGCAGGTTTGGGACTGCTGCGCTCCCTGTGATATGACTGGCAAACACACTCCCTTGCTGAGCCATGCATCACACACAAAAACATACACACACACACACACACACACACACACACACACAGTTCAAATAGTCTTAGTCCCTCTGTTTGCGTTCGTGTTTGTTTTTGTGTTAGTGTTTGTGCATGGACGATCTGTGCGTCACTGCCAGTATCCTTTCACTCTCTCTCTGTGATGATCTGAGGCACAGTAGGCTTGGCACAGCCTTGATGTCGCTGTCATGCCAGCAATCTGAAATCTGAACGTCCCTGCTGCCCATACCAGCCCGAGGAGGGAGGGAAAGAGGGGTAGGAACTAAATACAAAGAAACTGAGACAGGGATGAGAGGACAGAGAGACAAAAGAGAAGGAGGGATAAGTGCTTCACCTCCTAGATCTGATTCCTAGATAGGAGTGTGTGCAGATCAGCTCTCTCCTCCTGCCTCTCTGCTCTCAGTTATTTCTCTATCCAGGTGACGATGGTCCACTACAGAGGATGAATGGCAAGGGATAATCCCAGAGCTCACAGATAATCAATTTACACCCTCTCACTGCCTGTCAGCTCGCTCCCCGTGTCCACCTTCGCTCGCAGTTATTAATCAAAAAGCTCCATTCTTGTTTATTCTACTTTGGTTCTTCACTCAACCTCATTTTAGTTGTTTTCTCACACATGCACACACACACGAGATGTGCACGTTGTTCTCAGTCTGTTGGCAGGTCTGGGATTTCTCTCCGAGTGTCTTTTCTGCCTGTGAGGGCCTCCATTAAGCGTCAGGTTGTGGTTTTGGGTAAATAATAGGACCTGATATGTGGTTTGTGGGTTCTGTGTATGTGTGAGAGAGACAGAGGGTGTGTGTGTGTGTGTGTGTGTGTGTGTGTGTGTGCGGTTGCTGTGTTTCAAATTCATCCTAAAAGGGGTAATGAGGTGGGAAGATTTCATCAGTTTGTGTGTGTACATGTGTCGGGTTGTGTAACTACATCCTCAGTCTTGATCTACCCTTTGCCTCACGCACACACACCCACACACACACACATGCTCACACACACTTCTAAATAAAGATCTGGTAAAATACTGCACTATAATGGTAAATTCAACATAATGTACATTTTCAGTGCTAATTCCGTCAGTACAACAACAAAGTCCCATCATACTCAGCACTCTGCTGCTCTCAGAGTTCCTCTGAGTGAGGACGACATTAGCCGAAATGTTTAAGCTTGATATTCTTCCGCAATGTAAACTAATAAACGCTGAACTTCGAAAGACTACTTTTGTTTTTGCGTGCAAACCAGACATTGTTAATTTGGTCGGTCACATCCAAAGCCAACCAGGAAAGGAGAGGATTGTGCCCTCTAACCTGCTGGAAGGCTTACACACCTCACCTGTTTGCTGTGGTAAACAAACTCTGGTGCATTTGCACATTTTGGTTTGATTTGTTTGGGCTGGTGTGAAAGCTGTCAATCAAACTCTGGTATAAAGATGCCTCTTTTTTCTCCCGTTTCTACCTGTTCGTCACTATTGATGATATAAGAAGTCGATTTTCAGCCTATACTATTAATGCTTCCTTGTGAACTCATCAGAAAAGATAAATAAACACATAAGGTGCAAAAAAGTGCAGCTTGCTGTCAGTCACATGAATTTGATATCCTCATGTGGGTTCATGTAGCACTGATGATGCTGGCTGACAGTCAACAAAACTGTCCAATCAATGAGTTACCTGTATACCTTCATGTTTACACCTCACATTAACTGAACTGAAGGTTTGAAAGCATCCCTAATGTTAAGTTTCATTGACAGAAACTTAACAACGAAAAGAAAAAAAACCCCAGCAAAGATGAACTGGCTGGAATTAATTACAACAGTATTTTTGTTCAAAAGAGTGGCAGAGTGGTGAGTATGTAATCTGTTTTATAATCATGTGGTGGAAATGTACATTATCCTCAATTTTCTAAGACATCAACTAAACATGGAGGAGGTTTGAGTTAACAGAAAACAGAATCAACAGCAAATCAAAACAGTGGAAACATGATGAGATATAGCTGTAAAATGAGGGGATTAGATTATATTTAAAGGTTCTGGTCCTCTCTGCTGTTGAGGTAAATAAATACTCTGGCCACTATCTGAGAATTTATACTATCTACGCCTCCATCTGAATGAACATACAAGAAAACACTGTCACCTGTGCTCATACAACATGACACTCACCCATGGCTACTTGTCACATCCACTTCATGTAAAATCTGCCGCTCTTCACGTACACACACACACGTACAACACACACACGCACACACAAACACACACAGGCATACATGCGTCCTATCCCCACCCAGTGACGGCAGTGACGCCAATTCTCTCTGTCATGTACAGTCAAAGCCAGTCACACACGCTCCCTGTCAAACTGTGCCAAGGCTATGAACCACCTAACAGCTGTATCAGTGTGTGTATGTGTGTGAGTTTCCACTGTGAACACATTGTGCAGCAGTGGAGTGTCTATAAAGCAAAGATGGATAAACAACTCTCCTTTGTTTGGCCGCTAGCGTTGGCTGCGCACAATCCATCCAGCAAAAACACACAGTCTGTCAGTACAAACCCACACACACACACACACACACACACACACACACACACACACTTGTACAGGCATACACATACACATACACATAGACACACACATACATGTTTATTGTCTACGTTCAGTTATCATCTCTGTAATGATGGCCCTATTTTCCCCTCAACTCAGCATGGCCTACACTTGGCTTCAGAAACCTCCCATTTTCAATTTGCCAATTACAGATCTCACCACCACACACACACACACACACACACACACACATGCACAAACACACAGACAATACAGGTGGATTTGTTTCCACTAACAAGACAAGGGAAAAGACTGTCTGTCGTTGGAGAACAAAAGTGTCATAGTCGCCTTTATTTTTTTAACCCAAATTTATTCAGGATAAATTGTATTTTTTTTTTGTAAGTGCAGCTGCACTCTTGTGTATTCCCACTCCTGAACATGTGGAAGCTGCTGACAAAATAGCACCTTCACTGGTACAGAGATGCGAAATTGGGGGAGCTGCTGCAGCATGGTACTATGATACCCAGGAGCCGCAACCACCCTTATTATTGATTTGCCAGCCACATGTGTGAGTCAGAGCTGTGGCAAATTCTAAACGCTTTGGTGTTGTAGTTGGGAACAAAACACTGCCATTTGTTGCCAAATTCATCCAAAGTTATTGCAGAATCTGAAAGTGAACTGACTCACACTGCTGAATGTTTTATCAGGTTTCAATGAAGATTGAGAATTTTAAGGTTGGTGATTGGGTGCTTCTCACCAAAATGTTCCTTGGGAGTTATATATATAACTATATATAACTTCTCTCCTTATGTTTTATTCACACAGGCTTGTACTGTTGACTGCAGTTGCTCATCTTTTGCACTGATGATTTAAGCGGGAAACTTTCATGCCTATCCAAGCCTTGGAAGTCCCCCAATTACTAGCCATCTAACAGCTTTCATGCCAAAAATGAATGACACTTCTGCTACACTATGTCCCTTTCTCTGTCAAAATTAAAAAGAACCATAAAGGTCAAGTTCATAACAATGTGGACTCCAGGAAGACCGCTAAAGATTTAGTGGATATGGATATTTTAATTTTTTTAAACCATTCAGAAACCACACTGCTAATGACTCAAAATCAGTACACTACCAGGACTGGGATCTGCTCTGATTCTGTTTCTATATGACCAACACCAACTGGAGGACAGATGGTAGCATGACTCACATTTAGCATCTTTTCACACGTCACACAGCATAACCCAAGCTAATGCTGCTCTTCACACGCCATTGTGGGCTTTAGTGTCTGTTTGTGTATGTGAGAAAATGTGTGTGCCTACATTTGCTCGCTTCATCGTGATATATGTTCTCAAGTTGGTCTCTAAACCAGCCCACGCGTAAACAAAGTGTGTATATAGGGATTCCTAATGATTGCTGTCATGGATCAAAATGCTGCAGAGTCTTTGGAAGCTTCAGCGTCGTCAGAATGCAAATACACACCGAACAATAAAGCTTTTAAAGCAGCAAGATGTTACTGTCAAGACACCAGCTTCTTATCATTGCTCTCTAACAAACACACTGATTAACCCTCTCTCCCTCAGTGTCTGGCTGAATAAAACAGACGGAGAGGGTCTGTGCCCTCGTATTTATCTGCGTTTAAGAAAATTACACTCTCTCTCTCTCTATCTCTCTCTCTCTCACACACACACACACACACACACACACACACACACACAGAATGGTATGTTAATCATGTGAGTTTTCCTCCGATCATCAGAGAACAGACTGAAGCTGCTTATTGAGATACAGAGCCGTATTAAGTCCAACTGGTAAAAACAGGGATGCATATGCTTCAGAAATACAAATACCCTGAGGGTGTGTGCATGTGTGTGTGCATTTGTGTGAGGGTGTACTAGCATCTGTTGGTTTCTGCATGTGTGTGTGTTTCCATATCGGAATTGGAATTATGCATGTTAGTACTGCGTTGTTTCCATGTATTTGTTTTTGTTACGGTCTTACCTCGACTTTGCAAACAGGCCACGAACCTCCTGTTTAAATTTGATATAGTTTTCTAAAGTTGGACAAAAGTTATTTAAAAAGAAGGCCACAAGCCTTAAAGACACAATATGGAGTTCAAAAAGTCCTGGGTCGGGTCTCAGTTCCTCAGAATTGATTGGACCCGGGAAGAAAAATTAGGCCTGTATTTCGCCTGTGTTTACTGGCTGGTGAAGACCTAGTACAGAACAAATGTTTTCAATTATAATCAGTTGAAAAACACACACAAAATGCTAATTTTTCATTCATAAGTCAAGCTCTTATACAGTACCAGTCAAACATTTGACTGGTACTGTATACGTCATGTGAATATACCTGTAATTTATATGCTCAAATAAATTACATACTGGGGCTTTGAGCTCATTAGTCAACCACAAATTAGAAAAAATCTGAACAGGAAGTGGTTCATTTCTTTGTTTTGTTGGTGCAGCAATAGCCACCATGACTGAGGAAAAACAATAAGTCATATCACGCTGTAAATCACACACAAAAAACACTTTGAGCCTGTTTCTATAACAAAAGAGATCCACCGCTGCATAACGTTACCGCTGCCCTCCATCCATGAGGTCGCTATCATCTCTCTGATCTGCATTCCCAACGGCTACAATCTATCATTCCCTCTCTGTCCTCTGTATTTCTCAAGCTCACCCTCTCCTAAACCCGGTGTAGGAGGTGTTAAAAGCTTGGAGGTTGGATCAGAGGAGGTAGGTTGGCCCTATGATAAGAGCAGGTTCAGAGGTGAAGAGCAGACTTAGGATCCCTGTCAGCGCTCACTGTGGCCGGCCGTTTGTATTCGGAGGGAGAGAGCTGGGAAATTGGATTCAGGCGCCCTCGTCGTGCACCTCGAGATGTCTTACTTTCTGCTTGTTAGTGCTGGCGCCACACTGGCACAGTGGTGGGCGAGTGTGTCAGTGTGCGATTGGTGGCGATTACTGTGAAGGAGAAGGTGTGTGCATCTGTGCTCGAGAGTGTTTGTGTGTTGTATTTACACAACAGCCCTTTCCCTTTGATAACTGCCCTTAAGTCATTGATGCAATCTTTGCAAGCCTCTGTGAACACACTCCTTTCTTCTGATGCAGAGCAGATAGTCACAGCTCACAGAGAGCTCAGAGAAGCAAAGGAGAAATAATCAAAACAACAGCATGCTACACGCCGCATCACCTCCTCGACTACTGGAGGCAAGGGGAGGGGATGAAAGCAGGTGTGTGTGTGAGTGTGAGTGTTTGTGTATGTGTGTGTGTGGTGGGGGGGTGCAGACAAAAGGGCTGTGGAACATCTGGATTCCGGTGATAGCTCTGCTCACACGCGTTATGAGCCAAATTAATCAAACCTGGTGGGGAGACTGTTGAGTGTGTGTGTGTGTGTGTGTGTCTGTGTGTGTCTGTGTGTGTCTGTGTGACGTGTATTAAGAGTCCATCCACGTCCTGGACAACCCAGTGCCGACATATAGTCATCCAGGGAGGGCGGCAGGACGGAGAGAGGAGCGGAGACGGAGGGAGGATAAAGTATAAATCAATGGGTTGACGTCGGCAGGGAGTTACTGGAGTTGGCCCCGGTGAGAAGAGGAGCAGACACATTATGTTGTCGCCTTCTGAAACTCTTTTAGCCCCATCGGAGACCAGCTGATAACACAACCACAACTGCTTCTGTTATGCTACTCATGAACACAACTCAAGCCCAGACTGTCTTCATGATGGCTGCTGGGAGACTGATGGTCACAGAGGTACCTTGGTTACATCGACATACGTTGACTATGTAAAAATATGTTATCATTGCCCCACATTCTCTCTAGATATTTAACTAGTGAGAATGGTTTTGAAGGTTAACAAATGAGGCAAGATGCTGGGACTTAAGAATAACTTCAATAAAAGGTTTTGGTCCTAAATATTCACATACTTGTTTTTTAGCCATGCTAGTGGCGTGGCTCCAGGGATGACAATGCTGGTTGGTCCACTTTGGTCCAGACTGAAATATCTCTACAATTACTGGATGGATTACCGTGTAATTTGGCACAGACATTAATGGTCTTCAGAGGATGAATCCTACTGACTTTGGTGATTCCCTGACATTTCCTTGAGTGCCACCAGCAGGTTAAATGTTTCACTTATCCAGTGAAATATCTCAACATCTACTGGATGGATTGATACAAGATTTTGTACAGACATTCATGTTCCCAAGATGATATACCCTAATGACTTTGTTGATCCCCTGACTTTTCCTCTAGCGCTATCATGAGGTTCACATATGTGGTTTTGAGTGAAATGTCTCAACAACTACTGGATTGTTTACCATGGAATCTGGTACACACATTCATGTCCCCCACAGGATAAATTATAATCACTTTGTTGATATCGTATACCTTTTAATCTAGTGCCATCATCAGGTCAAAACCTTAATTTGTCTAATACTTGTTTAGTGCTAATTAGCAAATGTTAGCATGGTAGGCTAGGCTAAACTACGCTGGTGAAACTGATAAATATCACCTCCTAAACATCAGCACGTTGGCATTGTCATTATGACAATGTTAGCATGCTTGCATTAGCATTTAGCTCAATGCACCACTGTGCCTAAGTACAGCCCCACAGAGCTGCTAGCGTGGCTGAGATTAGACTCTTAGTTTTGCCGAACATTAAATTAAACTCAAGGAATTTAAATTGCTGTTACTCACTAATTTTGGACCCCTGGGTGCGCAAGACCCAAGTTTGCAAATCATTGAGGTGGAGGAACCATGAATGTGATTAAGCCAGAGGTGTTTCTCCCCTCCTCCTCCTCTGAATGTGACGGTATTGGGAAGGCAGCAGCAACGGACCAGCATCACTTATTTCCCGACTTGACTGGAGGGTCGATAAGAATTAGCATTCCCCTCTAAAGGAAACCTTAGGGGATTTACAAGCCGCCGTTCTAGTGGGCTGTCTCACTCGCAGCCATTTGCAAAACATAAACTCGGGTATAAACACAGTTATAAGTTAAACAAAACAGTTAATTATTCTTAGTTGCTACTTTCTGTTTTCTGCGATAATGATTCAACCCACAGTTTAACCAATTCACTTCTTTAACATGTTACACCTCTTCCTTGGAAGATCCTTTACGGCACGAGAAGTGAAATGTTTGAGGTTTGTAAGGAATAAACAGAAGAAGAACTCAGCTGTTATCATGGGTTTGACCTCCACCCTGTTTCTGTCCCTTTCATATGCTGCCTGCATGCTAACTATAAAGGAAGATGACATTTTCTGCGATGGTGTTCCTCTGTGGCCTTGCTGTTCTGTCCCATGTTAATGTGAGTGTATTATATCAGCATTGATTTTCTCCCCTGCATTCTCGCTATTGACACATGAATATATCACGTTAACTGCTGAAGCGCGCCGGGTCAGGGGTTTATGCACTGGTCAATGCAGCATCAGGAGGAAGATAAAGAAACTGTACAGACTCCATTCTGATTAGAGGATGAGGAGTGTTCTTTTACGTCTCTCTCTCTCTCTCTCTTTGAAAAATCCAATTTTTTTTATTGCTAAAACTCCTTCAGTGTTGTACAGAATCTTAAAATCTTGTCTTCTTTAAAGCAAATCTACTTATTGAGTTTGAGGTGAAGTTATTACTTTGTTTCTTTGAAATCACTCCACAAGAAATGTCAGTTTATTTAACATCTTTGAACTTTGGATCAGAAGCATATGATTTCTTTTCACAAGAAAAACTGAATTTTCAGACTCATCACCAGACAAAGCAGCACTGATTTGTACCGTCGATAAGTGTTTTTCTTGTTGGCAGCTCTCCTCAGATGGCTAGTGTGTCATTATTTATCCCTCTCTCTTTTAACCGTCCCTCCCTCGCATTCTCTCGCTGTCTGCTGATGAGGGCAGGTAGCGCTGACGACTGTGAAATTGAATTAAGCGTGCCTCCCAGCCCCCTTTCCTCCTCCTCCTCAACCTCCTCTGACATGCAAAGGTTTTAATGATCATGAAGCTGGGAAGCATTCCAAATGGCAAACACTTAATTGAGAAAAATGAAAGGGACAGCGGCACGATTCATTCATCTAAATAGAGGAACGAAGAGGTGCGGGGGGTTGTCCTGTCTTCTATTTCTCATTTTTTTCTCCCCCTTCAGCCACTTGCTCAAAAGGGAATGTTGGGAAATTTCATTAGGTGAGGGGTGGGATAAATCAACATGACGAATCTCTCCGCTCACCTTAATTGTGTTTCGCTCAGCAGAAAATCAGACGGGGCCGCTGCTGGATGTTGTGGATGCTTTTGGCCGTTTTGGACAGTGATGAAGCTGCTTAATGATTGATCGGATTTCATAATATTTGTTAAGAGTTAAGGAAATGCATCAGTATGACGTGCTAGAGTTTTATCAGAGCTTTATCAGTGTCTTTCAAGCTAAGGTAATTCATAGCAGAGTGAAGAGTTAACATGGCCGGGTCCAAAGGGCTGACCTGGTAATGAACCTCTCATTAGTGGCATCATTAGCTGCTGCCTCCCACGGTTTGAATCACACCTCAGGGACGAGCCAGCAGATCTGCTTAAATCACCTCAGAGCGCCGTTCCCCATCCCTACTCTGTCTCTGGCTAAGGCTGTGCAGGGTCTCCTGCGCTGGGTAGGGGTTAATGCAGGAGACCAGCCCTCCACCTCCCCGCCCAGCAAAACCCACCGGCTTGGCTCACCCCATCACTCCCAGCTGACCCGGGCTAATCTGTGATTATGTGTCAAGCAGGAGGCCATTTATTCCAGATTAATTTATTCATCTTGCTAGTGTGGCTTCCGCTGCGGGGGATTGATGGCACAATATATCTCAGGAAAAGAGAGCAGGAGAGGAGAGAGAGAGATCATCCATCCACTATGCTCAGCTCTGTGCGAAGGGTGGATATCAGCTTGTTTTACAGCTAACGCCTCTCCCTTCCCCTTGACAGTAACCCCTCGTCAGGCCATGTGTGACAGACAATTAATCAGCCAATTAAAGAAAAGCTCTAAGAATATAAGTAAGGTTCAATGGTCTACATCTTCATCTCGGTTTTAATTGTGCCTTGCAGATGGGTCATAACTTGATAGTTAGTGTTAATATTTCTCTCTAATAGGAAATAGGGAAGTGTCAGAGAATCAAAGTCTTAATCTGAGTAAACCCTCAGCTCTTCTGCACTCTTCTATATATTAAAGACATACCCTGAGGTTTTGGGAAGTCAACCCTTTGATCAACTTAATGTTGTGCAGCGAGAACTTTGGCAGCCTCTTCACGTCTTAGTGTTGAATTATATGCTGCTGAGATTATATAAAACTAGCTGGATTCTTCAATTACGTCAAAATATTCCCATGCACTGCAGACAAAGGATGTAGAAATCATCCTTAAATCAGGTAGTCCTGGTTCAAGCCCTTGTTTTGGTGTGAAAACGCACATTTACTGTATGTGTGTAAAGATGCTACCGTCTGTTTTTCTTATGTTCAGTCTCAGAGTGAAAACATAATGAGTGCAGAGGGTGCTGAGGCGAATACTGAGCATTTGTGAGTATCCAGTAAAGATGCTTATTCATTCATCACGGTGCTGATGAACGACATCAGGCCATATGTTTTGTTTTGAAGGGTATCTGGAGAGTGGCGGCAGTTTATTTTTATGGTTTTTCTCTCCTCACCGCAATCCACAACTCCCCCGGCCTCATTCTCTCTGCCTCGCTCTCTCGTATCGCTGATATTCTGAGCTGCTTGGTTTAAAGGTGAAGTGGATCTCCAAGACTTGTGATGGCTCATTATGGAGCTCTTCCTCTTCCCCTAGACCTGTCTGGGGATAGGCATGGTGGTGGGTTCTCATAGAGGCGCGCGCTCACACACACACACACACACACACACACACACACACACACACACACACACAGACATCCAAGCAGCTCACTCGTTCTTCCACCTGGTGGGCTGTTGAAGCATGTCTGTGTGTTTGCATGTGTGTCTTTAAACTCCAGTAAAATCTTGCAGAGATGTCTATTCTAGGCAGCCGGAGGTTGCTTGCTCTTGCTTTTGAGGGCCCTCAATGAAGGTGTTAAGACCGAGAGACAGACAAGCGGCGGAGAGAGGTGGGACGCTGAGGAGACTTTTAAGGTTGCCCTTTGGCTGCCTGTTTGATGGAGCTCCCAGGATAGCACTTGAAAAGGGGGGGATGGAGGAAGGACTTGCCTTGAAGCTGCGCTTTTGTAGAGGGAGGAGAAATTGGTTATGAATTTGTTACACCTATTTAATCCCATCTAAACCTTAACTCCTTTATTTGTGGTTCCAGCAGCAGCAACCCAGTGGTTATTTTCAACAAGAACAACTTTTCCCTACTGAAAAATGTACCCCTTCCTCTCCGTCTAATTGCTCTGTGAAAATGTTCACATGTTCTGATTTTTCTTCTGAGCTCTTGCTCTATTTCTTGCTGCAATGCACCCTGCTGCAACATCTCTCCATGTCCATAGACATATTGTCAAGGCTCTTGCACTTCTTGTGGTGTGATTAAATTTATAGCCTATCATACTGCCCCACTTAGGTTGCTTCAGGTAAAAGCATTAGCAAAGTGTGCTATGTAAATGTGAGGTCAGAGAGGCAAGTCTGTGTCCAGGTTATAATGGGAGTGCATCTGAATGAATGTGAGGCAAAGTTAACTTTTCTGATATTAATAAAAGTCAAAGATGAAGAGGTTTTTACAGGTGAGACAAGGACAAGGGGGTCTTAAAAATCTATTGCTTCAGCCAGATGCTAAAATACAAGAGAGACATCGAGTGATGATGGGAGAGGCTTATTGAAAGTCAAGTCAAACATACCTCCTCCATCCCTTCCTCCTCTCTCTCTCTGTCTGTCTACTTCTATCTCTTCCTCATCACTCCCTCTCAGAGCTGCTGTCTCCTCTCTGCTCCGTCCTCCCAGATGTGCCACATTAATTCCACAGCTGCTGTCCCCATTAATGTTCACCGTCACAGCTTGCACACCCTCATTTTCAGCTTTTTCAGCCTCCTCACCACTGCGTGTGTCTGTGTGTGTGTGTGTGTGTGTGTGGGGGTGTTTGAGGGGAGAAGTGCAGCAGCTGTTAGCCCTTCACTTCCTAGTAAAACTATAGTAGCAGTGGTGTGAGGAGGGGAAAGCAGCAGATTTACTCATTCATGGAGATGTCATCAACAGCAGCGCTCATGCTTGTCCGTGACTCGTCCACACAGGGACACACACACACACACACAGGGACACACACACAGGGACACACACACACACACACACACACACACACACACACACACACAGCACCACCACTCCCTTTCCCATTTAAAACAGCCCTGCCTGAGAAGATTTCAATAATCCCCGGTCCACAGTGGGCTGTTTTTCCAACACATTGCCCAGGCCAGTCGAGCCCGATGGACGATATCTGTTCTTTAACCTCCAGGCTCTCCCTAAGCCCACAGTGTTTGTAGTTAGTGGCTGCAAGGCCACCCCTGCACTGTGTCTCAAAATGCAAATGCTAAAAAAAAAAAAAAAAAAAAGAAGTTTCAAATACAGCATCTACCAATGGTGATACATTTTTCAATTCTTACTGTATACACATAATTTGTTTACTTAACAGCTCTGCCTCTCTTGTAATTAGGACCTGCTGCTTACAGTAATATATAAGTGTTTTTTATCCTGAGCTCATTAAAGCCTGTGGTAAGTATTAAGGCATTAAACTGATTTGTGTGTGATTTTGTTCTTTTGCATAGTTGTATCTCATTGACTATTTGTTCTGTACGTCTCTCTCTCTCTCTCTCTCTCTCTCTTACCCTCTATCTCTCCTGCTAAAGACGGTTAATTTGAATGCGGAGGGGAGTAATTGAAGGTCACACCTTTGTGTTGGCTGCCCGGCTTAATGAAGGCTGAAACAGTCTTCAGGAGGAGTGCAATTCAGAAGAGGTGAAAACACACATTTCTAGCTGCTACGGCGGTGATTGCTGTTAGAGGCAGTCATTGAGGATCTTGTAGACAACGTGGACAGCGGTGATCTGTGTATTATGGAACTTGCATCTGTTCTCCATCATTGCTTTCATTCATTTTTATAGCCGTATACGGAGGCCAATTTTAAAGGGGCACTCCACCAATTTTACACATCACAGTCTGTTTATGATTCATGAAAAGTAATACATAGCCTGACAGAACAGTTGTGTGATATCTTCTGTCGCTCTTGAGGAGTTTTGTCAAATCTGAGAAAATGACCCTAGTGATGTCATCAGGGTCTCAACTAGGGATTGAAGTTCCCAAGAGAGACTTTTTAGCCTTGCTCTATGGATGGACATGTCTGTTGGTCGGTCTGTCAGGTGGTCCATCATGTTAGGTCCAGGTCCAGCATGCTAACATGCTAAACTAAGATGTGTTAGCATTTAGCTGAAAGCACTGCTACTCCTAAGTACAGCCTCACAGAGCTGCTAGCATGACTGCTTTGCCTGTGCTCCAAACTGGGAGCATGGAGTATGAATGACTCTATCGAGTTGCACTATGGGAATTGTAGGATCCAGTGTTTTTGGAGCTTGACCTCTAATAATGAGTATCGCTGGAGTATCTCTTTACAGTATACCCTGATTGAAGATATCTGCAAATAATATCGTATGACAGCCAAAACATCCCAAATTTTGCTAGATAAGGAGATGAAGTCTTGCATACTCCTCTGCTCCTTCTTCTTCAAATAGACATCTCATGTTTTAGAGGACTATATGGTCCCCTTATTGATAATGGCTGCCAGTTCTGTCACATCGCTTCCTTGCTGTTGACAGAATCTTAGCTCTGAAGGATTACTGCGCTGGCCAGGGGAACAGACACAAATATACACACCGACAGGGGTTCACGCACACACACACACACACACACACACACACACACACACACACAAACGGCAGCGAGCCATAAGACTGAGGTTGAGTGTTGGGGACATGGGGAATACGAGACTAAGGGGACCCATTGTATCTGAAGCCGTGACCCAGCCCTGGCTGCCTCAGATAACAGAATTACTGCAAATTGAACTTTAGGGTTTTCTCTCTCGCTCTGCTTTTTCCTCACAGAATCACTCTATCTTTCCCACTGCCCATGTCACCTCCTCTGCTGCTTTTTCTGGGATTTACGTCTTCTTGGAAAATCATCCTCTCCTGTTCTGTTGGAGCCTGCGAGCCTCTGAAAGAAAGAGAGATGGAGGCAGAGACAGAGAGGAAGTGGGAGTGAAAGAGAAGAGACATAGAGACAAAAAAGATGGATGGCTGTTGGGCAGAGTGATAAAGAACAGGAAACAGACAAATAGACAATGAGAGGAGAGAAGAAAGTGAGACTGATGTTTATGGAATGAAACAGAGGCAGCGAGGCAGAGGATGGAGGTAAAATGATGTCAAAGGGAAGAAATCAAGTCAGGAAAAAGACTCGAGGGAAGGCTCTGCACTCCCCCACACCTTCTTTAATTAGGAAATATAATATTGAGAGAGGATTGAGGTGGATCAAATGTGGGAGATAATGGTTTTATCTATGGCCAACTCAGAATTATGGATACAACCTCCAAAGACCTTTCGAGGTTGGCTACCTGGAGTGAGACAAAAATGTGCGGAAAAGAAAAGCCTCAGGCAATGATTTGCACAATTGAATTTAACAGAATTGTATGGAATACTCTTGCATTATTAAAGCCCCCATTAAAGACAGAAAAGGAAGAGCATCTATTAACACAAAAGTGGATTTAGACCCTGAAGGGACAGTCAAACACAATGATAGAAATTCATCAAACCAAATGTTGATTGCAGACATTTATTGTTGAATTGATGTATATGGGTATTTATATCTGTTTGCATGAATTGGTGAGCGTGAGTGAAATAAAACAGGGCTGCAACTAAGGGTTATTTTCATTATTGATTATTCTATAGTTCTTTGATTGATTCATTAATCAGCTAGTCTACTTTTGTAACATAGGTTACCTTTTAAATATTTTAAGTCTCAGTCCCAATTCAAGAGAACCCTGATGACATCATAAAGGTAATTTTGTTGAGCTCCCTGCAGAGCCACAGGAGAAACTATACTGTAGCTGTTTTCACAGGCTGAATAGTAATCCTCATGATGACTAAACTGTCTTTTATGTGTAAAATGGGTGCCACTTTAAATTTCACAAAAATGAAAAAATTACACAATTTCTTCAAATTTTAATTGCTAAATCGACATCTTCAAATTGCT
The DNA here is from genome assembly GCA_008360985.2 of Macquaria ambigua. Classification (NCBI taxonomy): domain Eukaryota; kingdom Metazoa; phylum Chordata; class Actinopteri; order Centrarchiformes; family Percichthyidae; genus Macquaria; species Macquaria ambigua. The sequence goes on along the minus strand of VMKM01000175.1, from coordinate 455,019 downwards.
TCTTTTGTCCATCCAGCAGTTCAGAACCCAAAGATATTCAATTCACAATGGAGTGAAAAAGAGAAAAGCAGCAAATAATCACTTTTTGGCATATTTGCTTGATAAATGATTCCTTCATTATTTAAACAGTTGATTCATTTTGTGGCAATCAACTAAATGATTTATCGACTGGTTGTTTCAGCACTAAAATAAAGTCTTCTCACTTCCCGCGAGTCAGTCACACCCACATGACCCTCAGCCTCTTTGGGGTTAAAGGTCATGATTGTTGGCCAGTCAATGCAATGTGTGCTAGTGGTGATAGGACAGAGGACAGTCTAATGTTTGATCCTGGTGCTCCATCCAGGGAAATCTCTTTTACAACAGCTTGAAGTGTGTCCTGTGGAGCCTTCATCGTCTGCTCTAAAGTATCCTCCTCTCTGATTGAATCCTAAATGGATTTCTCACCCATAAACTCTCAACATGCACAATAACCTTGAGTATTACTATGGTGCGCACAACATTTTTATATATACATATCACTCTGCTTCCTTGCAAGACACTATTAAATACAGCAGTTAGTATTATGATAGTCTTCTTGGAAGGGGCTATTTGAATTCCTCTTTTGGTCTTGAAGGAGGAGACGAGTGGAATGAGAGTTCTGAAGTTGCATTTAGGGAGCACAACACAGAAAAACACTTTCCCAGAATTTAGAGAGGGGAGTTGACCAGAGTGGCATGTCGCCCAGATGGGCCCTCACCACCTTGGGTTCATTTTGAGGCTTTAGCTGCTATTTTCATTCCCCCCCACTCTCACAACTCCTTTGCTTGTTCCTCATTGTTTTTTAGTCTGCTCCATTTCCATCAGTCTCTGCCCTCTGCCAAGTGGGAAACTGTTGTCATCGTAACCACAAGCGTCTCGAGCTTTCTCTCTCTGTGTCCCTGTTTTTCTGTTTTGCTCTGCCTGCCTCTCTGTCCGCCTTTCTCTCTTTCTTGTGATGTGATAAATATTTATTTCCACGCCACTCTAGAAGAGGGTGGGAGGTATCGCGAGGAGGGCTTGAGTGGTTTTTAAGGAGCTAACGGAATTGGAATTGGTGACTGGTACCCAGGTACAAGGACAGAGCGCACACACACACACACACGCACACACTCAGAAAACACACACACGCACGCACACACTCATGCATGGGCTGAATGGAAGGGAATTGATTGTGGCGGCAGTCTCATGCTTTTTTACAAACCTGTCTCATTCACTGAGGGAGACCTCTGGCTGCTCGCCCTCCCAGGGGGGTCTTCAATATCTGTTATGGGTGGGTGTGGAGGCCTGCACCATGTGCCAGTCAATTTTAATCATATAAAGCTGTCTCGGCCCCTCACTGAAGGCATGCCGACTTTATATTCCACTCCTCCTCACTCTGCTGCTGAGCTTTAAATAGCATTTTGAATCATGCGGAAGTTTTATGAGAACAAAGGACAGTCAGCAATACAACGTGGAAACTGCTTGAAGATTCAAACCTAAAACTCCATAAGATATATTCAGGAGGATCATACAGACTGAAGCGTTTCTCTCTTTCATTCTGGAGTAATGGACTATGTGTATTTACATTCTTGAGAGACATTTTCGTGAAAACAAAGTCTGGCAGCTCTTTCTTGAGTTGTGTACCATGAATTCTTGTTTTTCTTTGGCTTTCTATTTTCAACTGAATGCCACAAACTCCTCAGCCCTCCCATACCGCTCTCCCGAACCTTGTCTTTCCCACTGTTTCCCCAGTGGGCCACAGTTACAAATCTTCCTCCCACCATATGGGCCAAATCCTATAATAGCTCGAGCTGAAAGAGGTGTGTTTGCACACAGTCTTCGTTCCTCATTCGCACAAAAATTACACGCATTAGTAGCTGTGGGACAAAGCAGGGCTAAAGAGGGGGACCTCTCTTAGGCTGCGATGTGAGATGGTGCAGGGCTGGAGAAGAAGCCGCTGTTTTGCATGGCAATAGGCTGATAGTGTGTGTGGATGAAGTCATGGGGCTGGCTGGCCATCACACAGAGGCTGAATGTGAAGGAGGCTGGGCTGGACGCTCCATGGCTAATTGTGTTACCCAGAGAAAGCCCGGGCCGGCCTGTTCTCAGCCATTGAGGAGTGGAGGCGCGGCTTTAAAGCCTTTCAGGATAAGGTAGAATGGTCCCCGGTCTCTGAATGGACCCTTCCAGAAACTGAGAATGGCTGAAAGACAAAACGAGAGGAGGAATGTGATTATTGGATTTCCCAGAGAGTAAACTGTGTTGGCAAACATGCAGTTGAAAGAGTTCACTGGTGCTTCTCAGAAACTGATACTGTCTCAGCTGAATGTGTGGTGGTGCAACACCATAAACAACTGGCAAAAGAATTAAACTGTTCAACACTCCTCAGTGCTAACACTTCTTGGCCATGGTCACGATTAACTTTTGATTACCTTGTATTGATCCCTGATAGGACTCTGTGTTTACTGCTGTGCTTTCATTGCTCACTTAGCCACGTGGAGCCAGACTTACCATAGGGGACTTTGGTTAATGACCTTGTCTTCTGTTCTGCACAGATTGAATTACCTCCTTTTATACATCTACTCAGGATACACAGCACCTGGTATTTTACTGAAAACTATCTCTCATCCTCTCTGTTTCTTTGTCCTTTTCCTTTCGTCCTCTTTGTGGTCATAATTTACAATGACCATGAAAATACTGAAATACTGAAAAAAGGAAGATTTACATTCATCATATAAAAGTCTGTGTCTCCTGGACAGCATGGTGGTGTTGCAGGATGAAGCACCAATAACCTCCTCTGCTCCTCCACCTTGGCTTTGCTGACCTTGGGTGCTGGCATATTTAACCACAGATATCCTTGAGTCTTGGTATTTTTATGTCTTTCCTAACCTTTTAAAAAATGTTCTACTTGTCCAGTACCTTAGTTTATAATCTCCATCCATCTCTGTCGGCTAGCGAATGCACCCCGGAAAGACATAATCGGATTTGGGTGGCATTAAACAGCTAATAGCTGCTGTCATTGGACAACCTGCTAGTAACCAGGTTTAGAGGGGAACACCACATTTGTCAAGTGTCAGGGCTGAGGCACAAACACCAGATATGGACATGAACTGTACACTTGCTCTGTAGTCTCACAGGAATTCACAGAAGCTGTTAGGATGAGGGGGGAGCTGTCTCATTTCATTTACTGTCAAGCTGGACGTACGAGTTAATAGGCTTCCTTAAGCCGAAATGAAGATTTTAAATGTAAGGGGGTCAGGAAGGGAACCTCTCAGAGGATGTAAGTGTTGCTACGCATTCATGAGCGTTCACTGACAATCAAAATGGACTCAGTTTGTGTCAATATAGCACAGGCGCAATACTGGGTTAACGTTACCCAGTACCCATGAGTAGAAAACCATTGTGTGTGGTAAGGTTTTACCTTAAAACTGTCACACATTTAGCGTTAGTTGTACAAAACGATGTGCATATGATGTTAAAAACAGCAAAGGACAAACATGCTGGGGTGCAGTGACAGGTAAGTTTGAAAACAGCTGGAGTTCAGGACCGTACCATATTTTAAGTTGGCTAAATAACCCAACAATTACATTAAAAAAACTAAAAGTGGGTCAAAACAACCCATTGTCTTGGGTTTTATTGGTGCCCAATGGTTTTCTTTGCATCAGTGCTTTTGACCCAGTGACCTTTAGTGTGTAAGAAATTAGAGCAAGTGTTTCCTTATGTACAAATTGTCTGTTTCCTCCTGCCTGCCAAGTGAGTTGTGTTGCCTGTGTTCCTTCAGCCAGTGATATTCATTTCAGATGTCTGTATTGTTTGTTCTGGAAATGAGAAATATGTATCAGGTGCGGGATGATGTCTCATTCATCACTGGCTCCCACTGTCCGAGTATCTCTCCACCGAAGACAGATAGATATGGCAGAGTATTGTCTGCGGCTGACACTGTTGTCAGAAACGGTCATTGTGGATGTGAATGCATCTCATTCCCGGGACAGATAAAGCAGAGCCCTCTCTCTTTCCTCTGTAATTGTATTCTGCCTCCACACATTGGAGATGTAAGTATCAGATGATATGAGTAATGAAAGTCCTGAAATGAGATGCTTTCCTTTTTCAAGTGTCACGCAAAAAACTTGTTTGTAGCCGGTTGAAAGGATGGATAGATTATTTGTGTGTATGTGTGCGTGTGTCTAAGGAGGGGGAAACAGTGATCGGTAATCATTTGGAAGGGAGAAATGAGGCGCCTCATCAATCACGCGGTGTTCGTTAAAGGTTACGTCGCCACATCTGAGGGAACGTATTCGGCCTTAGCGAAGGGAATAAAAAAGTAATTATCCTTTATCATCAGCCAGAGGAGACTTGACATAATTAGTTTTTTTTTTTGTTTGAAGCTGATCTGGACTTCCTGTCCTTGGGGATTAAATATATCAGCCAATCATTCGACTGTTCACCCGCCATCAGGCCGTACAGTCACTCGTCTCCTAACAGACCCCGAGACAGAAAGTTGTCCATGGCTCCGTCTTCCAGCCCGTCTATTGATCAGCCATGACGACCAGTGTTGCACCTCCACTCCTGCAGTGTGTGTTGTGTCTTCAGGACCTGACATACAATGCTTCTGTGCCTACAGTAACATGATGGGGGGGAGTTTGGGGTGGTAAGGAATAAGAATTTCCCCTCAGGCATCAATAAAGTATCACACTGAACATTAATAAAGCTATGTTATTATTGGCAAGGCCACATTACTCAAACCTCATTTTCACAATAGCTCATCTTTGTAATTGAATATTACGTCTCCATTTTGAAATGGACATGTAATATGTCCTGATGTCCGCTGCTCTTAAACCCTGAGCCCTAAATCCTGAAAATATTACATCCTAAAAACTTATTTTACAGTGGAAATGTTGCTGTTTTTAAAAAGGGTTCAAGATACCTACTCAATAATGAGTTTCACATTTTTCAGATGGTAGTAGAGATCTCATTTTACACTGTTTCTATTGCTGAATATAAAAAGACTAATACAGTATTACAATCTATTAAATGCAGTCAATCAATGCTTTTAAAAAACAATTGAATCAATTTTTATTATGCTGTGGATGTACTATTGATATGTTGATCCAGAAAATGTATGTTATTATGCTATTACTATTAATGTTTATTTTCTAAAACCTGCAATAACTGATTATTTGGCCACTTTCTGGCACCAGAAACAAGCTGTGGGCATAACAGTGACTTTTGAGTTGATATGGCAACCTTGTTAGCTAACACTACAGAGACGGCGCAACATTAGCATTCATTTGGAGTCTGATGAATATTCACTCTCCTTTTAGTTCTGGTTTGGCTCTCCACAAAGTCCTGATGCAAATATCTGGCTCTTTAGCTGCTAAATGCTCCACTATGTTCACCAGCTAGTCTCTTACTATGTCTGTCTGCCCTTTGGTGCTGGGAAGGTGGTGTACAGTGGATTTATCAGAGCTTTTTTTTTGCCTAAAAGAGCCTCCTTTTAAGGCAGAAAGTGATGCGGTAGGAGTGAATCACAACAGTAAACTTTTGGGCCTGAAAACCAAAATAATGAGCTCAAAGTCGCTGTAAAGCTCCATAGAGCTGAGAGGAACTGCAGCGTCGGGTGATGATTCTCTGTAGGTTTGTCCCTACAACCGACCTCTTTCAAGCAGCCACGCAAACCTTTGTTAATATAAAAATATTGGTTATAGCCACTTTAACCATTTAACAGCTATTTAAAGGGGTAATCCAGCGATTTAGTGTTACACTTCCATAGAGTTGGGGGACTGGTCAAAATGGCAGCAGAGGAGGCTGAGATATCCTTGCTTTTAGACCCTAGTGTGGTCAAGATCCAAAATGCTAGATCCTACATTTCCCATAATGCAGCTCAATAGCGTCTTTCTTTCCTGCCTCGTAAATGCCGTCTTCTTTCAAACTTCCAGTTTGTAATGCAGACTTTCTTAAGTCTCAAGCCTGGACAGAGATAACCCTGATGACATCATCATGAGGAGTCATGAGGAGTAAAGTGAACTTCATGTGTAACATTGGTGGAATGCTCCTTAAGCGGGGACCATTTATCGTTTGACCCTTGCAATGAATTTGGACACATTGTTTGTCTGTCAGACTGCTTTGAAGATACTTTTTTATGACAGGGTGCTCTATTGATACATGTATTGTATGTTCATACAGTATGCATGCAAACAGTGGGTGGTAAAAGGTTAAATGATTGAAACATCAGCCCTAGGTATGTTATAAAAAGTCTTGCATTTGGCTTTTTGTTGCAATTAAACACTTAGAGTCTGAGAGTGTTAGATCTGCCATTGTTGCCACCTTGGTGAATCCCCAAGGTGAATACACTTAAGGCTGATAGATTCATAAGTCACACCATCTGTCCACATTTATTTTCACATCATTTCAAACTTTCAAACAGACGACAACTAACAGAAGTACAAATAGCAGTCCCCAGACATCCCGGCCACAGAGCGGGCTGTAATGATTTTGAATTAGAGGAGGACAAGGACAAGGTGGCTCCTCTTCCCACCATCATGAAGTTTCTAATTACCTGCCATCTTCCTTTGTCTCGTGGACCTCATGCTGGGTTGTAAAGGCAGAGAGAAAGCGAGGGGAGAGAGGAAGAATTATGGAAAAGGGGGCAGAATGAAGGAAGGGGGTTGAGAGACTGTAAGAGAAAGAGAGAGTGAAAGCCAAGTGAAAATCCATATACATGATTTATACCAGTGCGACTGTGCGCGGTAGGCAGGAGTTATCTTTTATTTATGAGGGCATCAGCGGCAAAGCGCCCAGATGTTAAGCTGTGTGGGGATCTCATCTAGCCAGAGTCGCTCTCTGGCAATAAAGCTAGAAAGTAGGCTGTTCAGAGCTGGGGAGGGCAGCGTCAGGATATGTGTGGAAGAGAGGCGAGGCTTTGTCTTCTTTGACAGAAAGCTTCAGGCTAGATAGCTGTGGCTGTAAGCGGCAGCCTTAACCCTTTGGTTAGATTTGTAACAATTTGTTAAACTAGAAACCCAAGAAAAGAAAAAAAAACTCAAGTGCTGATGGAGTCATTTACTGGACTGGCTCATTTTCCACTCTTCCATTATTTATCTGTGGAAGACAAGACACTTGTTGTTTTCTCCTCTGTCAACAGCTCATCAAGGAGGTGCTGAGGATTCATTATGGAAATGAAGCCCTCATTGTCAACCTCTGCAAATCAGATGCAAGATCTCCACGCCGAGCATCATCATCATCATCAATCTAACCTCACATTAACAAGGCCTGGATATGAAAAACACGCCTCGCATTCCTAATAGCACTAATAAAGACGGTTGCTAATGTTTTGCTGCAGCCACCCGAGGGTGGAGGTTGCTGATAGGGCAGCAGCTCCCTCTTTTCATGTTTGCTGTAAAGCGAGCTTTTTCGTAACATGGCAGCGTTGGTGACAAATACCTAACAGCCCCGGGGCCGAGTGCAGAGAGATTTGTGAACTGTAACAGAAAGGGAAAGGGCACGCTATGACCGGGTCACCAAAACCCTCCAGCAACCCAGCAGGTCCGGCAGTTGCGTTAGTTTAACTGTGGCTTCTTTACAGCTCCAACAGCTTAGGTTGGCAGAATAACCACATTTCAAGCATCATATAACCAGAGTGTGTTCGTTTTTCTAAGGACGTACAAGTACTCTAAACCCTGATGCTGCTTTTAGGGCTTCTGTGCATGTGTCAAGCATGTACTGTATGGCTCTGGATCCTGCTTGATCCTTGTAACAGAGACTGGGATGATATTTTCCGAACAAGTCTGGCTCTGCAAGGTAAATTAAAATAGGCAGGATAGGCTGGCTTTAATATCAAGTAATTATGGAAACTGTGTAAATGCCCTTGAGGAGCTACTGAAGACAAAATAACAGCCAGTATGACTGAAAATGTTTAGTGTCATCTTAGGAAAACAAGTTTGGTGTCATTGCAGGGAGACTATGGGTTGTGATGGTGCCCATTAACTTGCCCCTCCACCTCTGCTCCATTATCTCGATTGAAGCGGTTAGTTACAGTAAATGGACAGTATTAACGTGACACTTCTTGGCTCCTGAAGCAGGTGCTTACGTTTTAAAATGCATTCAATTTCAGTGCTGAGCTGCAGCTTCTTAATAGCTCGTTCCCTATTAGCAGTTACTGAAAATGAAAAAGGCTTTGCCAAAGTGTTCTCTACTGCCAGTTTGGGATTTTAAAGTATCTTAATCTACCTGAAAGGGATCAAAATGAGAATGAAGGGATCCCGAAACATTTCCAGTTTTCCACTTGAGTAACTGGGAGCATCCCAACCGTTACATGTTTGATAAGAGAAATCCATATAGCTTTCACATCAGCTTTGCGCTGCTGCTGATGAAAGGTGTAATATCAGTCAGTGACAAATAGGGAGTCTACTGTCTGCCAGAGGAGCGTTGTGTGTGTGTGTGTGTGTGTGTGTGTGTGTGTGTGTGTGTGTGTGTGTGTAGGTGTGTAACACAGCAAGCTGAATGCAGGCAGACAGACAAAGAGCCACTCCCTACTGGTTGTTGAAGGCTAGATGCACATCATGTTGAAACACAGAGGAAGGGCTGTGTCTCCTAAAATAACATAATATTCCACAGCACAGGGGATGTAGAGTAATATATGATATTTTATTGTTTATCTTCTATCATGGGACATTTTTTTTAATATCAGGAACTGTGATACACAATTTTCTGGTCTAAATTAACATGGACGAATCTCTCCCAGAACCACTGATAATGAAGGTTTCTGTTTGACTCATTACCGTACCGCTAGAGAACTAGGAATTTTTCAAACCTAAACATATATTTTTACATACATAAATATCCAAAGGTCTTCCATTATTATTTTTTCCATGTCACCCAGTCAAACCAACAGCCTGTTTTAATAGTACATTTGAAACCTCAGAACCAGGTTTCCACAAAACTAGACATTTTGTCCAGTTAGCAAAACCATGTATTTGTCCTACGATTGTTAAACCACTGATTTAAAGTATCATGAACAAGACATAATTGGAAATAAATGTAGTAGATTGAATTCAATGTACTTATCAGATATAATTACACACATGTTTACGGGGGGGGTATGTGCAGGACTATTTCTTGGCCGCGAGCAATGACTCCAGGAGAACAATTTTATCGAGAAAAGTGATTTATAAATATTAAATTGAATGATAATGGCGTTCAATTTCAATAGTCAAATGAAATTCTATTAAATTATTCAACATTTCATTTGACGTAAATCAACAGTTCAATATGTGCATGACAAATTCAAATATATGTAATGCAAATACAATCTGACATGAATCTCTTTTCTCCGCCCTCAACATGAGACGCCTACCTGCCCTCTGTTGCTTCACTTCCTCACTTCCAATAACAAATCAGTGGGAATGACCAACCACGAGAGGCAGCTGAGGACATTAAATCTGATAAGAATGGAAGAAATGTTTAGATCAAGATGCAGCGGGCCGAACCTGTAGCCAGGCTGCTGTTATTGTATCTCCAGACAGCACATCAGCCTGTATGGCATCTACTCCCCATAGAACCTCCATTATCATAATGTCCCTGGGCTTAGCACCTCGTCCCAAAGGCCAGTGGGGTCTCCATTTCACCGCTCTAATAATGGAAAGTGCCTCAGAGCCTCGCCAGACCTCCAGGTTTAGCCTGCTTAGCGTTGGGCCATTAGCAATATTGTGAGGAAGTGTGATACATGTGCATATGTGTTTTTAGTGTGTGTGTGTGTGTGTGTGTGTGTGTTTGTGTACATAAAGGCGGGACGGATGTAATATGGGAATAATTCATTGGCAGTTAATGGGATTTCAGTAGGAGCTTGTGTTGTTGACAGTTTACTGTAGCCGCCTACCTCAGTGTGAATTATTAAACGGCTGTGAGTTCCTATTAGTGGTTGTGAGAATGGAGCGGGCCAGACAAAGAGCTGGAGCCATAGACAGCACCCACCCACCCACACACACACACACACACACACAAGGCAGACAACAGAGAAACAGCTACGTGTTACTGAACTCTTTCTCAGAAACGCACAAAACTGAATCACACAAACTCACAAACTCCAACACATTTTTTAAAAAGATTTTGGTTCAAACAAATTTGATTATTATTCACACAAGTTTGAAGAATTACAGAAGTGAAATGGGGCTTAATAAGATTTAAAGAAAAGCATCACAACACAAGCTGACTACCCACACACGAACACACACACACACATACACCAAAAACACATGCACACATATAGCCAACAAGACTGAGGAAACAGCACTTCCCAAGTCACAGGGTGCCTTAATTTAATTTCCCAGTGTTTGCTTCGAGATGAGACAAGGTCATTTGCATTACCTCTCAGAGTATTTTTTCAAGCTGCTACTCAGCCCACCAGTAGAGCAGAGACGCACACAGGGCAAGGGAAAAGCACAAGAAAGCTTAGGCTTAAATAAAAAACACAAAAAGCATTGTTTTGGTCTGTGAGTGTGTTTGAGGTTGTCTGTGTCTACGTGTTTGTCTGTCTCATTATGCAGATACACAAGGTTGCGGTGCAGCTGCCTGCTGGGTGTCAGTGCATGTTTGTTGCAGTGTTTTACTATCTGTTCTCAGCTTTCCACATGAGCATGGGCATCGCGGACAGCACTATTAAAAGCCAAGGTGTGCTCTCAACCGAGCTGTCTGTCAGCATGATTGGTTGGCTGTTTGTAATCGATGGAGCCTGGCCCACAGGCCAGCCACCTAAATCCATACAGACGGCTGGGAAAGATGAGATGGCAGTGGGAACATAGGCTGCAAGAAAACTGTCACACACGAACACACAAACACACACAACCCCCCCACTCCTTGTTTAAATGGCTCCCCACTGTTTAAGACCCCATCGATCAGTTAGTGAGCGTGTGGCATTTTGACTTAAACCGTGCATGGATAATGGGCTTGGCAGGCACCATACAGATAGTGGGACAGCAGCCCAAAGAACAGGCAGAGGCGGGGGGGCTCATTAATCCAGGGGCATTGCCAACAGGCTGCAGCTGGATTGAGGAGCATCTGGAGCACCCCACATCACCGGCCCACCCCTCTTTGGAGCAGTGGTCTGGCCAGGTCTGGTGCAGTTGACTGCCAAGGCAGATGGTACATTGGGTGGGTACAGGCTGGGCATGAGATGTGCATGGGCAGTGATGTGGGTGATGGAAGCACACAGACAAGCTTTGGCTTGCACTGGGCATGCTGGTCATATTTACTTAGTGAGGGAGTGTAATGTAGGATTCATGGTTGTGCACTTTGGGTGCATTTATAGAGCTGGACATGGGGAGGCTGTGGGAATTGGTAGCGTATAGAGACTTCATAAACCTGGGACCAGACTACACAGTATCAGCTTAAATATGGCCTGATCCAACAGACGGAAATTTGCATTGGGCATAACAATTTGTCCTTTAATCCTCTCTAGTGTGTCATAGACAACTGATTGTATGTGAAGGACGCCTCATGAGGCCCACAGACTAGCATGTCATGTGGATTTCTTTTGCCTCCTCTCACCTGGTTTGACAACATCTACAATTGGCTGTGTGATGCTTCGGGTGCCGTGGTTGTCGACATTCCTGATCAAGTCATGGCAGGACCATGATCACCTAATCTGACATGCCGACCATCATGAAAGTCATAAATGTCATGCAGTGTGATCATAAGATACATGCACCCTCAGAGCGTCCATTTCTTTTAAAGCAAGACTATGAAGCTTTTGAAACTACAAATAACACTTTCTTCCTCTTAAAAATAAAAAGTTGAATTCACAAGCAATAAAATGCTCCCTTGCTCAGTTCTATACACTCAGGAGTTTTGCTGCTACAGCCTCACTTGGTCTGGTATGACCAGTAGCTTATGGTGGATAATGCAAGCTAATGTTAGCAAACTTAAAGCTAACTAAAATGACTGATTGCTGACTTTATGACTCGTTGACTAGTTTTATCACTAAAATAAAACAAGAAGTAAACACACCTTACCTCACCAGGAGACATGCTTGTTGTTTCTTGCTTGTGGAGCAAGTTGACTAATGATGTCTTTAAAGCAACTGACTGAAGAGAATCTTGGGGAATGAGGGAAAATTAAACATGACATTAGCCTGTACTTACCACAGTGAAAGGTATGACTGAGCTCAGTTGGTGAAGAATCCAGCCAGGCAATTATTGGCTGGTCATTCACAGTGACCGGCTTTACAGATGGTTCTTTGGTAATATTTAGCTCACACATACATCACACTCTGCAGTCCAGATCTCTGAGTGCAGGTCTGCATATTCAGTTTGTCTTTGCTGTTCAATCAATGATGGAACTGACGGAGTCTTTCACCTCTGATGAATCAGTCCTGCAGCACCTCTGTCTGGTCCTGCTCCCGCAAAATTACACCGTCATTACAGACTAAACACATGCTCAGTGGTTTCCCAACTCAGACATCAATAAACTAATCACACACCCACTTCAAGCCAAACGCCACGTCAATGCGCCACAATCGCAAATGCCAACGCTAATGGATGTAAATGTATTCAATGTAAAAACCCTACACACACACACACACACACACACACACACACACACACACACAAACACACACACCAGTTGAACTGTTGGAGGGCAGAGAGGTGCAATAGTGAGCAGGACGATGTACTGTCCCTCAACCAGATGGCTCGGATTCAGATAGACAGTCATCCTCACTGCTGAAGCGTCCGTGGTGCTCCATGCTGTTTTCCTGCAGCTAAGCCTGACCTTTGACCTCCCTGTGGGTGTGGCAAAAAAAAAAAGAGAACTTCTCTTTCGGGATAACGGTATTATTTTGACTCAGTAGTAGATTTATGTTGTCTTTTCTAATTATACAGATTCTTTTCTGCATACATACACAGTCTTAGCACATCACCTCTCATTAGCCAAGATGGGCACCAAATCGAGCTGCTTAATTAGCCCAAAACAGAGAGAGAAGAAAATTGCTAATGACAGGGAACACAATCCACATTAAAACAGAGCATGCGCACAAACGTTTGTGTGTGATTTTGTGTGTACATATATATATCTGTGTGTGTTCAGCTAAAGCTCATTCTTCTGAATACAAAGTGTTGATGAGCATAATCTGGACTGCATATGGCTGCAATCTTGTAAACAGCAGACAGCTTCATTCTAATTAACCCACAAAATGAGAGGAACAGGAGGCCGCAGTTTGTGTGTGGGCGTGCTGGACCAGCGCTATGAAAAGAGAAACCTTATCGTGGTCTCATTGCTGGGACTTGAACTGCGGAAGGAGACATCTGATAGGCTGACTGTTCTCCCCACAGCGAGGATCCTCTGAGCCTGTGCTGTATTGTATCAGCTCAGTGGGGGATTGTGGAGGAGAGACAGTGATGGTCTCATAGCTGCTTTTTAGTGCATGCTAATGGCTAATTAGGCATTTCATGACTAAAGCTGCATGGTTATTCTCATTACATGCTACTCAGTACTCCCAGAGTGCCGAGCATTATGCCGAGGACGGGGAGGAGGCCTGCCTCGGTTTTCAGCGTCTCACTGTGAATTCTTTGTATTTTGTGTATTTTTTGTTACCTAAACACTGACTGTATTCGCTGGTTATTCCTAGCTTTGGATTTAATGGTATGATAATAGAAACACCCCGGCCCCATCTCACTCTCCATAGATGTTTATTGGACGGTTCAAAGTCTTCCTCCCTGACATGATAGAGGCCCTGTAGATGCTTCTGTCAGCTTAAGTCCTCACCCTGGCTCTCAGTCATTAAAATGCTGTCTGTCAAACACCCTCCAAATTAGACGCAGCACCATTACATTTAAAGGGACAGTGTGTGTGTGTCCCTTGGTGTTTGTGTGTGTGTGTAAGAGAGAGATTGGGGGGGCGGGTTTTTTCTGCTGTTGCTTAGTGATAAAGCTGTTAATAGAGTAGCCACTGAAGATGTTAACCGGTCTTTGTGCAGCGTGATGAACGCCCCAGTTATCATGATAATTTGCACACAGTGCACACAGCACAGTGTTTATGTGAGTTGGGGATCACTGTCGTATGTGTGTGTGTGGGTAGAGGGTCACAGGGGCCTGCAATAACAGAAATCTGCATCTTTTTTTTGTTTTGCCGTGTCACCGTCCTCAAATGGAGGGGTTTTTCCAGACATGCATGAGATGTTTTTGGGATGAGGGAATGTTTGTACACAGAGAAGAGATAAGTGCTGATTTAAGGCCTTTAATAACAAGGGCTACGCCCTCAAGTGGGGACACTTTGCCTTGTGCACTGTGTGTACACTCATACAAACACATACTGTACCAGCGTCTGGGGGAGATAACAGCTCTATTTACGCTTCCCTGCTTGCCTCCCCATTCTCTAGTGATAACACTTAATAGTTGCTCACTAGTGTGCGAGCACCTCACAGTGTCAGTTGAGTGGCCAGCACCAGCAGCAACCAGTGGACACCTGCACTCAAAAATAATACAAACCAACGGTAGTACAATTTTGGCTGCTTGAAACCAAACCCAGACTTGGAAGATAAGTGGGAATCAGGTATGACATGTTGAGTGTTGGAGGTGGAGGGCTAAACATTATATTCTGCAGCCAGGCAAGATGTGTTTGATCCTCAGTGTTGCACCTCCCCACCAGGCCCCCACCCACCCGGTTCACCTCTCAGACCTCACATCCCAGGGCGATGATGATGAGTTCCTCTCCTGCTCCTGACAAATTGCTCAGCGGGCCGGTCTGAGTGAGGGGAGGTGTGAACTGCAAATATTGCATCCCTCTCCACGCCAGATATGCTTGTAAGTGCATTGCAGCTTGTGTTTCATGGTAGTGGAGGTATATATTATTCAGATTTTTATTCTTGTCGGGTGGAAACGCAATCAAGACCAGAGGAGACTAAAATACACACAATAAAATGTTTATGGTGGGTTAAGGACTTAACTCCTAGTATCCCTAAAAAACGTTTTATCCCCTTTCATTGTACACTGAAAACTTTTTCCCACAATGAGGACACCTTGCACATTGTTGTCACGATTACACAGCCATTACAGTCCCCCATTCTCTCACATCGAGTCCACTCCACCCACAGTTGTGATTGCTGTGATTGAAGGACAATCAACATGTCTGTGTGTGTTTGTAAGGGAGGTCTTGTTCAAATTGAGCTTAGAAACCAGAGGGGTGCAACCGATCACAGCGCTGTGGCTTTTCATTTATACTGGACTTAAACCCACTTGTGCGTGTGTGTGTTGACATACAATTCTATAAATGATTCATGATGCCATTAAGTTCTGTGAAACACTTGAGAAGAATAAGCAAGCTGTCAGCAAAATTGCAGATCAGGATACTGAAAGTTGTTTCAATTTTCATAATAACAGCAGCAAACTTCAACTATGTGGTCTATAAATAATAATAATCGTAATGTACAATAATTTATTCTCATCTTTACCTCTGAATGAGCATTTCCTAAGTTGCCACCATTTCTAGATACTTTCCCTCATGTCTTTCAGGCTGTCAGTTTTGCCATGATAGATGTCCAGAGGGCGAAACAATAAGTATGTGTGATTAAACCCCAGAGTCACGCCTGAACGAACAGAGGTCACCCTTTGACCCTGACCACTGACACCCTGCGTGTGTGTGTGACAGAGAGAAAGACAGAGAGAGGACGAAGCATTAAATAAAGGAGAGTGAGCACACTGTTGTTACCAAGACTCTGTTCCCAAGAAGGGCCAAATGTCACACAGGGCAGTGTGTGTGTGTGTGTGAGGAGCTCAACCACCGCTGCTCTGACTGCTTTCATGAAGGCTGCTGTAACCGAGGAAATACTTTAACCGCATTAGCGCTCCTCTCCCTTGTGTCTCGGTGGTCTTCTTGATTACCTCCCTGGCCATCCTTGTTACCTAAGCCTTCATTTACAGATCTGAAAGCATGTGATCGATTGAGGGAGAGACGGAAGCCATTTATCAGCATAGAGAGGCTGAAGGTAGATTTCTAATTGTCTCCTTAGATTAAAGAAAAGATGTGAGTGATTAAAGAGCAGGATGAGTCCTCTTGCTTTGAGCAAAAAAACTTCAGTTTTGAGATGACATAGGGTGATGTTAAAGGAAACTGCTAAAGTCCCTTATTACTCCATTAGCATGGCCAGCGCTTTAAGAGATGTCATTAAGATGTGCGTATGTGTGTGTGCACCTGTCACACTCATGGCTGGCAGAGGGAGGAAGGGAGAAGCTCATTAAAGATGGAAGAGATGGAAGAGCAAAGAGTTTTAAAAGAATACTTTAGCTGCGTTTACATGGACCCTAATATTCCACTAATAATCAGAATAATAGCCCAATCAGAATAAAAATGCCTCATGTAACCACCTCAATCAGAAGAGACTGACCCGATCCGGCTGATCATAATTTTCAATCTGGTTGAGAGGGGTGGTGTAAAGCTTGGATATTCTGTTCAATTGGAAAATATTAGCGCCTAATAACCATGTAAACGATTAATACGATCGTTTCTCTCTGGTTGGAATAAATATATTTTTTCTGCTTCCCCCACGTGGGGGGAACATTAGGTGATGTGAACGAGTTTCCGGGAGGGACAGAAACATATGTCATCTCAAAACTGGTCCGTGGCTGATATAACTTTTTCGTTGGAGACCTTAAAAGATTTAAGATCCTGATCCAGCCCGTTGTTGTCTGCGTTTCCACAGCGGCGTAAAGACCCGCGAAGATCAGGCAAATTAGTCCGGTGACATATGAAAAAGCGACGGCTGTTTTTTTACACGTCATTTTTGCAAGCGTCTATACAACAACAATGCCATATAAAGCGACAAACAGGCAGCATTATTTGTGTGATGCTGCAACAACAGTAAGCATGGAGGAGCTCAGTAATGCTCAATAAGTCCATCTGTCGTATGCTTTTTTCTGTAACTCCATTGTGTCGAAGCACCATGAACAAAAAACAAGCTAAGTGGCTAAATCTTGTGGTTTAGGGAAGATTTAAGATTCACACAAAATATATTCCTTGTTTCCATACTAAGTAAATGTAGTGAACTGTGTGAAAATGTGACTAACAATTTGGATATTGCTGTCACCTGTTAACCAGCTAGTCATTCTCCAATTCCTTCATTTAACCTTTGGAACAATAACAGAAAGAGGAGAGGAGGAAAGGAAGAGTAATGAAAAGATAAAGAAAGGGAAAGCAGAGCCAGAGGGAAAGAAGCCCATCTTATCTAAAGGGTTCATCTGTGGCAGGCTGCTGTGGTGCTCCATCTCTTGTAATGAACTTGATCCCAGAGATCTGCTGATCAAATGATCTGCAGCCAGTGGCACTCCAATTTGAGAGACCAGCAGTGGAGCACGCAGCCGCTACAACTGACACGTCCCCTCTACACAGGCAGCCCACGAAATATCATTTGTAGAGAATTTAGAGAAAGGCCTCCCTTTTGTTCTCCTTCCCTTGGGGTGCCGTCGATTTCTACACTTCTGAACAATGGCTTCTAGATGCAACTGAGAAACGTGCTAAAACAGAGCGCAGTGGAAATCAAGTGCACAAACACGCACACGCACACACACACACACACACACACACACACACACACACAAATATCTGAAAAGCATGGTCTGTTTACTCTGTTGGAAATCCACAACAAACAAAGACACTCTTCTCCTAATAAGATGCATTCAACCCAGGATGAGATTAGCGGGGGAGTACTGAGACACCCACCCACACACACACACACACACACACACACAAACACACACACACACACACACACACACACACGCACAAAGCTGTTAAGATCCCTGGGCACTTTGCTGGAATGTGTCTGAGAGGGAATCTTCTTTAAAACCCTGTCTTCTAGTTCTGCCGTGTGTGTGTGTGTGTGTCTGAAATGTGTCTAGGCTAAAGTTGTTTAGATAGTTGTTAAGATACATTCTTCTCTTGGGCGTATTTGGCAGCTTTACTTTACATGGCACACACACACAAAAACCCGTGCTAGACTTTAGCCTGTCAGTGTTGTGACAGACATTATTCTTCATATACAGTAGGAGTCCTGTCTGGTCTGGATCCCCTGCTGTGCCCCGTCTCTACCTCAACCTCATTCCTGTCCCCATTCCCAACAACCACACACACACACACACACACACACACACACACACACACACACCTATGTCTGCTCCAGGTCCCCCACTTGGTAGGCTGTTGAGGTGAAGGCTGAAGGTAATGCTTTCCATTTTTCCTTAATGCCAGTGGGTCAGGGAGCGAAGGCAGGGCAGAGCTTCATTACAGCAGCCCAGCAGGGCCCCATGTCTCCTGTTGGGATTCATTATGTTGCTGCAACCCGCCCCCCCCCCACAACCCGGCTACATGCTGCACTCTTCATGCAGGTTTCTATATATTTTCAGATAATGATCCTCTATGTTTCTACCATAGCAGGACTCGTCGGTGCTGCGAGGCTGCAACATCCACTAGATTTTTGAAGAAAACACTGCTTCAGCTGCATATTTGCACACGGTTGTTTCCATGAGGACAAATCCTTTTCCTCAAGAAAACATGTCTAAAAAGTGAAAATTTTCACACAGCAAGTCTGTGCACACTGCTGAGTCCAGAGCCAATATCTTATTGTGCTTTTCACTGTAGAAACAGCCACAGCAGGTATTCCACCTGATAAACTCTCACAGACAAAGCAAAAAGAAGGGTTTTCTCTGTCACTGTGCTTAGATGGTTCTACGTACAAAAATCCCTTTTCAGTGCTGTAAAAGCCCCTTAATATTGTATAAAATGGCCGAAAGCAGTACTATTGAAAACATATTTTCCAAAAACATCAGTTTTTTTAAATTTTATTTTAACAAATTAAATGGTTCTTTGACAGTATATCAACTACTGTGAAAACCACAGAAGATCCCCTTTTTTCTGTGTGTACTGTCTATCCTCTCTTCTTCAATTCAGCACTGCCAGCAGAGAAATACACACATACACACACACACACACACACACAGTAACACACATTCACACAGATAGAGATCAAGATTCATACACAGGGACATTCATTTATTATTTTCAGGCATTCTGTGTGCAGACTACACAAGCAACACAAAGAGGCACATTTGCAACACACACACACACACATACACACAAACTGATTAATGGGAGCTCATATATAGTTACTGTGCCCAGGTGCAGGGCTCCTGATCTTCTTTTGTCTACAGCAGCCTTGTGCACAGCACATTCATACTGATCCACTTTCTCTCTTCCACTGCTTCATAAACAACACGCTGCCAAGGCGACACTTTTTAAAACTGTCTATGGATGCAAAATTCATTTACACAACAAAGGTGAATAGCTGTAGTAGGGCTTTTCACGTGTTCTCACTTGAGTTACAGGGTCATCTATATGCTGAGTGAGCTCTGTAACCCGAGGACGTAGGAAACCCATTAAAATACATTCTGCAATTTGAAAAATGTGTGGCAGTCAATTGGAAAATGAGTACCCTGTTCTTAAACCACCCCATGAATTCATGCATTTTGCACTTTTCATTATACCTGTGGTGTTCTGCAGGAGGTTATGAGTTCTATATATTCTATCAAACGGCTGGCGTGGTTACTGTGTTTGTGTATACATGTATATTTATTCAATGATCCATTACATCTTCTGTGTTGTTTTCATGCATGTGTTTAGCAGGGGCCAGTTTAGAAACCTTTGAATAGGGGGCGGACTGCAGCAGTTTTAAACTTTGTGTGTCTTTGAAGTTGCTTTGCACCTTCTTTGTGTTGATTTTGCGTCTCTTTGTAGTCATTTTATGTCCCTTTTTGTTGTTTTGTGTCTCTTTGTAGTCCTTTTGTAGTTGTTTTGCGTTTCTTTGTGTTTATTTTGTGTTTCTTTGTGTTTATTTTGCGTGTCTTTGTAGTCATTTTGTGTCTCCTTGTTGTTTGCGCCTCTTAGTGGTCATTTTGCATCTCTTTGTTGTCGCTTTGTGTCTCTTTGTAGTTGTTTGATCGACTTTCCAACAAGAAATGTTAACAGTCACTTCATACAGGTGTTTGGTCCAGGGCCCCTGTACCTGGTAGGCCCGATCCATCCATGATACTAATAAGCCAACTACCTATTATCTTCTGACTCTGGAAGGGGGGCACCAATCTGATTCCCCTCTGACCCAACCCCTGGTGTTTGGAAACATACATATTAATATTAAACATATTAATTTTTATGAAAATAACCTTGTGTGAACAAATACAGTTGAACCAGTTCCTCATTTAGTAGCTTTCATCTGCTTTGCATAATACATACAAGACATGAAATAAAGGTTTGTATCACATTCATTGTGACATGTTCTGCTCTAGCTTTCTCCCAACTGACTCTATGGCACACAGATGTGAACTGTGATGCCGCAGCACAGCTGGATATACAACGCACCTACCAGTGTCACCGGGTTGTTCTGACTTTCACGACTGACCCTGTTGGACCTGAGGCAGCCACTGAACCCAGGAGACGTCTAGCTTAAGGGTTTAGCCTCAGGGCCAAAGGCTGTCAACACAATCACAGGGTTAATGTCAGACACACGGCTGTATATACACACACACACACAGTCACCTTTAGCAGCCGTCCACATGCAGCACAGGGACAGACCTTCAGGTTTCATCAGATAAACCATTGTTTCCTCATTGACTGTTTCCTCACACAACACACCCTTGTCACGGTGAGCGCAACTTTTCACAGTTGATTGATGTCTTTAATCTAATCGCCGCTTTCTTTCTTGTATTATTATTATTTATTTTCCCATTCATTCATGTGAGGTAGTTTGTCTCCCGTGCTAATCCAATCTGCGAGGTGGGATGGATGGATTGAGCGACAGATTAGGTTTGGTTAGGCTGCACACTGACACAACCCCATGTGCGCTGTGGGTTGCCTCATAAGGGATAAGGAAGTCAAGGACAAGCAATTTGTCTGAGGTGTAAATTAATTTGCAACATAAAAAAAAAAATAGATGGCGACATGGAAATGGAAGTAATTAAGATGATAGATTGGATGCAGTGTGTGAGATTCATGTGTCATCGCTACAGTGCTCCCAGGATGGAGATTCACAGTCATAAGCGTGAGTTCAGATGGCTCAGCACGCACTGGGAGCTGAGAGACACACACTTGAAGTGGTCTTTGTTTGGAGGCTGCGAAAATGGTGTCCAGCTAACTGCACTCTATGCTGTGCATCTTTTTGTATTTCTTTCGTTCTTTTATTGTTTTTTATTTTGCTTTCTTTTCCTTCTCTTATCCTCAATCAACAATTTGCATTTAGAGTATGCTCTTGTTGAAAAATTCAGCAGCAATATCTCTTTGTCCCTTTTACCTATATTCTAGGGGTAAATTAGAAAATAGGATTATTTGTGAACTGGATGAACCAGCCCTTTCAAGAAATAGTTCTACATTTTGGGAAATACACTTATTTGCTTTCTTGAGAGTTAGATGAGAAGATTGATACCACTCTCACACCTGTATGCTAAATATTAAGATAGAGCCAGCAGCTGGTTAGCTTAGCTTAGCATAAAGACAGCTAGCCTGGCTCCAAAGGTAAAAAAAAATCTGTCTACCAGCACCTCTAAAGCTCATTAATTAACACATTATATCTTGTTTGTTCAATCAAAAAACAAAGTATAAAAATGACAAGTTGTGGTTGTATGGGATCACTGCACCTGCCCAAGAAATAGTCAAGCACATAACCCCTTGTAAAACCACGTTGTTTTTACATTTTGTTTTGTGTTATTTAGTGAGCTTTAGAGGTGTTGGTAGGTGAATTTCCTTACCTTTGGACAGAGCCAGGCTGGCTGTTTCCCCCTGCTTCCTGTCTTTTTGCTAAGCTAACCATTCAGCTTCATATCTAACAGACAGATATGAGCGTGGTATCAATCTTCTCATCAAACTCTCGGCAAGAGAGTGAATAAGCGTATTTTCCAAAATTCCAAAAAATCTTTACTTCTTTATCTGTTGAGAGTATTCACAATATGTTCTTATACTGTAACTGATTGTTGTCTTATCTTCAATACTCTGTTTTGTTCTTATCTGTATCGTTGTCTTTGTTGCTGCACTCCCGCACAGGGAATCATTAAAGCTTTACTAAATCTTCTGATATAATCTCCGAGATGCAACAAGTCTATGAGACTAAAGAAAACATTCACATGCCCAAATGCACTCTAGACCAGGAGCTTTAACCACCTATGCAGTCCTCTGTATGAGCTTAGAGCAGACTGAATGAGTCAGTGATAAACAAACCTATTACTGAGCTCTGATTGACCAGTCCACAGGCAGGCCTGCTCACTCTAAAGATAGCAGAAGCTATTTTATTGCCCTGCTAATCTCTCCCAACTCCCTGTATTTTATTTCCTCATCGGCTTTCTCTTTCTCTGCCTTTCTTTACTCTCTCACTCTTTTATCTCTTTTTGTACAGCGCTCAAGGTCAACAGGTTTTTGCCTCCATTGACAGAAATGGACCATTTCCACTGAAAATGGTTTGATGTTCTCTTTAACAAGTCACTTTCACATGGACTCCGACAAGTAATTCCCGTGGTTTCAAACCGGCTTTGTAGAAATTCTGAGCAGGCACACTTGGTTTGTCTTTGTGGCAACTAAAAAGCAGGGATGGAAAGAGTGAAAGTACTGATACTTTAAAGACATTTTACTCAAGTACAAGTACATGTGATGATGATGTTATATGATAGACCTCTTAAATTAAAGATCACATTTAGGCTACAAAAAATGCATTAACATGCCAACTTATACACATCAGACTACGCAACGTTGACGTCCTCCTCTGTACTATGAGCTACAAACATCACAGTGAGTTTGTTGTTGTACTCACCTGTCTGTAAGCCCTGAGCACTGCAAAGTCCTCCACAATATGCTCTAGGTTCAACTTGGTTGCTTGATCATTCTCAAAGCTTAATATAACCAGTCCACTCAGCCTCTCTGTCCCACTGTGCTCCTCAAAGCTTTCATTTTGAGCTGAATGAGCACTCTGCAGTCACAGTGTGACAGGAATAATTGTCAAAAACAGCAGAAAGACCTCACACACCTCACTGAAGGTAAAAGTTCCTGAGCGAATGTAGTTGGAAATGTCCTTTCCAGTTGGGCCAGCACCCTTTCATTTCCTCCCTCTTATGTTTTCTTGATTGTTCTTTTGCACAAAGATCTTTGAAGAAAATAACACATTAGCATTGACAGGTCTATCTACCAAAGTACTTCATTGAATCTTTGAAAACTTGTCTCTTCTTTGTGCCATTCTCTCTCCCCATTGCCCCTTTTTCCTCTCTTCCTTAATCTTTTTCACAAACATTTATTAGGAAGTCGTGTTTTAGTCGCCGCTGTGTACGTGATCACCTTAAGCCAAACGTTTCGAGAAATGTAGGTAGTCGGAGGAGCGTCATTAGCATAATTTCCCAGAGGCGCACTGAGCTTAATTATCAACATGGTTGTGTGCAGACTAGAGCACAGCTCATCACATTAGGATGGAGTCCCTGCTGTTTATGCCCACGCTCCGCCAGGTCCCAGCTGACTACCTGGAGATTCATTGCCAGCACAGTTCAACTCCCAACAACTCTGAAACTTTCCTCTTCTTCGCTACGATTCCTCACCTTGAGCACACAGAGGGGTCGAAATAGTGGAGCAAACCCTGTGCACATTTAGATACGTAACAATAGTCTGTGTTATCTGCGTACTGCACCGTCATATCCGTGTTTTGGACGTCCCTCTGCTTCCTTCTCCATGCTGCCAGACTGGTGGTCGAGGAAAACGTGTGTGAGAAACAGAAATTATCCATCCCCATCTCTATTCGCCTTTAGATAGAGGGGGGAAATGGAAATACTCCTTGTGTGCGGCCATTGAAAAGGCAATTTCCTAGAGACATGCACTGCCCTTTGTTATGCTTTCATTATTGGACACACACACACACACATTCACATTTCCAGCAAATACACACAGTGATTAAATTACGCAGTTTAGACCCTAATCTTTTTGGATTTATTCGTTAAACTGCCCTTGAGCCAGGCACTCACTCACAATTGTTGTAGAAGCAACTCTTTACCAGGACAATCATGTATCTATGTGTAGATGTTTGTAATTGTATGTGCCCATGTATATACACTATAACAGTGAGTTTATGTGAGTCCCATGCTGTGTTTACTGCCCCAGGCTGTTGCTGTAAATCAGCACCTCATTTACATCAGCTTGCCTGATCACATCTGGGTTGTTATTACCTACATGGGACTAGACAGAGATCAGCTCACCTGTTCTATTCATGGAAAATGCTTGCTTACAGAAAAAGAAAAGAGATGATAAAGAAGACACTGTAGAAGAACAGCAGTTCTGATGTATAGCTTTGGGCCTGCGTCTGTAATTAAGCAACATTGTTTTTTAGATTTTTCCAGCATATGTTTCCTGTCACTGTGTTTCATCAATGACAAACATGGCCGGCAACACAAACAAATGAGCGTTGTGTTGGCATATTAAGATTTATTAGATGCATTTTGTTGTTGTTGTTTTGCCTACAACTTTACCTGGAAGAAGGCAGGCATTATCCTTGGCAGAGAAGAAAAATGTTTTTTTCCCCCGCCGGCTTATGTGCTGATGTCTTTGCTATGCAAGTTAATGTGACATCAAACAAGTTTGTGGTAATGTAAGGCCACAGTCTAATGCGTGTGCTCTTTCATGTGTCTTTGAAGTGAATAGTAGCAGCAGATAATGTCCCTGTGTGGACAGCAGCCAGATAAGAAGTTTCTTTCAGGAGTGAGAGTAAGCAGTGGGTGCTGGTGACACAGAGGATATAAGTAACACCCAAGGGCCCTCTGTGGTTCTGTGCCCTTCCTTTTAATGTTTTTGTATTTACACGTCTGACTGCTCTCGTCCCTGGTGGAGCTGGTGGTCTCCACTCGACTGTCTGTCTGGCTTGTAGGTCAGAGAAGATAAGCAGCTATTTAAATATATTCTAGTCCCCTCCTGCTGGCTGCAAGGCTTGAATGTATATTGTATAACCTGTCCTGTCTTATTTTTCAGTGTCAGTGTCTTTCTCTTGCTGACTTCTCATTATAAAACACACACAAAGTGCCTGTCCTCTATAGAAGAGCACACAAAGACTGCATGTTAGTGAACTAAGCTACTGTTCAACTGTGAATCTTCCCCTGATCCTTACAAAGGTTTAACAACACCATATTGTTTAGACAGTGAATCACTCTGCTTCAACAAAGGCTACTGTAGCACACCAGGTTTTACTGCGTGGTAGTCGACTCGACAGGCGTCTTTCTGTCTGGGCCTGGGTGACAGTAATCAGTGCACTTAATATATTTTATGTAACTGTTTGCCAGAGGGAGCAAACAGACAGATGACACCACAGCAAAACAGGAATTAAAGAGTGCTGCATCTACAGTAGGGGAGCCACCCATTTCCTATTGAGTTGAATTCAACCATTCTCATCGCTAACTGAGTTATGAGAGTCAGCACAGGGTGGCAATAGAGTTTGATCCAAAGCAGAGGTCTTGGCATCGTAATGAAAGGGGCCATAAAGCTCACAGAATTGAATTTTTTATTAGTAATATCTTGGGAAGAATAAAATTGAGGGATTCTACAGAAGATACAAGGTGTATGAATGTCTGGGACTACAGTATATTGGATTTCTGACATTTCTGACAAGAGTCCAGTCTTACTAGATTTCTGCAACTGAACTCAGGCATTCACACTGAAATACGACACATGAGTAAGCCTGCGATTTGTGTGTTTCTAGGTTTGTGTAATAAACTATGCCAGTGATTTCTGTGTCAGAGGTCTGTGATGAAATTGATTCGGTGTCACGCTTGGATGCCAGGTTATCACACACCTGCCCGCCCCACAAACCCATTCAATCTCCTTCTCGCAGTCTCACTGCTGTGAACCCGTTTTCACCGTCTCTGGGAGCAGCTTTCCATTTCTCGCTACACCACTGAGAAAGAGATTCAAGGTTAATTTAGTTCATTTTGTTGTCAAAAAGCTGCACAGTCTTTGTATGGTAGTACAATGCTTTCTCCTCTGTTTTATTTAATTTTGATTCTCTCCTCTGCTACCCTTGCCGTGGATGCACACACAGAAAACCTTTACACAAAAAAGAGAGAAGCAAGCACATAACGGTATTTGCTATTCATTAGCGTACACAAAGGCCTCCGCAGCCTTGCAGCTACCTGTGAAAAAATGCAGAAGCTGATGAACAATGAAATCTAGTGCTCTTGGATGCTTCTGGCTGTTTTGCGTTTCCAAATCGATATTTTACTCCTTCAGTCTGAAGTCTGTGCGCACTTCTAAGCTGCTGAAGTGTACATTCAAACAAGATGTCAGTAAAGAGAAACACAGCAAATAATGCAAGGTTGTTTTTTAAGATTAACAGACTGTAAGTATGTTAAATGACAAATATTGTGAAGGAAAAGCCATTTAAGAAACTCAAAATAATGTAGGACTATGGAATTATAGGTCAGAAGTGCCACTTCTGCTTATAAGCACAAGATCACATTCGTCTTTTTGAGGTTGAAATATGACAACAGACAAATTAATACATGTAAAACAATAATGGGCAGTGAATTTACAGTAAACATCTGAGAGTCGTGTGTTTGTTTTGCTATTTTTCCTATGAATAAACATACACCGTAACCCCCTTCTTTGGCACCGTGTGTAAAGTTTGCAATGAAACTGGGACACATTATCAGCTAACTCGCGGTCTCTTCATTATTCACTGTCTCGTCATCTCTGAGCCATTATGATAGCCCTGTGTACTCAGTGGCACTCATCTGATTGGGGGTGACACGCTCTCTCCACTTTTATTCCTCTCTGTGGAAAAAGGTCTGGCCAAGCTTGACTTTCTTCCCTGTTTTGAGTTTTGAGTTACAAATGGGGACCATTGATTGGAGGTTGTAAGGTTAGTAAACTGTCTGCTGCTTGGGTCTATTAGGAGGTAAATGATGGAAGCGCTCAGAGCTTTTTACTGCCTGGTGTCTACTGTGGACAACTCTTTAAAAGCCATGTAAGGGACTGTACGAAAATTACCGGGGTGGGGAGGGGGGTTGAATCCTTTATTTCATTTTTTAAAAAGCAGGCGATATTAATATTTTCTTTGGACCCTCCCCTTGACCTAGAAAAACACGCAATACCCTCCATCTAAATTTTTTTTTACCAGAATTACAGAATATCCCAGCCACTCTCTATTTTTGCATAAAGAGCTGCTAGAAAAACAGTTATTACAGCCACAGAATGAATGAACAGAGCTTTAGATCAGATGATGCTATAGCCTGATATGTATGACATCAGATATCTGTTTTAACAATAAATCTCAGAAGGAAGAAGGAATCTGGGATGAGAAAAAGTAAAAGAAAAGTTTAGACTTCCCATCAGCAAAAATAAAAGACATAATCGCCCGTCTTCTCTGACCCCCCCTCCCCCACTAATAATTTTCATACAGTCCCCAACTGCATTTAAATGAGAAATTTGAGTCTATCCTAGTTGACCCGCTCAGTCTTGGATTTTCTTTAAGCTGGATTCTGTCATTCATAAAAATAATACTAAGGTATTGTTGTGGATATTCTGCTTTCATGTGATTCCAGCAGCTCTCTCAAATTACACCTGCTGACTAACCCCTTTATTATCTTAGCCAATGATGTCAACAACACAGAGGCATTCAGTTTGCCATGTTAAGTGGGAGTTCACATGCACTTTGCTCTCCTGGCTGCACAAGTAATGAACAGTTTTAGGCTTCAGTCTCCCTGCATGGCATCTTGGTGTCATGTCAGCCTCTTTCATCACACTGCCCATTTCTCTTAGGATTAGACTACCGGGCCATGTAAGACCTTGTTGAAATTAAGCCACCCTGAAATTTGTCCACCCTGCAGTGGAAATTAATTGAAGGTTTGTCACAAAACATAGACCTCATTGTTCTGCATTATGCATCATTTACAGTATGCAATACATGCAGTCAGGGTTTAGGTCATTAAAAGAGTACTCCACCAGTTTAGCATTGCACTCCTGTAACACTGTGTGACTCACAAACGACAGTAAAAAAAAAAAAGGATCAACATCGATGTAGCAGAACCAGAGAGTATCTTTTTTATTCCGTTCATTGTTCCTTGTCAAAACCTGGTGCCTACATTACCTACAATGCAACACGACTGCCAACAGTTCGTTCCGAGATTCGTGTGTTATGCTAGTAGTGCTAATATAGCCTCGAGCTGCTAGCCTCAACCAGAGATGAGGAGAGGCTACAGAGGTCTGGTAAGCTCACTTCTTTCTAACTGCATACCCCAAGACTTTTTCAAACTTGTAGTCTTCAGCCCCAGAGATTGATAAAATCCAGCCCTCACCCAGTCATTTGTCAGATCATTTATCATTTATTAGTCAGCGGCATTAATCAGACTTCACACAGCTCCCTCTGGAGTCACAAAAGGATTTATACAACTGTTTTCACATATGCAGTATCACTCCCTAAGACCTGTAAACAGCCTTTGATGTGTAAAATCGGTGGAGTTCCCCTTTAAGACGTGCAAATGCACTTTTGTTTGGTTTCATCCTTCTCAGATTTGAAGGATAAAATTGATCCATTTCGAGTTAGCTTCTGATGTGAGGTTGATTTTACAGTTTTTCAAAAGACCTCCTCTCATTAAAGGCAGAGATCCATCAACCCGAGCTGCAGCTTATCTGATCCAGACACCCGCCCTGCATACCCTCCTGGTCTGATTGACAAAATTCAGCTTACCTGCTTACCTGACACTTGTTAGAGACTGCAGCCTGGATTTCATTCCTGTATGGATTATTTGGGGGGTAACGCTGTGTTGTTCATCATTTAACCATTCTAGTTTTGTGTCTAAGTTAGCTTTAAATGACTTAATTTCAGAGTAGTAGGGAAGTGGCCTTGTGTTGCGAGCGCATGCCTATGTCTTTGTGTTCATTCCACAAAAGCCAATGATAGTTTGATAAAGAAGGTCATTAAAGTGTCATTAGGGCAGTGAGCTTTGAGACGGTGGGCCCCTGCAGATACAACATGGGGCCATTTTGAGAGCTGGGAGTGCTGGGTACAGGGTTGGGATACGCAAGGCTGAGAGGCAGACACTCAATGAACTCCATCGAGAGACACTTCGGCAGGCTAGACAAACCACACTCAAGAGATACCTCTCCTTCACCCATTCAGACCTTTTTCTTTGTTTCTTCCCCATTATTCTGCTTTTCTCTTCCTAACAGTCAATCCCTAAGCCCCCAGTGTGCAACTAGAACATCAGTGAAAGCTTCCTACCTCCTCATCCGTCCCTGTTCTAACACAATCCTTCACTGCCCACACAAACCATCGATTTGATACAGCTATTGTAGCTCTCATATGAGCACTGTTTGCCACTGACCATGAAGCTGCTGCCCTTGAAAGTAGGAAAACAGACATCTCCTGAAATCAATGCAGCGTAATAAAAGATATGTTTGTTGTGTTTTCTAGAGAGCTACTCACTATCACAAGTTCAAGCTTTTCCAGTAACCCCAGCTCTCCAAAGCTAAAACAACTATGACACCTGGCATTGTAATGGAAACCCAGTCGGCACTCAGAATGACTAAGAGCAGCAATGATAGCCTGTAGCGCAGTCGATAACTGCTTGGCAGCACGGGCCGGGAGACTTGACTCAATTTGTAAAAGTGAGCCGCTCTCTGGCTGCATGGGCGCTGAGGACGTTGTCTGAGAAAGCTGATCGCAGCACAAGAGCAGGGGTGGCTTCTTTTTATGAAGAGCCAGAGTTTTTAAAATGAGGAGTGTAAATGGATATAAGGAGACGTGAATCATTTTGCATTAGAAGTTTCTGTCAATTACAGGTTATTTAGAGCTTATGTTGTTCAATATGTTAAAAGCTCTGTTCTGCCACTGTTGGACTTATAAAACTATCTAGGTCATGATTTATTTTTATATATGTAAGACAAGGCAACAAATCATACATCTCAGTGCAAATGGAGGTACATCAGCGCTGATGAAGTATCTAAATTACACACTTAACTCTCAGTCAGACTGTTCTGTTTTCTGCTAAACTAATACTGCCACCAAGTGGCTCTCAGTTGGCATAGCAGTACAGTGTACAGATCTAGCCATTAGGATATTAAAGGGTTGGTTCACTCAAATGACAAAAATCAAATAGACAAATTAAAAAAACACATTTTCTCTCTTCTATTTAGTGATATCCAGCCATGCAGATGGTTTTAGTTTTTTCTGCCATGGTTTTGAGATATCTGTCTTTGTCAGCAGTTTTTATTTGGACTATTTCTTTGGTTAAAAAGTACTTCCAATTATCCACAATGAGGTCTGTGGATTATATAGAGTAACGGGACACTATTTCTTTTCAGTGCTGTGAGAAACCACACATGAAATTCTATTCACTTCCATTGTACTGGGGTGTAGGCAAAAATCTCAGGGACATATCTCAAACCCTGGCCAAATAGAACCAGAACTATCTGCATGGCCACATAGACAAAAGTGAGAAATGTGTTTCATTGGGGTGAACTAACCCTTTAAAAGAGTTTGATATATTTTAATTTACATAAAACATTAAGAATTTATCTATGAAAAAATAAGCTTCAGAATAAACATGTAATTATAGCTGCATAAACATCTTTTTCATTGTGTGTTTTTGTGCTAAACCTTTCCTCCAACAGCCTATATGAATATACTGTTCGCTGTCTAACCCACTCCGTCTTCTCTGACTCTATCTTCTCTGCAGTGTTCATCATGGCTGCTGGACTGCTGGTCTACCCCTTTGGCCTCAACTCCTCACTGGTCAGGTCTTTCTGCGGGGACTCTGACATCTACTACGCTGGCGAGTGCCAGATCGGCTGGGGCTACATGCTGGCTATTGTTGGAGTCATGCTCACCGTCTTCTTGCCCTTTTTTGCCAAATATGCACCGAAGGAGCAGCTATCCCCCACCCCTTTGCCCACGCTGTTATAGTGCATTGATATGATGTCTTGTTTTTTCCCTCCTGACCACTCTCTCTAACCTGGGCTTGATGTCATGGAGAGACACCTGCATCCCGTTTTTAAAGGCGATGCTGTTTGGGAAGCCCCACTCAGTGATAACTGAAGCAGACACTCAACAACAAACACTGTCTTCCTGCATCTGTTATGTAATTAATTCAAATTCAGTTCATTTAAATGTTTTATGTTACAATAATACACTTTGTACTTTTTACCCTCAAATCTACCATGAGTTTTCTGCAGTTTGATTTATCTGTCAGTTCTGGAGATGATGCAGTCAGAAAATGGAAGGACTGATAACCTAATTTCACATGACTGAAGAAAATTACCACAAACATAACAAGTACTCGCTAAAAATGTTAAGTGTTTTTTTTGCCTTCCTTTCTTTTGTGGGTAACAAGTCAACATGTGTAAACAGACTGGAAGTTGGCTGCATAAAGAGAGAGGAAGCATGAGATTGTGTGTCCAATCAAATGATGTTTCAATAAGAGGTTTTGAAGAACATTGGACTCAATGAGAGAGCCCCTTTGAATGGTCTCAGCTCTTAAGGAGTTGCATCTAGTGGCGATGTTTCATGCTGGAGAGTTTGGACTGTACATATGGTCTGGATTTAACAGAGATGATGTCTGAGATTTCAAAATACCACACCGAAAAGAGAACTCTTGACACTTTGAAGGATTTTTGCTCCTCAGACCTTTTCTGCCTTACAGTCTTGTGACCAGGCAGTGAACCAGAGGGAGTCAAGAAGACGTTTTAGCTTTCAAAGACAGTGCATTTAGCAGCTGTCACAAAGAAAAGGACAATAGATACAGCATCAGACCTGCCGAGAGGACAAATGGAAATTTCTTCTCATAACGAGGAAGTAATCATAATCATACGTAGTGGTTGCAGAGCTGTGTTATGTTATGCTAAATGTTATGTTGGGATATTGCATCCTTTTGTTAACCTTTCCCCCAGAATTGTTTGTGTAATGTAACTAGCTTGTTAAACATAAGCAATTTTCTTTCTGTCTAAAACACACAATACTAAACACTCTAATTCAGGAAAAAATTATTGCAAAAGGCAGGGAGATGTAGGAATTTTGTCAAAAATGCATGGTAAGATGGGCTTTGTTAATGGTAGAACAATTGATCTAGATTTTAAATGTGATCTGACCAACTTGTGCCTTTTAACATAACCAAGACAAGTGTTTAATACAATTATCAGGTTGTCATCTTTTCTGCTGAAAAACTGTGGATCCTGTTGTGTGATGTGTTTTTTTTTCTATTATATTTTTTCCTCTCAGAGGTAAAGGGTTTCTCCTGTACTTGGTTCAGTATGATCTCATTAACTTGAGAAAATGTTCTGGAGGATAAAAAAGATGATGTCTTCTAATCCTTGGAGGTAATGGCAGAGAGAAGGGAAAAAAAAGAAAAGCAGTGTACTTGTGTTCAGTTATGCCCCGAGACATTTTTGCCAATTATCTAGAAGAGGCAACTTGAATTGCTATATTAAAAGGTTGTGACATGCAGCTAACAGATTAATTCCTGGCATCCTTGTCTTATGTGATTTAGAAATTGAGTGGTGGAGGAGGGAGCTGTACAAATTGTCTGTGCTGAGCTGACACATTATTCACATTATGTGTAAAACGTGGCTTAAAATAATTAGCTCCTCAAATAAGCTAATGTGTTGCTGTGTTTTCGTTCGTCAACCCACTTCTCCTTTTAAGCGCTGGCACCATTCCTGTCATGTTCCAAGGACAAAATGTCTACTTCTCCACTTACTGTCCCTGTACACTGCCAATTTCATCAAGCTGGACTCCCTTTCCTAGTGGCTGTTTATGTGCGTATTAGTGGTAAATAATGGGTTGGATTTTGCTAATGGGTTAATCTTTAAATATTTCCCAAATTTGGGTTCCCATAATGACATGTCCTGACATTAAGAAAATTACTGTGATTATGTTGCCATATTTGGAAGAAGGTCAGGAGAGAAATGTTGGCATTGTATTGGACCTCATACTGTGCTTGACTGTGGGAATGACTAGGGTGACTGTACTGGACTTGTTCCCAAATTTGTTGAACCATTGTGTGTAAAGTCTCAGCACTGGTGAATCTGTTTTGGTAGAGTAGAATTATTGTTTTTTCCATTGTGATGTTTGACTGTAAATAAACTAACTGTACTTGATATCACGTTATTCTTAACAGCCCCATTTTTCAAAGATATATTTTGAGATATTACCTCATCGTGTGTGCTTTACCTGAATTAACCTCTAAACAATGTTTGCTGTTCTGTGAATTTTCTTTGTAATAAAAACATTTCAGAACTTACAAAAAGAGAGGCTTTACTTTCCATTAAATGAAACAACTCTTTATATATTTGTTTCACAAATAAATACAAAAACATCTACTCCAGAACATGCAAGTGAATTCAACTGTTAAAGCTCTTTTGTTTGCATACAACAAACTAATGGCAACAGTGCCCTTTACTGGTCAAACACTTTAACAGTCTTAAACATGCTTTTTAAAACTACAGGGACTTCTACCAATAACAAGAGTTATCTACTACTATACTAACGCTAAGCTTGGCTCTCATGTACTCTCATCAAATACTGGTATACTTTCGTCCTATCAGTCTTGTACTGCTGAAGACACCTACTCCTGCTCAGACTTCACTGAGTGATTTGACTAGAGCCCTCATTTCTGCATCGCAGACTTTGACAGCCTCCTGAGCGTTCCTCAGCTCTGAGGGCAGGCCAGGTCTGACAGACACACACATGAGGACATCTCTACTGCGGTCATAGTTTCCCACACAGCGATGAACTTGACCACGGATGAGTCGGGGCAGTTCGTGCTCCTGTTAGACAAGAGGCAGAAATGAAGATACTTTTAATATTTCCAAAATGCCAGTGTCAGGCCGCCACCCCCTACAAAGGGCAGATGATGTTGTTTGGCACTGAAAAACTTTAAAGAGGAGACTCAAGAAGCAGGTAAATAGGCAGGAGTAAGTGCAAAAAGGGTGGCAAAAATATTCTCTACTCCAGTGAATGGGGCTTTTTACCTTCTCAGCCTCACCTAACTGGAACCTACAGTACCACCTACTCAGGTAAGTATAGGGTGAGCTAAACAGAGATCAAGCATCAGAAATCATACAAAATAATAAACAAAACATTGGTGTAGGATTTTTCAGTTACTGCTGACATCACAATTTACCTATAGGCGCACATAGATATGGATGAGCGCACCAAATTTAATATGTCATTCACTGCAGAATTATTTTACCTATCCTCCTACATCTAAACAGTGCCCAACTCTGCACTGCTTAAATTACATAATAATGCAAACCTGTTTCACATTGGGGTGAAATCAGTAATCACTCACCAAAAACCCTTTAACATGGAAAAAAAAACATGGATAACACCAAGTCATTTTTAATAAAAAGCCATTATTTTATCTGACGGAAGCTGAGGAGGCAAGTTAATGTGAGCAAACTGACATTGATATCTGATAAACTCAGAGACACATTCATTCAATTTACTTATTAAGAGGAAGCTTTTTGTCCCAACTCACATTTTCATAGAAGACACACTGCACAACCTCCTTCCCGTCTCTCATGAGGAAGTTCTTGGCTCCGTGGCGACCCAGTGTGACCGCAGAATCTAGAGTAGCTGAGGGACGAGCACAGCCTGTCAGGTTGATGGTGTTTAAAAATACTTAACAGTACATAACAGAGACAACAGCAACTCCTAATCAACTGACCAAATATCTCAAATAAGTATGGGACTTTGTCTTTAAACTGGCTCCAGTGTCTCATGCCATCAACAACTGCAGTCAGGATTCTCAGCGAGTTCTCAATGGCTGGCTTCATTGGAAATGCTTCCTGCTGAGCACAAATACAAATGCTTCACTGAACAATCAGTGAACAATATCATGAAACATTAATGGCAAGTGTTGTAAAATCTTTGTATATTATTAAATATTTTCCACATATTTTTCTACCTGTGTTTTAGTTTTCTGTACAGTCTGAGGTTGATTTGTGCCCCTGTTTCCCTCAAAGGGGGATCTCTGCGGCCCAAAGCTGTTAGTAAACTTCCAGGAGCTGTTTTGTGGCTCCGCTGCACAAGCAGAGGGCCTGCTGGGTGGTGGGACAGGAGCAGCCAGAGGTCTGGACCGCTGGGAATACTGATGTGTGGGATTGGGTGGTCTGTAAGATGACTGCTGACCCATCTGAGAAAGCCCAGTGTGGGGTATTGGCTTGCTTTGTGCAGTCTTACTGATGCAGGGGGCTTGATATTCACTCTGTCTGGAGTTAACACTGGGGCTGGAATCCTGTCGTCTCACTGGGTTGCTGGGCTGTCCCATCTTAGAGCTGAAAATGAAAATAAATAAACCTATTTTCATATAATGGGATCTAAAATCAAAGCCCAGCAACACCCACCAAATACCAGTCACATGTCACACTGACTTTTTAATTTCTTTGGTTGATGTTTTTTATACATTCATGTCAAATCATGGCTCAAACAGACACCTTGTTTACTGCCTGTTGCAGCTAGGAACAAGGTGGCGGTATCCATATTTCTGTAAACCTTTCCACCTGTTTCTCAGGTGTCTGGATGGTAACTTACTACCCTTTTATTATTTGAGAATATATATATATATATATGAAAAACAGTCCAATTTAAACAGCTTCTGGGTGATTTGGGGATTTCTAATTTTTCAGAATTTTTCATCGTTGATAAATTATGACAAATGGGTTAAACCACTGACCATCATACTACGGGTCAGAATGAAACATACCTTGTACCTCCAACATTGTATGGATGTGGTTTGGGTGCATAGGTTCTCATTGCAGGGGCAGGTCCAGGAGCAGGTCTGTTGCTGCAATACTGTTGGGGCGGAGTAGATTGAGAGTAGATGCCCGGTCTCTTCCACTGGTGGCTTTGTGGAGCACCAGAGGATGGACCTGATGCCTGGCAACATCCATAGGCACCTGAGGAATGATACATTCTCAGCAGCTTATAGCATCTTTAAGCATCTTATAGCAGCCTCCACTATCTGCAGCTGTGAATGCTTACCTTAATTAATATGCATCTCAGTTGTGTGATTCAGCAGGGATGGTCATTTTGAGCAGTCAGACATTTAACAATATTAAAATATATTTAGATGCCCTGTATAATTTACACTGTTGAGGGTCAATTAGAGAAACAAAGACCACTTGCCATTTAAAGTGCATTTATATTGTTCTTTGGGTGTACTGCCACCTAGTGACTGAAATACAGAAGAAGCCAGAAGAGGCAAACTGAATGCTTCACCTGATGTGCTCTGAGATGTAGCTGAGCTGGTGCTTGCCATGTATTCACTGTGGGAAAAGAATTCATTCTCAGAGGGAGCAGATGTCAAAGGAACCCTGTTTCTTTTCTTCTGGTTAAAGAGCGGCACAGGCAGAAAGCCTGATGGAGACAGCAGAGGAACAGATAAAAAAATACTACTTGATGATTCTATAAATGTACCAACATAACACTGTATGTACTATGTACGTTTTCTTTGGATATGGTACCACACCACAAAAAAATAACTTGAACCACTATTTTAGGATATTTTAAATATTACCAAACAAATCTAATTGTACTTAAATCTTTAAATTGTATATAAAAATACACTCTAGAACAAGCACAGCCCCATTTTTATTTCTTTTTTATTTATTTATCAAAAGACATCGCTGAACCTGACAGAAATCAAAGCAACCTATTAATATGAGGAATTGATATACTAGTGTGCGGATTGTGAAATAATTGTCTTTTACAAACCTGCTGTTGGCCTGGCTGGCTGGTTTTCCTGTCTCCTCATTGTGGTTGCTTAGAAAACACAGCTCATCCAACTAACAGTGGTATTAGCTCCACGAAGAGATGCACCAAATAAAAAAAAATGGAAAAGACCTTATAACTGATGTCCTCATCAGTGTCGGTCACTCACTTGGTTCTAAAAAAAGTGAAAAAGTGGTAGGTGAACTCAGTTGGAAAGACTTGACAAGTTAAGACATATTGCTTTGATGCTTTGTTAGTTTAGCAGCAAGTGTACTGTTGGCTAGAAGTTAGGTAGATCAACGTTAGTTAGCTAAAAAGCTAACGTTATATTGTTAGACAGCTCATCTAGCTAGGTACCATTACAGCTGTAAAGTTACTGTACAGCTACCAGTTGTAACAGTTTTTGCTTTTACTAGCCTAAATTGTTTTCTATGAACATTGTACATTAAGTAATTACAAACTATTTTTGTTGGCGAAAGTTAACAAAACTTACAACAACATACGACGAAATGTCTTTTCGAGTTCAGCACCTTGGAAAGCGACACGCGCCAAAACCAAAACCAACTGGTGACGGATGTTGCCTTCCCGTTCCCCCAGCAGCCTCGGAGGTCCTGGCTACAACTCAGAGTGGATGCAAATACTTTTGGTCGAAAATAATAACAACAACAGTATTTGTGTGACTCACAGCGCTTGTTTGTGGTGCATTTTTAGAATGAGGGGAAAAGAATATTAGGCACATGTCACTGATGTTACTGTATGCCTCATATTGTATGCATCACCACCATTTGTTGACATAACTTCAATGTTCGTTTATTCCTACAACTCACACCTTCCCAACCTTTTTACCGCTTAAAATCAAGTTAGCAATTTTTAGAATGTAAGCCATTCATCTGACCATCACCATCATTATGAAAAATCATATACCTTACATAAAACAAGGATATTTTATTTAACATAAGACCTGAATCCTGTTTTTCAATACAGTGAGGGCTGGCTTGGACTTTGAGCAGTTGACCAACCAGGTCTCAGATGAAAATTATTCGACTTCATTGGTCACTCTTTAAACTGGTAACCAGTGACCAACTATTCTTAAAATAACTTATCACACACAGCCAACTAGTTATTTACCTGAACTGTCAATGATAAGGTTATATAATACTGTGTATATGTCTTTGAAGAGTGTTCGTGAAAATGAAATGAAAATACAGTGATGCCTGGGGATTTGTCCAAGGATTCTATATGCTAAGTTTCACTTTGCAGCACATAGAAAAAATATTGTCAATATCACAGTAGTTGAGGCATGACCATCCATATGTGAAAATGAAAGAGGGATGTGAATGAACTTGGCATGCAAAACAAGACAAGACTCATAAGAGGTGTAATTGCCATACAATGGATGGGGTTATAAAGCAAGTCAGGACTCTGAAGGGAAATTGCTAGGGCTAATGATCACACATGATTAGAACTTATTCAGAGGTGGATCCAGAGACAGACAAAAAGAGAGACTGAGAAATAAAACGTGTGTATATTTGTGTGATGAGCTCTGCCCTCTTAAAGTGGAGAAGGCAGAATGAGAAATAGAGATAGAGAGCAGACCTCTATGAGACTT
Organism: Macquaria ambigua; assembly: GCA_008360985.2. Lineage (NCBI taxonomy): Eukaryota > Metazoa > Chordata > Actinopteri > Centrarchiformes > Percichthyidae > Macquaria > Macquaria ambigua. The sequence goes on along the minus strand of VMKM01000175.1, from coordinate 416,665 downwards.
TTCAATCCTAGTACCGGATACAGTGTCAGTCCCTCTCACTCATCACTGATAGGATGATCCCAGCCACAGGATCTGCACCTAAATCAAAGAACTGGAGTGTACTAAAATCTGTAAGGAGACAGGCACATGTCATGAGCTTCATCTCATCTGATACAGCCCAGGTATGGCTGCAATGCTCTGCTCATATGTGGACCTCACTTCACTCCTGGTGGTGTTTCAGGGGATGAACTTAAGTAAACAGAGATGGGGGCATCTTGTTGGAGTCTATAAGGAAAGACAAGGGCAAAGGCTACCAGCCTACCAGCTCTGCCCTTCGTTTTGCACAGAGCCTGAGGCTAATTTCAGCCTCAGTTGGCCTGTGTGATACCCTTGCTGAGAGTCAGAAGGCCACACTTTGATCTTGACACACATGGCTTCTCTATCTTGTGTTTCCTCTGTCTGTGAATCCGTGGCAACAGCTGCATGAATGCTTTATTCAGGATGGCCTCCACTACATCCTTTGCCCCCGAGAAACTACTGTATGTATCAGCAAACAATTTGTGTAGTTGATTAGACTTTATTTCAGGTGAGAAACAAAACTCGCCATTTCAGCTGCTCCTTGCTACCCTCTGAAAAGTGTCTGCTAAAAGAAGATCATGCTATTATAATGAAATTGTTTAGATGTGTAGCATCCTGCAGTTATAATGAGTTGGGGTAGTGGCACAACTCAGAAACTGGTGGAAGGCCTACATCTGGTCCCCTATACTGTAAATGCTTGGATCTTCATTAAATCAAATGCATTTATTAACATCCCAAGTATACTGTGTTTGTTCACACATAGTCTGGTGTGACTTTGGCTTAATAACACCTTTATTTTCACTCAGATTGTGACTAGGACATTGTCCACATAAGGTTCAAATTTATGGAGTCTACCACTGAGCAAGATAGATTTACAAACACCAGAGACCACTGGCATTTATGGGACTAAAAAAAAACAATGGGAAACCTGGTTGTAATATCATACTATGCAATATAATGATGGGATATAAATAATGGGCACCTATTTATGGTATGACATCAAGTTCCCATCAAAGCCCATACACTTTACCATCTATAGGTTTTACTCATGAATGTATCAAGAGATTATCTGTGCTTACGTCCTAACAGGCCATGATTAATTTAAATTATCATAACTCTCAAATTAAGCATGAAAGACTTAATGGCTGACCTAAATATGATATTTTTTGACTCTTTGAGATTTGTCCTCTCAGTTCCACCCGTGGTCCCTAACTACCTCATCTGTCTCCAAAGCATTACCAGTCATCCAAATCCCCAGCTCTGTACAGCTTGGAGAGCGTGTAACACATCTCGTGTGACACACCCGTGGGTTTTTCCGTAATTTTCTGGAAGTTTCAGTTAGTGGGCTATATATTGTGCCTCAGAATACGCGCATGGGTGAGACGTACATCTCAACGCTGATTACGGATTTTCTACATCCCAAACTGGCAACCTGCACGTTGTTCAGGGGGAGGCGCTAGTCCGCAGTAGTTTCTGGAAGGAACCTCATGCTTGCGCCATGGAGAAAGTGAGTGTCCTGCAACTGTCTTTTTAATTATTGTCAAACCTACATATTTAAGAAATATCGATATATTTCTCTGAGTTACTTTAATTGCAAGTCTCTTTACAATAATAATTTGGAGGTTAGTGTAGTTAGCCACCTCTTTAAACTGGGACTTCACTGTTTGCTAATATCAGATAGCTAGCGAGCTGGTTAGCTTAGCTTCAGTCCGGTAGTAATGTGTTGTAGCTATTTGGCCAATGTTGTCTGATTGGCTATATAATGTTACCCAACGTATATTTTGACAACGCTAGTCTGCAATGTAACATAGCTAAACTGAATTGCAAAAGGTGCAAACGTAGCTAGGTTAACTGTTTGTTCATTTGTGTACGGATGTGGCTAATTTTTGATGGCTCACAAGGTTAGCTAACGTTAATTGTTAAGCTATCGTACATTACTTAAAGTTGTCTCAGCTGCTTTCTCATTGAACATATCACGCTAAGGTTTGCCTGCCACTGCAGCCCCATGTCCGTTCCTCGATGTAACAAAGCAGTTCGTTAACCCCTAGCAAATCACCGGCAAGATACCCCTAAGTAACTCGTGAGTTAGAAAATCACCGTTTAACAGCTAACGCTAACATTAGCTCACAACGTGAACGCTGTCATTAGTAAGGTGACGGGCAAATGAAAGCCGTAATTTAGCCGTAACGTTAAATTAATTTGTTAATCTTGTGTCAGAAGACTGACAACTTAAACTGCGGCAACCAGTCTGTAGCACATGCTGCAGGAGTATTTTTGGATCAGCTTCAGCGTTGTCCTCTGTAGCCTGCACTCAGACCGGAGGATCATTCTAGATGCACACGGCGCCGCTGTCATGGCTACAGCCGCATTTTGTCGTCAACTGCCGCGTCCTCTCGAATGTTCTGCAATTGTAGTAGTTCAAGTGTCCTGGGCGATTCGTTCATTTTGAGACAGTACCTCTATTTTAAATAAATATTATTATAATGCCGAAGCCGGCCAGTCATCATAATTTATCTGGCAATAAGTGTGCACCTTACAGGTAAAAAGAGGGCACGACGTGGTTATAATTGTCCTGATTCTGTGAGGAATTCTATATTTTTACATGGTTAATATTTACTAAATCATCCAGTAGATCTATTAGTTTGTGATTATGGATTATGTGTGCATTCTTAATGACTGAAAGAAGTGTGCTGGGATTTCCTGATGCACCAATGACTGCATCATCAACAATAACCAGACCTCACTGAGATCAACATTAACCCTAACTCCAGTAGACAGCTCCTCACATGGCTTTGGATCATACTAATTGTGACTAATTTCACTGATTTATAATTTTAGTTGCAACTGGTCAGATGATTAGGTAAACAATTGTGATACACAAAGGAATTGTACTAGAGACATAAGTACTTCGCCTAGTACAACTTTTAATGCACTTTTATTGTTATCACATAGTCATTAAATTAAGCCAGAAAGGATGGAGAGCCTCTTTTAATAACAGATTTGTGCTTCTGTCACATACTGTGGATAACTTGTCAAACCACAACAGTCAACCATCAAGTGACAAGAGGTGTTGGAAAACAATCTATATACTCACATACTATTTCATTCTGTCCCGTCCTCTCTAATAGCATCATCAGTATGCTTTGCCTTTGCCTGTCTGAACTGGGCTTCAGCTAGCAGGCCTGTTAACCATGCTGACTTTTGTATGCAGTTGCTGGGCAAACTGTCTCTCAGTTTAAAATACCCCAAGCTATCAAATTATTGTTTTGGTCAGAACAAGAGTTTTTTTTTTTCTTCTGGAACTGACCTTTTAAAAAGTGGGGTCATCTTTGGCAGACAATTAACCTTCTTGCTGTGAGGCTATAAGTTAACCACTGGGTCATCTTATTTTCATCATGTACTAGAGTAGATTGCACCTGGAGGACTGTGAATGTGTATTATCAAAATAAAGACATTATCTCTGCATCACTGCTGCACCTGTCTGACATGAACAGCTGAGTGGCTGTCAGTTTCTTTCTTCAGTTCTGCCAGTAGCAGCTGCGAAAGATGTCTTCTCCATAGTCAGATCTATATTAGGGATTGTGTGCATGTGCTTTTGTGTAAGAGTGATAGAGAACTTAGAGCAGGGAGAGCTGTAGTATTGTGAATTTGTCTCTTGATGCTTATTTTGATTGTATCTTCCTGACTCATAGGTTTCAGCATTGAAAGACCAGGGCAACAAGGCGCTGAGTGCAGGAAATATTGATGAGGCTGTACGTTGCTACACCGAAGCTGTGGCCCTTGACCCTTCAAACCATGTCCTTTTCAGTAACCGCTCAGCTGCTTACGCCAAGAAAGGCAACTATGAGAATGCTCTCCAGGATGCCTGTCAGACCATCAAGATAAAGCCTGACTGGGGCAAGGTGAGGTGTCATTTGTTGTGCCGTTATTCTGTTGACAAGGTATGTAGGAATTAAAATTGAGAAGGCAATTTGCAATCTTTCAATTCTGATCAACCAGGGCTACTCCCGCAAAGCTACAGCATTGGAATTTCTTGGCCGATTGGAGGATGCTAAAGCAACATACCATGACGGACTCCGGCAAGAGCCAAATAATCAGCAGCTAAAGGAGGGCTTACAAAACATCGAGGCCCGGCTTGCAGGTAGGAACTTTTGAATTTGTGGTGTCTTTTATTCTACAGAAAAAGTGGCATTCTGATGTGCAAATTGTGTGACTCACTTCTCCCTCCTACGTGGAAAGAGGATTTAGAGATGGCTGTTGACAGGATCACTAAAGTAAAATCACATTGTGAGTGCTCAAGTTTCCAAAGGAGAGTAGGCAGTCCACTTGGGTTTTGAGTGTTGTGATTCATTCAAACAATGGACACGCATTAGGGGTTACAGAGGAAACAAAGCTCTGGTGAATTTAATCCTAGACCAGTGCAAGATTTATGCTTTTTTGTTACCATATACATTACACTAATAAACACGATTTTTTGCTTTATCAGAGAAATCAATGATGAACCCCTTCGCCATGCCCAACTTGTACCAGAAGCTGGAGAATGATGCTCGGACCCGTGAACTATTGTCAGATCCCAGCTACAGAGAACTGCTGGAGCAGCTCAGGAACAAACCATCGGAGCTCGGCATGTATGTGCATTTTCAGAAATGTCTGTTTTAACAACATTCTCTGATTTAAGACTAACAAATGATGTCTTGTGGCAGGACTGAGAAACAAACACATAGTTACTTTGGGTGGTTTGTGAATTGCACAAAAAGTCTGGGAAAAGATTGAAAAATGTTGCTCAGTGCCAGTACAAGATTAAATAGTATTTGTAGGCCCACTGTCATTTCATATATTTGTTTGATATTGTGGAGCATCATCTTCTGTGTTGTCGCTCAATCATCATTAGCATGCATAATACTGAAAAGGGGCCAAAATCTACAAAATTAAAATAAATCAGAATCAAAAATCAAGTAAATTTGGAAAGCGTGCAGTAGCCCTGAATACTGTGGCATTAGAAATGCATTTGTTTGCCTGACTGCTTTGCAGGAAGCTGCAGGATCCCAGAGTGATGACCACACTCTCTGTGCTGCTGGGACTGAACCTCTCAGAGATGGAAGAAGAGGAGGAGCCCACTCCCCCTCCTCCCCCCAAACCCAAAGAGACTCAGCCACCTCCTCCTAAAGAGGAAGACCTTCCTGAAAACAAGAGAGAGGTAAATCAGTTCATCATACTTTCCATGGTTAATGAGTTTTTAGTCATTTCGCCTTTTCTGATGAATCCCCATTCTGAGTTTTTTTAAATCCTCTAATTTCCATTTTTTAACAGGCCTTGAAGGAAAAAGAACTTGGGAATGCTGCATATAAGAATAAGGACTTTGAAACAGCACTGAAACATTATGAAGAAGCAGTCAAACATGACCCCACCAACATGACCTACATATCTAATCAAGCAGGTACATATTCTCACATGCTGGAAAACAAATAGCAGCCTCACACATTTGAGCTGATTGACCCATTGACTGAATAAAACAGATAAATCAATTTCTCATATATACAATTAATCTGGGTTGTCCACCAAGAAAAATTCTTTGAAGAATCTGCTTGGTTGGTGTCCCCTGCCACTGGCCTGACCACCACAACTAAATCCTAAGCTTGCAGGAAAAAAATGTGTTTATCAACAATACATTTTTTAAATGCAGATTCTGTCACATTATTGATGTGGACTTATTCACTGCTTAGTGAATCACGCCAAAATATTGACCCAACAGTCCAGGTGCAGTTTGTTGACACCAATTTAGCTCATTTCAACCAGAATTGAAAACTGACATGATTATAACAATTTATGCTGTAATTGTTAAATGTGTACTCGTTTTTGTTATGCCTTCAGCTGTGTACTTCGAGAAGGGAGAGTTCGAGAAGTGCCGAGAACTGTGTGAGAAGGCCATTGATGTTGGTAGAGAGAACCGGGAAGACTACAGACAAATTGCAAAGTGAGTTCTTTAAGAAGTGTTTGTCTTTTTTTTCTTCATTTTTGTCTTTACTTGAGTGAATCTACCCACACTCTGCCCTTCGAGCTAGAAGGCAGGACTGGTATGTAGTGGGTCTTGCAGGACTCAGAACAAATGTTGAGGCCACAGAATATATTTACTCTAATCTGGGTGGGAAACAACATGCAGCTAACAAGCATTTGACAAGAGAAATTGTGTTATACCAGAACCATTGGGTGGCAGTGTTGCTCTATTACTTTCCACTACAAACTGGCCTAAGATGATGTAGTCATGTTGAATTAGGACACAAATGATCTGTCCATTCAACTTGAGAATTTTGTTCCAAGAGTACAGTGGTTTGCTCCTTGAGTTTAGTTGAGAAAACAGGAATGATGTCAGATCATTGCATTCTGATGTAATAACATGTTTATCTTCATCTGTCTTCTCCTTCTCTTTTTACAGGGCCTTGGCTAGGATTGGCAACTCATACTTCAAGCAGGACAAATACAAGGAAGCAGTTCAGTATTTCAACAAGAGTTTGACAGAGCATCGTACTCCTGATGTCTTGAAGAAGTGTCAGCAGGTGCAGTTGCAAGCTGATTTCCCACTGAATGGAGCTTTATGATTCCAACTCGGATCATTAGACAGTATTCATTTATCCAGAATTTTTTGATTTTTTTAGTTGTCAGACCTGCATATGGACAGGGAGTGAAAACGTAAGTGGGCACTTCACTTATACCTTGATACTGTAATTGGTTCTGCAGGCAGAGAAGATATTGAAGGAGCAGGAGAAAATGGCCTACATCAACCCCGAATTAGCCCTGGAAGAGAAGAACAAGGGCAACGACGCCTTCCAGAAAGGTGTGTGTAATAGTCGTAGTGCTTGTTGGTTGATTGTTGTCATTTGATTCTTCTCATAAGGACTTGTATAAAGATGAACTCCTCTTTTCCTTCCCACAGGAGACTACCCCTTAGCCATGAAACATTACAGTGAGGCCATCAAGAGAAACCCCAGTGACGCCAAACTCTTCAGTAACAGAGCTGCCTGCTACACAAAGCTGTTGGAGTTTCAACTTGCCCTGAAGGTACAGTGCATCCTTACCATGCGTCTCTGTGTCAGTTAAGTGCCTCTTAATTTTATTGCACGTTAAAAATTACCTCATGATAATCTGTTTTTTTTTTTTTGTTTTTTTTTGTCAGGATTGTGAGGAGTGCATCAAACTTGAGCCCACCTTCAGTGAGTAGGAAATTTTGTATTTATTACCATTTAATTAACATTTCGCTTGAACAACTTTAATCAAGAAGTGTTTTGTACTCTTAGCTGTTAGTTTCAGGACAAACCATTCTGATTTTACACCTAATTTAAACACATCTGTCCACAGTAAAAGGCTACACGCGTAAAGGAGCTGCCTTGGAGGCCATGAAAGATTATTCAAAAGCCATGGATGCGTACCAGAAGGCTTTGGAGCTCGACTCTTCCTCAAAGGTATTTTACAGGTTACTACACAGTTCAGAAAGGTCTGGAAAAATATCTTTGAACACTTAAAATATATGACCAAAACTTGGAGAATAATGGAAATATAAAAATGTATTTACATGATATTACATTTTCTATTAGGGCTTAACTGTTCCAGTACTTAATCCAGTTACCGCTCTAAACAATGGGTCGTTATCTGAATTCCTTTTTTTTTTTTTTTTACTTTGTTATTAAGTGAAAGTAATGTAAAAAGTATTGTGATTCAGTTGCTCTTTCTTGAAGTAATAGGTTCAATAATCTGTCACCTTTATGAAAATAGGTAACATGGTAGTTGTGTCTAAGTATTCGTAGTATCGATGGGGGTATGATGACCAATGTAAAATCTGAGCTAATACTGACCACCAAAATCTAAAACAAATCAAGTTTGAAAAAGTATGACATTTTGAAATACTCTGTGTTGATGGTGTATTAAGTCTTACCCATATTTTCTGGCTAATAATGAATTGGCTTTTTTTCATCATTTGCCTTCTCCACATTCAGGAAGCCACAGAAGGCCTGCAGCGCTGTATGGTCAGCCAGGCCATGCGGAATGACAGCCCTGAAGACGTGAAGAAAAGGGCCATGGCTGATCCTGAGGTGCAGCAGATTATGAGTGACCCAGCCATGCGCATGATCCTTGAGCAAATGCAGAAGGACCCTCAGGCGCTTAGCGAGTAAGTTTGCCAACTTTTGTGTCTCTTTCGGTCTCTCTGCATGAAGAATGTAATGATTATTTATTATCTTTTTTTTCTATTTAATCCTCAGCCACTTAAAGAATCCAGTTATTGCTCAGAAGATTCAGAAACTCATTGATGTCGGACTGATAGCCATTCGTTGATGAGAACCAAGGTCCAGATGTGTGAAGAAACTCCCAAGACAACAGTGGAACAGCGTGCAAATCCCTCCAAAATATTACATCCTCTTTTCTTGCCTTCAAATTCAAAATTATATTGTCCATAGTCTCGCTGAGACGTTGTGTGTAATGTTTTTTTTTTTTTAAATCAGTTTCACAACTTTTACAGTGTATTTAAGAAAGCAACTTGTATGTCATCTTGAAAACTTCAGGACTCCAGAAAACGTAATCTGAAAAAACTGCAGTCATGCGTACAGATGCTTAAATACATCTTAAAGTAAACAACACAATTCAGTGCACCATCAGCACGCTCAGTGTCTAAAGGGGAAATCCACCCTAAAGCAGTTCACATATTCCTAATGATTCATGGTTTAAGGAGATTAAACAAAAAATAGAAGAATTTCTACACTCAAAATCAGGATTGTAATGTAAATCACAAAGTGAAATTGTCAACATTGGTCATTGTTCTTAACTCTCTTGTCATCCTCTTTAAGGCTTAACTAAACATGGTGCTTTCAAAATTGAGGTGTCAAGTTTGTTTTCCTCAGTTCCCTCTCTTTTGGTCATCTCCCACACCTCAGGTGGAAAGCTGAACCTATCCTATCTACTGGCCACTTGTAAGCATGTTGGGTATTATTTTTGTATTTATCCAAAATATTTTAAATGAGTTTTTTAGCTCTGCTGTCTCTGGCTTAATGGTTGATATTTGTGTACAGCTAATATCAGGAAAGCGTTGAGCGTTTCCTTGATTGTGGTGCAGAGAGGATGGCTCTAGACACATTCTAATCGGGACTGGAAGAATACTACTCGATGCCTTTAAGGGTTTAGGGATATTTTGTCATGATTAAAGATTTAAGACTGATCCTTAATGGTTAATTAAACAAGTTCATACAGCAATTAAGGCCGCCATGTTATTGTTTGTGTTAGTCAAAAATTAAAAACTTGGAGGTAAAGCTCTTGTGCTCAAGTATCAGCAAGATTCTCTGTAAAAGTCAAGAATTCTGTGGAAAATGCACTGCTCTGTGAGCAAGAGCATGATGAGTTGACCTAGCACAATAGTCCTCGCACAGTGTCATGATTTGGTGATCAGGTTTAAACTGTGTTCAGGCAACAGGAGGTCGATGGTCGACGTCAAAGTAGATACTTTAGGCTGGCCTCAAATTTTGGTTTCCTAAGTAGAGGACTGCTGTACAAAATGTGACAACTTGCCTGGCTTGAATATTATGAAGATAATGGGAATAATGTCATAGTTAAGGGTGGATTTACCTTTCTAAGCTAGCAACTGTTGGTTGAGTAATGGGGGTCACAATTCTCTCACTTCATGATGCATCTTTAATGTTTGGTGGTTTTTCATAGAGTACTGAAGCCCCAGTTCTACCTGTTACTACTTCCTTATGTGTAATTCAACCGGCAAGGCAATTCTTTTGGTAAATTGTGCCAATCTCCCACAGCGGCAGACTGCTCAGCTTCTGTTTTCAGAGAGGAAATACATTTAAATGTTTATATTGCTATTGACCATTATGCCACACGTGGCTTCAGGTACCTCAATGTCACTGCATTGTCATAATATCTCTGCTATGGTTTCCAAGAGGGACTCAAATATATTGGAAATGAACTGTGACACATTTTTGTTTTCACATTTCCACAGCAGAATTGCTCTGTCTGGAATTCTCTAACTCAGCAGAAATCGGGATGTGGGCATTCTTACCATCAGTCCTGTTGTAATCATAAACTACATGCAACAAGCGTGGTACTCTCACATGATGTAAAGGAAACTGTCCCAAGAAGTGTAATGTACTAATGAAACTCAGTTGTACTGTGAAATATACAGTATCTGAATGTATTTTAAAGGTCAGTGGTGGCTTTTTTTTGTCCTAGTAGACCAACAATGTTGACAGTGACTCAATGCAGTAGTAGACCTACATTTTATAGTAGAGTCTTAGTCACCTTACAGTACACACCAATAAAAAGTAGAATGGAGAGATTCTTCATACAAACACGTGTAAATATTTATGCTTGTCAGTGTTAATACACTTAACAAATAAAGCGTAAAATAACAGCTTCAACATACTGTTAATAGATATTTATAGTATATATTGGCATTTGGACGTTCGTGTTGATGATTTAATTATATATGGTGAACAAATGTACATCTATTTATATGCAATTTATCATACGGATGGAAAAAAAATCGACTTCCATTATTGAAACGGGATCTAATCTAGACAGTTCTCTGAGGTCTCGAGCAACGTCGCTCCGCCCACACCGAGGGTTCACGTGACTGACCGTCGCCCAGGTTGTGTCGAAAGCATCCTGGTATTAGCAGTTAGCTAGCGGCTGACAAAAAATAGAAAGTGAAGAGTAAATATTTTTATCATGGGTGAAATATTAACGTAGCTCTAGTGGAGACAAAGAAGATAACGAACAACCCAAACTGGCATTTTCCAGCATGGTCAGATGATATCTGAAGAGGCCAGTAAACATAGCTAACTAAACATTAGCGTTCGCTAACGTTCAAACTTTGACGGGCAACAGAAGCAATTAGCTAGCTAGCTGCTAGTTTGCCAATTTACTACTACCATCCCAGCTAGCTAGGTAACATGTCTTGTTATTGTGGCAATTATGCTAACTAGCGTTGTTGGTATTTACGCGTTGACTAATAACGCGTTATTTTGATCAGTCGTTTGTGTAAAAGTAGCGTTAACGTTATTACTAAGTAACGTCAGCTAACTTATGAATAATGACTACTGTTAAGCAGCTAATGCTAACGTTAGCAACTTAAACTTCACTGTAACTAGCATACACAGTTACTCAATATCAGTACTGATGATCTTTCTCATAGCTAAAACTGATATAAAGCGAATTACAGCTAGTAAACAGCTGCAGTCTGAATAGCTACACATCTGTTTTCTGATTGATTTCGGCCAATCACATGAGATAAATAATGCGAAACACCAGGATGTCAAACGCATGGGGATTAACGTTAGGGCAGCAGTATTGTCTAGAAAACACAGCTGTCCCGTCATTTCGATAATCCTTATATTCTTCATAATGCAACTACAATAGATTTTTGTAATTGCTGAGCGTGAAGTATACCATCTTGTAAATACTAAAACATTTGGCTACCCATTTCATCTTAAACAGTCTGTATAGACTATAGTCGTCTTTTCTTTAAGTTATGCCTGGGGACGCATCCGATAGTAGCGATGACTCCGATTCAAAAACAAATGAAAAGGCCTGTACCGTCAAGCATCAAATCACCAATGGTAAGTCAAGTATAATGTTTGTAATCAACCACGTTAATATACACTGCGTAACCAGAAAAAGAGAAACCCCTGTACACTGTAATTTATTTCATCATTTAATTAATACAATATTTATGAAACGTATAATTTTTAATTGTTGTTTTGTCAGACAGGTGTTGATTAAATTCTGCAAAGTAAAAAATGACCGCATGTGGTTATTTCTGAGGCTAGGGTGTGTGTGTGGTAATGTTATATTGGATTGCATTATTTTGTAATGTGTTACTAACATGTTTCCAGTATGCTTGCTTCTCCATATATAAATACAAAATATTAGAAATACGTGTTAGTATGATGCAGTGCAATACAACACAACCCCAAAATGTACCTGTCCTTTTAAAAAAAAAAAAAAAAAATCTGTGTTTGCAGGGTACAGAAATTGAGCATAAATAATGTTGTGGTATTTTCTTTCTGCCACTAGCTAACCTCACAGGTCACACTGAGAGGGTCGGCATGGAGAACTTTGAGCTGCTCAAAGTCTTGGGCACTGGAGGTAAGTGTCTTCATGAAGCTTGAAATATATGAAACACAGATACAGTCGTTGTCAAACCTGAAGAAAAACTTGAGTAAGATGTCAGTATGAGGTTTACCCAAAGCAGACAGGATGTATTTCTCTGCCATGGTTAAATACCGGTATCTTGAGGGCAAAGTGATTATAAATAATTTTTGTAGCCTGTAAGGGAAAATGTCTCTGAGGACTTAAATGTTGTGGTAAAACATTTTTTTTACATTCCTATCCTGATTTGGGAGTTGCAAATCATCAAAACAGCATGAGTGGTATTTGAATGTTAAGAAGGTAGAGCAAATGCTGTAGATGTCTCTGTTATTAGATCTCATACATAATGAATACCTTTGAGAGATCTGAAAGGCTGTTTCTGTAAACAAAACAACACCGGATGAATTTTGGTGTGCAGGAATGTTTTTGCATATATTCCAGTTGAGTGATCACTAAAATTAAATAATTGTTTGTCTTTGTCTAGCTTATGGAAAAGTGTTTTTGGTCAGGAAAAACACCGGACACGATGCGGGCCAGCTATATGCTATGAAGGTGAGACTATTAGTTTGAATCAGTTTCTTAGATACAATTTTTAATCACTGGGTTATGTTTTAAATTCAAGACTGGAAACCTTTTTAAAGTGTTTTATGTAAATGATTCACTGATTTTGTTTTTATTCCAAATGTATTTATAATACTTGTACAGCACATGGTGAGATGCCATTCTAAATGATATGCCACAAAGTGAAGGTTGACTGAGCCACTGTTCATTGAAAGTTTATAAAAGGAGTGAAGAAAAAATATATCAAACTATTTTTGAGCAGAATTTTGCCACGGGCAGATAACATTTGGTACATGACGTCTCTTTTAGCTGCTGTATGGATAGACACATTGCTATAACTTAATACAATATTTTACTTAATCTGGTCTTTATAATCAACTCTATTCTGGATGTCTAGATTTTCCTGGTGTTGACTTAAGATACTGATGGAAAATCACAATTTGTCAAAATGTAAGTTAAGTTTATTTTGATTACTCCCCTAGGTGTTAAAGAAAGCAGCTATTGTTCAAAAGGCAAAGACAACAGAACATACTCGCACTGAGAGGCAGGTGCTGGAGCACATCCGCCAGTCTCCCTTCCTGGTCACGCTCCACTATGCCTTTCAGACGCAGAGCAAACTACATCTCATCCTGGGTGAGTGATGGCACACTACAACCAAATATGTGACTCTATGTAACTGTTGTGCTGAATACATGTTCTCTTTATGTTTCTGTCTATTACTGTACTGTTTGTTGGCATTTTGTGCCTAATATGTGTTTGTGTCATTTTTGTATTATGTGTATTCAAGCTCCCTGTGTATTTGTCTGCGTGTGTGTGTGAGTACAGACTATGTGAGCGGCGGGGAGATGTTCACTCATTTGTACCAGCGGGATCACTTTCCTGAGGAGGCGGTGCGGATTTATATTGGGGAAATAATCCTGGCTGTGGAGCACCTGCACAAGGTGGGTGTCGCTCCTTCCAGCTCTATAACTTGAAAGAAAGAAGCTTTCAGAGACACTGCACCAACACACAGTATCACCTTATACATTGGTATGGCTGACGTGTTGGCCAAGCAGTTGCCAAATTACACAAATTTAGCAGACTCAGAGCAGCATTATCACCCCATTGGAGTCCTGTTTCTGGTCACTTGACAAATAGAAGTCCCATATTTGGTGGTCTTTTAGCTCTGGTTTGGTTGCCAGCAACTCCTTGGTTAAATGAATGGGTCTTTAACTGTGAAATGACTTTCTTCACCAGATAGTTGCTAAGTAGTCGTTAGGTGCTGGGCAGAAGTCCCTTCTGGGCTCTTACTTTACTCCCTGAAATACTGCCTAGCTCACTAAAGTTACGTAGTGGTTACTTTAATAACATTTCACAGCTACTGTAGCTGTACATCCTTCTCTAAACCAGGGTAAGCTAAGTAACTGTGACATTAAAAGATCCTTATGTCTTTTTCAAGGATGTGCACAAACCACTGTATGGAAGGAAGGTAGAATGTGTGCATTTTCAAGGTTTTGACAACATTACGAGAACATTCCAGATGTTTTTATTAATTGGCAGTAGTCTGTAAAAAGTTGTGACCTTCGGCAGGCAAACTAGATTCACAGTTTAAACAAATAAAAATCTTGACATTGGAAAACATTTTTGAGATAGTAGGTTCTTGAAGCTTGCGGAAAAATCACTATTCACATGAATTGTTCAAATTGGCTGAAAACCATAATGTTGACTTTTATGAGTTGTTCCTTTGGATAGCATCAAATAAAACCATCTAAACAACAGCACCTTGGGTGACTAGTTTTCTCATTTCCTGAGGTATTGTTGCAGTTAAGGGTTGGGCTTCAGTTTGTGTTGCAGTTGTTTACTTTGACAGGTTTAGGGATTAGAACATTAGAAGATTAGAACTACCTACTACTACCTGTTTACTGGAAATAACCAGTAGATAACATCTTTTGCTTTACCATGTACTTTTTCACTGTGTTTTTGTACAGCTTGGGATTATGTACCGAGACATCAAATTGGAAAACATTCTTCTAGACAGTGAAGGCCATGTGGTATTGACAGATTTCGGGCTCAGCAAGGAGTTTCTGGAAGAAGAGGTATGTAAGCACGATACCAAAATCTAAACAAGAATGTGTGTGCATGTGGGCAGTGATACATGGGATGTGTGTTGTGTGTTATCTGTAAACACAATCATAGCAATATTTTATTCATAATAAGATTTGTTGTTACGGTTGTACTTTATCTGCCCTTTCTCTTCATTACAGAAGGAAAGGACCTACTCTTTCTGTGGCACCATTGAGTACATGGCCCCTGAAATCATTAGGGGGAAAGCCGGGCATGGCAAGGTAAATATATGACAGTAAGGCAGCAAGCACTGATGTTCAGTGTTCGAATTCGTAATTGTTCAGATTATCCAGTTTTACATTTACATTCAGATGTTTCAGGATGACAGGGAGATCCATTGTAATTTGAACATTTAGCTGTAGATATTTAAATTGCAGTTAATGACTTTGGGCAACTGTGGTGACTATGCAGAGCATGTAAAAATGTCTCTAAATAACATCTGCTTTGAACACTGTATGGGCTGATGCACTGTACATTAAATCAAAGATAAAATTGAGGTTTTTGGTTATGGAATCAGTATCAAGACAGGCAGCCCATATTCCACTGCATAAATACACTGTGGCTGCCTTATCTTGTCATATTTTATTCTCTTTCCTTTATGTATTGTTAATTTTAACCTGTCTTCTCCTTCAGTCGGTAGATTGGTGGAGCCTTGGGATCCTGATGTTTGAGCTTCTGACAGGAGCATCTCCTTTTACCTTGGAGGGAGAGAGGAACTCCCAGAGTGATGTGTCAAAGTGAGTGCCGCTGACTCCCTCTCCATAAAACATGGATTCAAATCCAACCTTTCTTATTCTTGAGTCATAAAAATTATCTCAGCCATTGTGTCAGAGGTACTTTTCCTTATTTATCTATGTAGCACAAACTGCAATAGCATAATTATACATGCAGTTGTCCTTAACACAGTGAAAATCCTAAAGCTGCTGTACTATGTTAACAAAATGGGCATTATTTTATTTCCTTGACCATCTTTTCCACCTGTCTTCCAACAGACGTATTTTGCGCTGTGATCCACCGTTCCCCTCTATGATTGGACCCACTGCTCAGGACCTGCTGAGGAAGTTGTTGGTGAAAGATCCCCACAAGAGGCTGGGCTCTGGTCCGCGAGGGGCTGAAGACATAAAAGCACATTCCTTCTTCAAGGTCCTACTTCCCTCAACTACCACTCAAATATCTCTCTTCCCCTGTCACCTCTTCTCATTCATCCATAACTCTTCCCATCTGCTTTTTGTTTCCTTACAGGGACTGAACTGGGCTGATCTAGCACAAAAGAAGGTAGCAAGTCCATTCAAGCCAGAGCTGAAGAGTGAACTCGACGTGGGGAACTTTGCTGAGGAGTTCACTGGGATGGATCCCGTCTACTCTCCGGCGAGCACGCCCCCAAGCACTGACCGCCTGTTCCAGGTTAGTCCTTGCTGTCTCAGGTCAGATGGTTTATGCCCGTCGCAGTGTCCCTCAAGCGAGGGTCCGTGCTCCAAAAATGACGTCATCTCGTAACTTGCGCCTAGGCTCTGCAAGTTGTTGCAGCGCTTGGTGGCGCACCTCCGGATTTTTGTAACTAGGCGACGTGCGCTTAATGTTTCATTTCAACATGGATGCCCTCAAAACTGGACTGGACTGAATGAGAGACCACAGGGACAGCCAAATGATTCTGAACTCATGGAGAGATATTGACACCACATTTGATAAAAACAGATCTTCTTTAGCAACAACAAGCTGTAGTGCAGCGAATGTTTTCATTTGTACGCCCTCTGGCATTTTGGAGAATACTGCAACGGATAGCACGTTAAGCATCATAAACGCCTCTGTGTAAGCTGGTAGCTCGCACGGCATCTTCGGAGGCCCGCGGCACGGTGTGAGATTATGGTATAGGATGTCTTGTATTAATATAGTTGTGTGTTTGGGGTAGGCTCATGTTTTTTTTAATGATATGTGATTTTAGGTCTCTCTCTCTCTCTCTCTCTCTCTCTCTCTCTCTCTCTCTCTCTCTCTCTCTCTCTGTTTTTTTCTTTCTCACTCAGCAGGCTACTCAAAGTGTACTAACTCGTCATACACCTAACATAACTTCTCTCTTATTTCAGGGTTACTCCTTTATTGCTCCCTCCATCCTGTTCAATAAGAACGCAGTCATGGGAGACTTTGTAGAATCCCAGGTTCGTGCTGATCGACCAGGTTCAGCCTCTGTCCAACGCAGTGCAATGTTAGAGGTACGGATCTTGAACCAGTGGATCTTGGCTTATAAAGCCGCTTTTGGTTAAGTTTTAAAGGGATTTGGGCACAAGTTGTTGTTCTTGTTGTTTTACTTTATGGTAGATAGGCAGTTTTGAAAAGCCAGCGTGTCTTCTTTGGAAGCCCCTGTGTAATCTAGACAGATGTAAAATAGCAGTGTTTGTTAATTAGGACAGACAGGAAGGAAGAGAGGAAGAGAAACTAGTTCATATAGCCTAGTTTATTAACCGAAGTTAGCTTACCTTATTTCACAGCATGTTTTGTCATATTTTATCAAGGACTTGGCAATATTGAAGAAATATCATAATTATCAGGATAGTCTGACAGCAATATACAGTATAATAGTATCTGTTTAGGAATGGAAAATCTCAGGTCAGCCTGTCCATTTGATGTTCATCACATTAGACTGCATGGTGTAAAGCTACATTGTTTTCATCTGGCGTTCTCAAATATTACAGAATACAGAAATAAGAGAAAACTGACCCAGCAATTTCTTTGTATTGGTTATTTAACAACACTTGTATCACAACTCGTTATATATAAAAGAAAATCCCCCAGTATGATTACAATAATAGATGATAAAGAATAGATGTTGATATGCTGACCAGCACAGTTTCATCCAAGTGTAAATGCAAATTGTATCTCTGTTTATACCCAAGCATATTTCCCTATTGCAAACCCTTCTCAGGTACATCACATCACATCACAAGATCTATGTACGATATAAAGTCAGATCCTGTTTCCTCTGCTGGAAGCCATGTCCTGTTGCACAAAGAAAAAAGCAAACAAAGCACATCTCCCATAACATCTCATTGTGACTCATAGCATCCCTTCTTTCTTCAGGAATCCCAGTTTTTTCAGCACTATGAGCTGTGTCTTCATGGGCCACCCCTGGGTGAGGGTAGTTTCTCTGTGTGCAGGAAATGCCGACACAAGCAAAGTGGCCACGAGTACGCCGTCAAGATCGTCAGCCGCAGGTGAGTGGAGAGGTGACGCTGCCACAACGTCTTAGTAATAGCTTTGAGTTTGTGTGGCTAACTATACTAACTTTACAGTATCACTGTACCATCTGATGGTATAAGTCCCAGAATGTCCTTGTTAACATTGAATGTTTCTTTTCACTATGTCAGAATGGAGGCAATCACCCAGAGGGAGATTGCTGCTTTGAGGCAATGTGAGACTCACCCAAACATCGTCAAGCTGCATGAGGTCTTTACTGATCAGGTACAGTGGAGGAAACCCTCACAGGATGACACGTGCAATTAGTGACTTAACATTAACACAACAAATAGTGAATATACTGTGTGTACTTTCAAGGTTGGAAACTTTGTAATGCTGGATGTAAAGCAATGTGCAACAACAGACTCTTCTCTTTGGCCATCTCCCTCTCTGTCAGTACCACACATACTTAGTGATGGAACTTCTGCGAGGCGGGGAGTTGCTGGAAAGGATCCAGAAGAAGAAACTCTTTGGAGAGGCGGAGGCCAGTCAGCTGTTACAGAGCCTGGTCTCAGCTGTCAGCTTCATGCACGAGGCCGGAGTCGTGCACAGAGACCTCAAACCAGAGGTGGGCTGTGCTTTGATTCACTCCTGAAAATCAACATGGTCTCTCATTTAGAAAAAACAAACAAGCGAGGGGATGACTTGAGCTGTGTCTTGTGCACACGCATGTATATATGATTGTGTTCATATGAAAACATCAGTCCAACGTTATAACAACCATAATTCTACTGCATCAAGTCATATTGAAATAAAAAATGTATTTCAATAATTATAAATAGCTGGAGAAGTTGGAAAGGAAGCCATGGCGTGTTGAATTATTGGCCCGAGTAATGTGGCGAGAAAGAAAATTAGTGGTAACGAGAACAGTGAAGTTTTAATTGTCTCAGTATTTTTCCACTGTGAACTGCATGTGTTCTGTGCGTCCCTCGAATGTCTCGCATAAACTGGCTGAATACAGAGTTAAAACCGACCAGTTTGATGTGTGGGGATGTTAGTGTGGTTATTTTGCAGCATCGTTTCTACATGATTTAATCGAGGTAAACACAGCGTGCAACAGTGCATAATGCCTCTGTGCTGTGGTGCGACGCTTTTCAAAATGAAGGCTGCAGATTTATCACACAAATATCCTGCCGTCTTCAGATGGCTGTGGGATTTAATTAAGTGAAGGAGAAGGCTTTAATATAGTATAAAGCAGCTGTGAATGACAGATAGTGGTGAGAATCATCCATTAACTTTTAGTTCTGCACAGTGTTTAACTGAGACGCCTGTCGTAATGACATAAACTTTTACTTTTGATGCCAATCTAAATGCATTTACTAGTTGGAGAGTGTTTGATTAAAACTGTTTATCTGCATTATTCCAGAATTCCTCCACATTTCTTCTTAAGTCGTGAGTTTGCGATAACTCATGGTCAGATGAGTGATGTGGAAATACCTCTTATCCTCTGGGATCTATTCTGATTTTCACCAAAATATCATCAACTAACTTTGCAGTGCCTCATATGAGTGAAACTCCCATCTGTTTGCCCTCTACTCCCACCTTTGCACCACATGTGCTGCACTGGGCACAAATCTGCCATACACACAGGCAAAGCATATATCAAGGTTAGGAACATACCAACTTGTAGTAGTATTTACTAGTGGTACTTAGTAGTCTTTGCCCTGTCAGGAAAATTGAGCCCTGAGTGTAAAAAGTAAAGAGAAATAAGAGAGGATGATCATGGATATTATTTGTTTACCTTACAGAACGTGCTGTTTTCAGATGAGGGGGAGGACTCAGTGCTGAAAGTAATAGATTTTGGATTTGCCCGGCTGTGCCCTGCAGGCAGCGCCCCCCTGCAGACTCCCTGCTTCACGCTGCAGTACGCTGCACCTGAACTTTTTGAGAGTGCAGGATACGACAAAGCCTGTGACCTCTGGAGTCTTGGGGTCATTCTGGTAATTTAACCGTCAATTCTGTCTCATCAGTAAGGCTAACTGAAGTACTAATGACTCTCTGTGTGCGTTTTCATCAGTACACCATGCTGTCAGGCCAGGTGCCATTTCAGAGTGAGCAGCCTGGGATGACCTCATCACATGCTGCTGACATCATGCAAAAAATAAAAGAGGGCAATTTCTCATTGGACGGGGAGGCCTGGAAGGGCGTATCAGAGGATGCCAAAGAACTTGTTAAAGGTATGTGATGTGGTAAGTGTTTAGTGACCTGTTGGAGAATGTGATGGTGGATGGTGTAGGACATGTTATTTAGCAGTCAGAGAAATGTTTTTGCCACACACCCTCTTTGCAAGTCAGCTTGTTTTATCTGGTCCCTTCTGTCTTATTTGCCTGTTTTAACCCCTCCCACTATGATTTAAGGCCTACTGACAGTGGATCCAGAGAGACGTCTCAAACTCTCTGATCTGAAAGAGAACAGCTGGCTGCAGGGCGGAGCATCCATGTCCACCACTCCTTTGTGCACTCCAGATGTGCTAGAGTCTAGTGGGCCTACTGTCCGCACTTATGTCAATGCCACTTATAAGGTAATAGCATTGCGTACCAAATTTCTTAAAGCTCTTAAAATAGATATTAAGTGCATGTACTTAATGTGTTTAATCTTACTTTTCTTTGGTCATTTTCCCCTCTCACCAGGCTTTCAACCGTGGTAAGAGAGAGGGCTTCTTTCTGAAAAGTGTCGACAATGCTCCCCTTGCAAAACGACGGAAGCTGAAGATGACAAGTACAGGTGTAGAGACCCGATGGAGTTCATCCTCTTCCTCCTCCTCTTCTTCTACTTCCTCCTCTGCTTCTGCAACAGCATCCAAAGCACAGCCAAAGCAAACTGTGACCCCAAAGCAGAGCTAGCCTGAATGGCAGGGGAGAGAAGTGAAGGAAAATGAAGTGGTATGTGCTTATACTGGCAACACCATGTCCTCCAGTGGTGATAGGGTCACCCAGTTCCAAAAAAACATACTGACAAACCAAAAGACTGGTTTAGGTTGGTGTTAAGTTTCAGAACAAAATTGAATTCAACTTTTTAGCGGCAAAGCAGCTTCATTCATCCTGCCATGTTCACCCCAAACCAAACTTGTATTGTCCTTGAGTGGATGGAAGAGAAGATGGTAGAGGTCTAGTCTGGCATCTTTAAGATATACAGAAATCTATGTCCTTGGGGAAAAAAGAATGCTTAGTCAATATTCACTCACCATAATATGGTGATATCACACACTAAAATCTAAAAATGAGACATTTACCTATTTTCACTCTGGGTAAGAAACAGTGCCTGGCTATATAGGGTTAAAGGGAAAAAGGAGCCATAAATGAGCAGAAGCCATATATACAGCAAAGCAGTGAATATATCAATTGATGTGAATCCACACAAATTTGCACATAGCAAATGAATAGTCCTTCCAGGAATTAACAGGATTAATCCTTTGATTGTATCGAGTTATTTTTAACTTTGCCAAACTTATAATGATTGGCTAAAAAAAGTGCTGTGCCAAATGTAGGCACTCTGTAAAGACAGCAAGTTTGTGGAAACCTACATTTTTTGCTTTTCTCAATTGTTTAGGTTGAGCAAAAATCTATCTGTTTGAACTATTTGGAGAGAATGTAAATGATCAAAAGCTAATTGCTGGAAGGACTGAGCGCGGAGGGAAATGCTTGGGATATGTACACCCTTTGAGATAGCAGAGGATGAATAATGCTGTAGTGGAAATCTTCTCTATTGGATGCATGCTGTTTTAATTGAGTTAGTACTAAGGGCACTGACTATGCAAAGCAGTTGCACCTCCAATACACTATCGACTCCACAGATCCCATTGAACACAACGTGGAGCGCATGTCTTGATCGATGGCTCTGATAAAGTATTTTGACAAACAATCAGAGTTTGACTTGAAGTGGTCGCTGTACTAACCAAGTGTCCAACAGTAGCACCTGTAAAAACCGATGAAGAAGACACAGAAGCAGTCATGTGATTTTTCTTGTCATACTTGCTGTAAATTACTTGCATTATTGTGCCAGTCTGAAAATTTCTAGCATGCTAATCTGTTGTGATGATGAACTGTAAGAACTTTTTCTATATTTTGGTATCTCGGGCTCACTAAGGAAATGTCACCCAGAATGTTTTTATGCTACCAAGTGCAGCTTGAGTGTTTGCACGTAGATTGGAGCAAAATCCATTTTGGTGATTTTGCGTGCACATCGCCTAGGGCTTGTGAATTTTAAAAGGGTATTGCAGTTTTCTGTTGCCCTTTCAGACCAGTTCCATGTGCGGCTATCACAAATACAATCTGATTTGATACAGTGAGATATTGTTGCCCCTCAATTAAGCTCAGCTTGTTGTCACCTGGGCTGTAAGGGCACCCAATTATGTCTTTTTACAAACATGGTTTTAAAACATTGTATGGCTTTGAAATTCAAATTATGTTATAGAACGAGAGACTTAATAATGACTTTAATATGGTTCGTGTGAGACCATCCTGAGATGTGTTGTGTATATACTCATCCTTGATTTAGAGCAAAAAAAAGATGTATGTAATGATTTAAATTTCACTGTTTTAATGGTATATTAGTCTCCTGATGTAATTATGTTTTTATTGGACTTTTTCTTTTTTACGTGTTGCACAGTCAGTTGATCAATTAAACACATTTCAGCTTTAAAGGTGCTTTCACTGATATTTATTACATAATTGATTTTAATGCTGCGGTAATTGGATTGATGATTAAATTGGCTCTTGTGTGTACCAGAACTGTGTGTGTGTGTGTGTGTGTGTGAGGGAGCACGAGCGGTGCTGGGAGGTTGGTCGTACTGATATTTCTCTACCAGATGAAGCATTATTGCAAGTTACTGTATTATTTTCTTGTTGTTTTTTGCCGCCTTTGTCTGTTTAAAGGTAACTGGTTGTTTGTGTTTGAACATTGAAATTTTTACTTAAGAAACTGTGCTTTTATTGGAGTTGATATTCTTTTGTTGTAGTAACTGATGTTTTTCTTTTCTTTCTTTTTTTTTTTGAGCATTACTATTTTAATGAGATGCACTGTCACTGATGTCGTAACTGGGAATTTATCTTTTGCACCAAGATTTTTTGGTTGGTGCAAAATAAACATTACTTTTAAATAGATGCTTGTGTGTTTTGTCTTTTGCGCATTGTAAATGCTTGTGATCCGAGTGCTCGTTAGTTTGATCATTGTCAGCACCAACTACACTGAGATCCATTAATACTGATGGTGAGGCTTTGAATTATTGGTACTAAGTGCAAACACAATAAATTATACAGGGAGTTTGATAACCTTTCCATTTGACAAAAGTCATTCCAAAAATATACCTATTTCTTAACAGAGAGAGGGAAAAGCTCTCATTAAAGAGCTTTAATGTCTAAACAACATGAATAGTTATCAGTCAGCTCCTGAAATGATGGTGATGATGTCACACTGCCAGGATGAGATATTTTAAGACAAAATAAGATCAGTTTATCCCGAGTTGTGGAGCCATTGCCATCTATAAACTTTAAATGACCGTAGTAAACTACAGTAGACGAGTCACGACAGTCAGTAATGTTCATAAAGGCTTTAAGGTTTATAAAGTTACCTCTCTAGTCTGGACAACCACCACCACTTTTTTGCATATTGCTGAAAAAGGACAGGACAAAATTAGGGGTTGAGTGGATTTCTGAGCATCTTTATTCTATCTGATCCTCGGTTGGGTTTTAGAAAAGCTCCTCTCTGGATATCTTTCATTTTTAAACATGGTGGCTTTAAACAGCAATGAATGTTCTATAATTACTTTACCAACCAACCAACGACAAGTTTGAAAATGGAGGGGACATTTGTGGGCTGAAACGTAACACCATAGCATGCAACACAATTCTCTAGAATTTTGAAATTCTTCTGTGGTCTGTTTTCAGTGTAGAATCAAGTTCCCCAGCATTCACAAGTGTTTTTTACTTTACTTGTAAAAACACTTTTGTGTTTTACTTTATTGTAGTTGGGCGCTTCATATCCTTCACATGCTGATTATTCGAGGCACACACTTTCATCTAATAGGCAGGGCGGTAGCATACTATTGAGCTTTATTCTTTGCTTATTTATTTCTGTTCTTCAACTTGATCTTGATGCCCTTTAAATTCCCGAGCCTCATGACTGTTGAAACCTTTAACTGAAAGAAAAAAAACATTTGTAGTGACAGTATGTTAGGTGGCATAAGCAGGAGACTAAGTGGAGTGATTTCAATCTCATTCAACACTGTGTAATAGGTTCTTTTCACTCAAACATTATGCACAATGCATATTTTGTACTGCAGTTTTTTTGCCGTACATGGTATTAAACCAAAGATGATTTTCCAGCTGTCCTTGCACAATAAAGCTCCATCTATTCTATTTATCTTTCTGAACAGCCACACACATGCTGATGCTTATACACATGCACATGTGGGCTGATGACCCTTCAACTCTATTTTTTAGTTAGCCTACAATATCCCATTATGTGTAATGTGTTTGTAGTACCATTAGGGGGCTGCTGTGTGCTGTCCTGTGTCCTTTGTTTTATCTGTCCCTTTATCTCATCCCGTGTCCGGTGTTCACTCTCTCATCTGATTACTTCTGTGAAAGACATGAATATGTCACTGTGCTCAATAAAAATCAATTGTAAGATATTTTAAAAATGTTGGATAATATTGGATTACTTGATTTTTCTATTACTCATCTAAATGGTGTGAAGCATGACGGTCAATGGCACTGGATTTATACTGTTAGGTGCTACGTTTCCACATTAGACCACATGAATGTTTGAAACATTGCTCAGGACAAGACAGCAATTAACAGCACAGGACACAAGGAACAGGACACAGCCGACACAGGGCAGGACAGAAAAGGACACAGTGGCCACCTAATGATACAAGACCTTCATTACACAGGACAAGACACTAAATTACACCCTCTCACTAAGTGACACCCTTTCTCATGTACCACCAAGCCAGGAGCCTGTAAAAGACATTGTACAGTAAAGGGTTTGTAGACCTAAAGAGAAGCACTGATCAAAGAATCTGCCGATCTGAAACACCTCTGCTGACTTTGTGCTGCATATAGTTCTTTTTTCTTATTTGTCAAAATTGTATTGTTTAATGGGCAAGGGGCGACTTATTCTTTCAATTAATATTCAATACAAAACCATTCTGAAATAGAGATATGAACAATGGAAGTGACTGCACAACAAGACTTGTCTAGAGCCATGCTAGCAGCTCTGTACTTGGCACAGTGGTGCTTTGAGCTAAAGGCTAACATCAGCATGCTAACATGCTGATTTTTAGCAGGTATAACATTAACCATGTTCACCATCTTAGTTGCTAACATTTGCTAATCAGCACAAAACATAAAACACATCTGAGGCTGATAGGAATGCCATTTGTTTTGCAGGTATTTGGTCATAAACACGTGCTGGATGAAAAGTCAGGGGATCACCAGTCATTAGGGTTCATCCCCTGGGCACCATAAAGAGCTGTACCACATTTCATGGCTATCCATCCAATAGTTGTTGAGATATTTCAGTCCGGACCAAAGTGGTGGACCCACATATCGACACTGCCATAGAGGCACAAAAGGTGATATTATATTGGTGGTGATGATGCATGTGATAACACAAAAGCAAGGAGAAACCAATAAAACTGATTGGCATGCTTTGCAGCCTGCTCATTGATCGTTGGCAGCAGATGAATTCCCTGCTGAGCCTGTGGGCTAATCAAACTCTTCGCTTCACATATTCTACAGACTGTGTGCTGCAGCAAAGGCCGCTGTTATTGGCATCGCACCGCTTACAAACAGGTGCACTTTCTGAAGGGCAAGACTTTTGTCTCTGCAGGAAGAAGCAAATGTTTACTTTCATACAGAACAAGAATGGAAGCCGACAAGCTGTTGAGGTAAAAATAACAGCTCTGTTGGCACTGCAAATTTAAACTATGTTTAGATATTGTGAGGAATGAAATATTAATTAGAGGGTAGAATTAAAATGTCATCTTAAGCATATTAACAGTCCCACAGACACCTTTGAAAGTGCCATAGAAGCTGTTATTAGCTTCCCAGAAACAATCTGCAGTGTACCAAAAAATAAAAGTCCTTCGAGATGTGATCTATTTACAGTTGTGGACAACAATATTTTGCAATGTGTTACATTTCCTCGTAGTGTGAGACCTTTCAGCTTTAATGAAGCAATGAAATGTAATGTTGCACTAAAAACAGGCCTGCAGTTCTGTACTGAACAGGAGGAGAGTAGCTGCTCTTCTACAGCTGTCCAGTGTAGTCTTTATCTTAAAAACTGTACACTAAGTGTTTTAACTGATGAGAGTGCTTAATGAAATATTTAACAGGCTATTAAAATATATATGTCACAAAATGTTGCCCATCAAGGACCCACAATGCTCTATTAGTTCACTGATAGGTTTCACGATCTCTGACGCTGTCCATGGTCCTGAGCGCTGCACCATAAATTCCACACCACCGGGGGTCACTAGGATGCTTGGCACCGACAGCACAAGAGCCACAGTGAGCAGCTGAGAAGCGATGGATAACATGAATATAATGTGTCATTGAGTCATTAATCAAATCAATCCCTGGGTGGAAGATTTGCATGGAATAAATGTAATATATTGAGCATGACAAAGACGTATCTGGATGGAACACTTGCTCAAAATCATCAATTACAGTCCGTACGGCTTGGAAGTGACCCAAGAATAGAGTGCACTTCCTTCAGTCAGCAGCGTACACACACAAAAGAGGGAAACATTTACCAGCAGCACCATCATGCTGTAGGAATTCACTTATTAATGAGTTTCCAGAGCAGATCACACATACAGATGCGTTCTTACATTCCTCTATTAAACAGTTCAGTAATCACAAAATCAAGACACTGACTTGTGCCATATGATGGAAACTGTACAGTGTTATTAGACTGGAGAAAAAATTGATTAGAATATAAGGTCTATGTGACAAGTAAATTTACTGGTTTTACATATAAAGGTCAGTTTACTCATCACTGGGAGTACCCAGCCTGTTAAAACAGTTGCATAATGTCTTCTGTGACTCTGGAGGAGCTTTCTGAAGCCTCAAGAAAATAACCCTGATGATCTCATAGTGATGTCATCAGGGTTATCTTGAGTGGGGCTTCAGACTTCAAATATTTGACAGAAAACCTGTGTTATAAACGTAGGACATTGAGTATGAAAAATTAGTGCATTTAACAGGCAGGGAAGGCCTAATGAAAGATACTACTGAGTTGCATTCTGGGAATTGGAGGAACCAACCCTTTTGAAGCTTGACCTATACTAGTGACTTAAAGTTAGGATTTCTCAGCCTCTGCTGCACCAATTCTGACCATTTTTTAATTTTCACTTTTTCTAGTTTAAAGTCCCCAAACTTTATGGATTTGCAATATTAAATCGTCAGAATAGCCCTTTAAACACGAAGTCATCCTCGTGCCCAGCTTACGCATTTTCCAGTGTGTTGTTGCTTTAGCGGGGTAAATTAAAGCCTGAACAAGAAAACAAGAAGGAACATTTAACGTGTCACAATATGGGTGTTGTTTACTGTTACTGTTGTCAGTTGATCTCCAAAATGTCATGTCAATGACATTTGTTTTTGTTTATGTCATTGCGTTGAAGAGCTTTCATTAACCCAAGGGTCAACACATTTTAATAGCTTACAACTTAGTTAGTTAAGAGGTTTTCACCTGGCAGTGACAGTTTGTAAATTAACAGCGGTATGTAAATGAATACTTTTCAGCTTATGAGTGAATCCTCTTTCTCCCTGTTTTACGCTTTATGAAATTACTCCATGAGTTGCTGAGTGTGTCATTGGCCAACAACCTTGTGTTGGAGGATGAGTAAGAATGATCCTTTGTCATGTACGTCTTCCTTCCTCTTACCATGGTCCTCCTCCTCTGACTCAGTGGCACAAGCAACTTTAATTTTGCAAAAGCTAACATCTGTGAATAGACCTCAGAAAACTGACTCATGCGATGCGCACAGAGCTGCTTTCATTAAATCATGCAGGTCAACACAAGAGATATTGGAAGGATAAAGACACATATTTCTCCAGCAGCATGTTTCTTTGCTAAATTGACTGGGAGGGTAGCAATGGTGCTGACATATTTTGATTTTGAAAGAACTTGAGATGCCTTATGAATATGTCGACATAATTTCCGTTAGGAGTGTATAAGAGTGCAGATAGAAAGGTCTTTACTTTGCATTTCTCTTCGCCCTACACCCTCTCACCTCTGTAGTAAAAGAGCCTTCACTAACCGACAGGTACTCAGAACAGAGAAACTGTGTATTGATTCAGCAGCTAAAAAGGCATTTTCAATTCACATACCATTTAAACAGCCTTCCCTGCACTTTTTACTCCACCAATTCCATTAACCTCACCCTCCCCTCTGGCACCCATCACCCCTCTCACTGTCTGTTAACCCCGTCCGCTTTATTCTCATCCCATCATTTCTAGTTTAGCTGAGATATGATCATTACCTTTCCGCACACGTCCATCTTTAGGCATGATTGTGTAGTGATACAAATACCGGTGTAATCTTGAGTGTGTTGTAAAAATGTTAATTCCCCAGTGGTAGTATCCACGGGACAGTTTCTCTGCCAGTGATCCCCTTTAACAAGCCTGTTCAGATTGTTATAGATTCAGCTGGCAGCGGTGATGCCATGTACAAACAAAATAATCCAAGTCTGTTAAAATAAGGTAAACATTATTGCAGCATATAAAAAAGCACACCAGAGCTTCAGCAGGACAAACCTGAAAAGATGACGAGGCAGCTTGTAAACATGTTGAATATGTCAAACTAAGAGCGTGTGGCGTGAAAAGAACTTTCACAAAGAGGAGGAAGGAGCAGAACAAAATAAAAGGGGGAAAAATCATGGAGGGTGCAGTGGTATGATTTCCTACGCTTTTGTGTAATATAAATTATGAGGCATATCTATCTCTCCGGCATTGTTAAGTGCACCTCCTCGGTATCTGATCTGCAGGGCTGTGAGCAGTTTATTAAAAATGGAAGTCATTCTAAATGAGCCTGTAATGCTCAACCCTTTCAGGAAATCTTAATGGATCCCAGCCTATCTCTGACAAGGTTAAACGCTTGAGGAGACAGCGAGAAACGTTAACAGACTAGATTATGGAGAGAGATGAATACTAACCAGCACACAGATTCTGATGGAATATTAGACACTGTCATGGATAGATTCAGTGAGTATGTTTACATGCACCAGGTATTCCAGATATGGACTGTACTGTACTAAACTGTAGCCTTCATGTTATCGATTCATCATAATGTCTTATGTCACTGTTATAACTAAATTATCAGACACAAAACCTCATTGAAACTTACAGGAAAGCCACTCCTACAGTGGCCCTGAAAGCTCAACACACTGTAACTCTTAATGCTGCAAAGTGAGAAAACACAACCAAAAACAGAAACACGCTGAAAAAACAGAAAACGCATCCAAATACATAAATGCTGTAAGTCGCGCAGAACACAACAGAAAACGACAGAGGTTTCCAGGAGACACTGAAATGAACACACCTGGGACGTGCTAGTTGTTGCCATGGTTTGTGGCTCATGAAGTTACTGAAGTCAATTATATGTTAATCTACTAGTGTTGTTCACTAGTATTCATTTTGTGTTTGTGTATTTGGTTGTGTTTTCTGTATTTGCTGTATTTTCTAAATGCTGCCCATGTGTTGTCAGATTGGTGAAGATGTTTTATTTATTTGCTTGTGTTTTGTCTATTTGCATGTGTTTTCTTAAGCTGCACTGCGTTGAACTCTCAGGGCCACGGAGCTGCACTTTGAATGATTTCACTTTAGCCGAACACTTTTCTCTGCTCAGCATGCTCACTGTGCCTCCAGAGAAGTTGAGAAGCAGTCCAGCCTCCAGTATTAGCTGCCCTGCAACATTAATAAGTGCACAAAAAAGAAAAGAAGTAAAATCCTGTTGACTAAAGAGCAGCCAAATTGTTGGATTAACGTTCACGAGGTCACGTAGAGTTAGTTGTGAACTATAAAATGTAAATGTTCTACCAGGATGAACTGTCACTTCCCCTCCACATGGAGTATGTGTCCTTCAGATGACACCACCCAGAGGATAAATTCAGCCTCATTAACTCAGAATAACTGAAGGCAGAGGGGTTTGTGGTACAGTTTCACGACATGAGATTATTTGAATAATACATTCTTATTGTTTGTTCGGTGAGGAGTGCCTTTAAAGTCTTTGTGATAAGTTGTTCGTATGCATCTTTAATGTCACTCTCACATGTCCCCATGTATAATTAGATTAGATTAGATTAGATTAGATTCAACTTTATTGTCATTGCACATGAATAAATATAATCTGAATATGCTCACAGATGCCATGGAAACTGTGCTGAAGTTGACATCCTGGTATGTGAGCACATCCTCGGAGTATTTTTAGAGCTTCTCGCAATTGGAATAAGATCTTGGCTGGGCTTTTTGTCAATACATTGTTTACATGTCCAAAGTCAAAGCTGCAGGTCTCTTCTTCCTCTTTTCCTTTATAACCTCTTGAACTCTGCTTTGTTCAAAACTATGTAAGTTTACTTTAAATTACATTGAAATTCTTTCCAGCTAAACAAAATATATCCTGAATTGGAGGATAATATGTATAAAATGGTACACAAGACACATAGAATACTTAGTTTTATGCTGCAACCATAAAAACATGGTGTCTTAGGTTTAAATATTTCACTCAAAGTAGGCATCATATAGCTGTGAAGAAATGTTGGGACAAGCAGTTACTGAATATACAGTATATGGATGATCTAATACAGTGTGGATTTGTTTTATAGATTTAAATAAATATACGGTGGAATTTAAAGGGAAACTGTGAATGGCCAGTCTGCCTTTTAGGACACAGGGCTTTCAAAAGGACAACCTGTCATGCATTATCATGTCTGTCTGTGATCTGGGTCAAGCCCTTGTAATGCATGAGTGCGTTTACAGGCGCACACAAGGCCGACATGCAGCACACAGGACCACCCTTTCAGAGGAAACACAATCAGCTCTATTGTGGAGTCTGCTCTGCTCCTATTAACAGTCACTAAATCGCTCTTAGCTGATGTGTATGTGTAGAGCAGCTATCAGAGCGCCTACAGCTATCTCCTCAAGCCTCAAAGCAACGATGCATTCATGGGCCACATACGTGCTGAAACTGGCACGAGCTTGTGAAGGAGACATGAAATGCATTCCTGTCCTTGTGCACAAACAGCGAAGCATAATAATTACCACTGAGATGTGCTGGATGCAGGAGGAGTTGTGGTGGCAGTGTGTGTGTGTGGTGAGGGAGTGAGAGCGAGGTGGAGGCTGGGGGTGTGGGGTGATAATGCACGATGAAGGAAGAAATCTGTGTTGTGGTAGCTTCATTACTAATTTACTTCCTCCTCATGCGTTGCCTCACAGTTATACTCGTGTTGTTCCTGGGCTTACTTGCATAGATAGTACAAACAGATACACACTCCTCGTGTGTGGGCGAACTTTCCCAAATTGATGGTGAAGATACATGTTTAGTATTCAGTATGTTCAGTAGCTTTGCTTGACAAACTTGGCAAAGAACACTCTACCTGCACACTCCAGCACTTTTATACTCTGATCATAATAGTTTGTTCTTACAGGAACACAAAAACAAAGTGTGGTGATATTCTGTCTTTTTTATTGTCAACAGATTCCATGAAAAGCCTCATATATCTTATTCCTCTGTGACATACAGCTCCATTGTTGTCCAAAAACTATTAAAAACACATCAATGAGCCACACCGCACCGAGTGAGGGCCTGTGTCCACATAACGTTTTTTCAATTGTTCACAATGAGAAGCAAACTTTTTTTAGGGAGCTCCGCCTTTTTTGCAGCTTCTTTTTTTCAGCGCTTCTAGTTGAAAATCTCTGAACTTTTCAGAAAGGCGCTGGTGTTGTCCCTGGCGCTTTTTTTTTTCAGGCAACCAATCATAAATTAGATGGGGCTCGTCACCCTGGCAACCAAGAAAATGAAGGAGAAACTTCCTGAGCTTTATGATGTGTAAGACAGAGACAGAAAAGCCTGTTTGTGGGAGCAGATCGGCCGGGAAACTGAATGTTGCTGGCGAGTGTTGTGTTTTTATCACCCTATGCGTTGTAAGCTTGTTGTTAGCTGTGTAGTCACCCCCTTTAACGTAGCGTTAAGATATTGTTGTCATAGAAACAAAACCCACGTGCAGCGTTTTTTTATCTCACCGCACAAGCGCTTCATCCCAGCACCCTGCCAGAAAAAAACGCTATGTGGACACAGGCCCTGATATGTTCCTTCATTACGATCAACATGGGCACTGTAGTTTAATTTTAATCAATCCCACATGCACCGTCCTGTTCCTGGAAATACTAAAATACTTTTAGGGCAACAAATATGTATCAATCCGCTGCTGAAAATAGTCCCCAACAAATGCACTACTTACTCCTGTTTGAGTGAAAACTAGAGTGCCCAGTTGCTCTAGGAAATGACAGAGCCGTCAATGCACCACACAAATGGGCTTTAGTGCCACAGACAGGATAGGGAAGTCAGAAAGTACTGAGAGACGCACTGACTCCTTGTTGGTTTTTGGAATTTGTTGACAATATGAGCCTTTTCTTTTAACACTGTGGGAATGATGGCCAACAGCTCTGACTTAAGTTAAGTCATGCTTAATTTAATTTAAAAAGTCCAGTTAGCAAAGCCAACGCTGAGCTCATTTTCTGCAAAAGGTAATTTACTGTAAACGTTCAGGTATAAAAGAGAGAACATCTGTCCCTGATGACCTTTTTGATCCTGTTGAGGTTCTGGCAGATGTTGCACTGGGCAGGACAGATGAGAAAGGTGTGACAGAAAATCAACAACAGCAGCATCCAGAGCTGTTCTCAAAGGTTGGCATGAAGCCATTTACTGCACCAGGGAGCTGCTCTGACCTCCTTGCAAACTCTAAAGCTTTTCTGCCTCCTGCCATAAAACCCTTTCATGTAGGTTAGTGGGGAATAAAGGACTGTATTGCACTTGTGACTCCCTGCCCACATGCAGAGCAGATCACTGGATCGATAGCTGCCCTCAGTTTCTCTCCCCAGTGGCTCCTGCTGGGAGAGCGAGTGCTGTCAGTGGCACTGACAACGGTTTCCTAACTACCTAATGTTTCTATCTCCTACAAGAAAAAATGTACCCTCTCATTTCTTTCAGGTTAACTCATTAAATACGTATTTATCATCTGCTGTTCAGTTATTGCCAACTACGTTCATGATTTCTCAGCCCAAACATCACTTCTTAATTCATATATAAATAGCCTGGATAGTTCTCTGCTTCTTATTATTCAAGCCCAAAGGGCAAAGAGTAGGTGTAAAGCACTGAGCCTGTGTGAAACTGGCTTAATGGACATACAAAGTACAACAGAGCACATTAAGACATTAAAACAAAATCTTAACTCAAGGCTTTCTGGAGCTTTAAACTGCATCTCAGCTAATGAATTTGTTCATATTATTATGCTGATTTCAGTTATTCTGCTATTTCACTTTTATGACAGAATATTAGTTGACATAACATAGATATATATATAATAGATGTTTCCATCTGTGTGCATTCATTACATCGCTTCTCTTTTGTTGAAACATTTTAGAAAAACAGATTTATCATGTCTTAGTATGTGTTTATATACTGTAACAAGCTCAGCTGCCATATGTCAAGAGTCATGTTAGTCAGACGTCGTTTGTTGCAGCATTGTCAGCTGGATTTAATAAGTAAGCTTCATAACAACCCACAACTCTAAAAACTAGGAGTGTGAATAAAATTCAATGTTCATTGCTGATTTAAAGTTCTTTTGAAATCCATTAATCATTACATGTATAAAATAACAAAAAACATCACAAATGCTAATCACATGGTATAATAATATTCAGTTTTGAATGATACAAAACAGAAAAGCTCTTGCATAAATGTAGCTGTCAGTGCCTAATATTAGGCTTTATTGTTTTCATTTTCTATTCACTAATCAAGTAGTAGATTTATGGTTTCAGCAATGTCACCAAAATGTACTTGTGTTGCACACAGTAACTGCAACATGTAGAGCAATGGTTCCCAAACTTTTTTAGACCATGTCACCCATTCAAAGAATTCAAATATAACGTACGTATCGGTAACAATTTTAGATTTAATTATATTATATTATATTAATATAGGCCCATTCTCAATCACTCAGAATAAAAGCCAACAGGTGCTCTGCAGATTTACACATTTAAACAATGAATACAATTAAATAAGCTAATATGTTACATATATTTCTTTCATTTTCTTCAACATTAAAATTTACTTATACTTAAGGTGCAGGCATTTTAATGGGACTTACAGTATGAGCGTGCTGTTGATGTGGGGAGAGAGCACAACCCGCAGGTCTGACTGCACTGACAGGCGGTTTCTTGTCTTGTTTTCATGTGGATGATGGAGCCACATCACACCACAGGACCATGATGAATATCCGTCTTCCACAAACAGCCAAAACCTGTCCGTTAAGCCGAGTAGTGTTGAGTCTGATTTGAGTTATGTTGGTGGGATGAGATGCGTCAGTCTAAAGCATGTTGTGTTACTATGACAACCAGTAAGTGAGTTGTCATGTCTTAACTGCACATTAAACAGAGTGTTTGAGAACATAAAACGTAGTTAATGTAAATGATTTTTTAATGTTGTGAAACGTTATTAAAAATGCACAATAAATGAACAATGATATGATAAATCTTGTGGCACCCTAGGCCTGTCCTTATGGCGCCCCAGGGTGCCGTGGCACCCAATTCGGTAACCATTGATGTAGAGACTTAATGAAAACAGGAAGCACTGGTTTTAGCCCAGAACTGGAAGGAGCTCTAACTGTAATTGTGAGTTAACAAACCAACAAGCCTGTAGGGGAGCAAACAACCAAATAAACTGCCTTGTCCTTTTAAAAACGAATAATTCAGACTTTGTCTGCGTTTTAAAAGCCATTTGTGTAGAGAATTTTGTGTATGATTTTACGACTGCACTCTCCTCTCTTTGCTGGGACACGTTGTGATACATAGCCTTCTGTATATGTTGTCCATGTGAGGAAGGTACAGTACTGGTGATGTATGAGGAGAGAGGATTTCCTCTTAACACTCACTCACACCCCCCAACAATATGCATCCGTGGAGATTTTGTCTCCCTTCCCTGCCTCCAATATTTCTGTCCCGTATGTTGTGGGACAGAGTAAGTCAGCTCAGTGGTGTGGAAAATTAGATCATTAATTGGGAATCATCAACAAGGAGTCTTTGATAAGTAATTTAGCCAGTCTTCGGCGGTTGTGGGGGATGAGCTTTCTGCTGTGAATAACTCACCCTCTATAGTCTATTAAAGGATAAGGCTGGCAATATTCTATATTTTGTTATATTTGTCAACAAATCCCGTGATAAGACCAAGACCAACAATGCCTTAGTCTGTCTCTCAATACTTTACAATTTCCCTACATTGCCAGTGGCTCTTGGCCTCATGCCCATTGGTTCCCACTGAAGCCGTAATTCTTTAAAAGAGTCTCACAAATATATACCTTCATTTTTAAAAAAGGCGAAATAACTTCCTAAAACAGCTGGGCACACAAATTACACTCAAACAGGAGTAAATTGTGTATTTGTTAGGGACTATTTTCAGATGTGGATTAATACACATTTGGTGCTCTAGTGAGTATTTACAGCAGCAAGATGTTGGGATTGACTCAGAAAACTACAGTGCCCATGTTCATGGTAATGAATGAACATATCATCCAGTGCAGCAGTGTGCCTCATCGATGTGTGGAACAGTGGAGCTCTATGGCACAGAGGAATAAGATATATCAGGCTTTATACTTGTTAGAATTATCTGTTTATTGCTAGTTTTGGCATTTTGATGGGATTTGTTGAAAATAAGAAAAATACAAAATATCACCAGCCTTATTACCACTGCTGACCCTCCAACATGTGGTGGAGCTGCGCCCACACACCTCCTTAACCCCGAGTTTGTCTCACTTTTCCTTTCACTTCCTCTCTGCCTTGCTCGTCCTGCTGTGCCAGCCTGCCCTGTGCCAAGAACGCTTCACATCTGCCTCTGCAGGGTACAAATGATGGCTGCAATGTGGATTTTAGAATGTGTACCTCTGTAAATATTTGGTTGTGCCTTGGTGAGTCTCGGGGGGGAAATGCCACTCTGTATGGCAACATAACAGGAGGGCTGACTCTTGACAGTAACACCCCCACCTCTCACTGCAATCTGAAGGAGCCCAGCCTGACAGTAACTCCTCTCCCCTCCGGCAACACCAGCAGGAAGAGGATCCCAGGAGTATTTAGTGAAGTAGGAGAAACAAGGACAGACGTAATAGATGAGACCCACATCACTTTTGAAGATATAATTAAATTACCCACAAGGACAAACAAAATATACAGAGCGGTTAGGATTTATCAGTCAGCAGGTCATAAGTTGAATCTGACAGCTGCTCCGGGTTTAGCTGAGTGGTCTGACTCAGTTCATCTAGTCAAAATGACTGTTATCATGCTGTAATGGATCACTACACTTTGCAGTGCAGCTAGGTGGTGTGTTGATTGCATGAATAGGAAAAGGGGATATTAAATTCTAAAATGAACACTTTAACTCTTTCCTTCCTTCCATTTCTTTTTCCTCCTGTTTAAGTGCTGATTGACATGGTTTTACCATCTATTGCTTATTTTATGTGTCTCTGCTGAAGAAAACGCAGCCGGATGAATGGTTTCAAAGGAGAATGAACATTGAAATGTCTATGTAAATGACAGAGAGGGAACGTAATTCATAGTTTGAGGCCGCATAGAAAGGTAATATGGTTGGAAAGCACATTGTTATGGTTCTTACAAAACCCATTTACTTTCACATGAATGTGAAATTTCCAGCGTTCATAAGCAGTCCTTTGAACGTTACACGCTTTTCTCAGTTTTATCTCACCGTTTAAAATTGGATGATGTGACAGGTAGGGAAATTTCAACTTCTGTTCTTTAATCTTTATACTGTAGCAATTCTGAATATGTAAATGTGTTTAAGATGAAGAAAGCTTTGAGCCATTTATAGTAAAACTGGCTGTGAAACTGCCCACTGCTGCAAGCTTCACAGACTGTACGCTAAATTTATTATCCACAAATTATTCTGTGATTGTGTTTTATGAGGTACTTGTATTGGGTCTTGAGGGTTTTTGTGGAAATTTACTGCAATGATTTATACTTTTTTCAATTCCGGGGTTTACCTAAAAGGTACATATCAAGAAACACGGCATCCAAAAACTTAACATGCTCAGTGTTTCTATCCATTCAATCTGGACACAAGATTAATCTACTGTATCTCCCTCTCTGTAGTGTTTATGGGCTTCTGCGTTATCTAATGTTCCCATCCAAGACCAACATCACACTCAAGAACCGACTGACTTCAGTCATGTAATTCTTCATCAAAGATTTTGAACTGAAGCATTCACAAGGTGATGACTCTGCTCTGAAGTGAGAAAGTAATGACTGCAGTGTGTTTGTCCCATTAGATTTCATTTCAAAATCATGTGACAAATGATTTCTTAAATGGTCACATGCAATAATTCTGGAAATATTTTGGTGACATAAGTCATGTTGTACAAAATGTTGGAGGTTATGCAGAGGTTTTGTTGTTGCATCTAAGCTGTTGGAGATTTTTATTTTCTCTGGAAGTTTTACAAGCAGACAGACTTGAAGGCCCTGAAAACATATTTTCTCAATCAGCTTCTTACTATGAACAACGAGATCCTACATGAACACACTATCTACAGTTTTGGTTATTTCACTTGTGAGATTAATGTCAGTGTTGAATTTGTCTGTGCTCTTCTCACTGGTTTGAAGTGTTTGAAGTGGGTGGGACTTTCTGTGCACCACTCAGATTTAAGAAATATTAGAATCAGAATCTGATGACAGTTGTGGGTTGTTTGCTTTTGTTGCCAGCACTGTCAATCAAATCTGATCAAACCACAGCCACACAGTCCTGATGTAGCAGGACTGATTAGCTTTTTTTTGTGTGTTAAATTCTCCAAATGTTTTGTTGCTTATTTAGTCATGAATACTTAATGTGATTAAACAATAATTTAATTTTAAACCAGGTTTTCAGGAGCTTTAAGGGACTGCATGAAAATTATTAGTGGGGGAAGGAAGAGTCAGAAAAAAGGGAGGGTATTGAAATTTTTCTTTTGGCTGAAGGAGGGTAGTCTTAAAGGGAAACTCCGGTATTTTAAAACTGGGCCCCATTTTTACAAATTTTGGGGTGTAAATGACCAATACTTACCAATAGTTTTGGAATTGGTCCAGTAGATCGCCTTCGCTAGCATCTGCAAACGGGCTGCAATGGCTGCAACATAATCCTTGCGGGCAACTGTGTCCGTGAAAAGTCCGTCCACTAAAAGTGCTTGTTTTTGCCACTGACAGGCTCAGACTGTTATTCTAAGTGTCTGACAACATTATGGAAAGGATCCCTACAGAGACAGACCGTTTGTTAAAGAGTAAGATCCTTTTTGTTTAACTAGAAACAGAAGTCTCGCTCTGAAATCTCGCAAGAGGTTGAGTTGTTCCCTTTAATGTCTGGGGAGAGCAGGGGAGGATCTTATACTTTTTCCTCACCATGGATATATATTTTATTTATGAGCCTGCATGTGCCCAATTTTCAATTTCACTTCTAACATGCACATCCGTGGTGGAACAGGTCTTATGGAGTACTACTGCATATGTGAGTTGTTAGTTGTATACAGCCTTTTGTGGCTCCAGAGGGAGCTCTGCGAAATCTGATTATGTCCTCATGTGATGTCACCAGCCTGCTCCTCATCTCTGCTTCAGGCTAGCGACTCAAGGCTAGCATAACACACCCAAATCTGTACAGTGGAGTGAATCAAGTTGAGTTGCATTGTGGTTAATGTAGGTGACAAGGAAGAACAATGCGTGGATTAAAAAAGATGACATCTCCGACATCTGTCCATCATGAGCCTGAAAATGATGCTAAATCAGTGGAGCACTCTTTTAAGATAGTGAAGTTAAAAGTCGAGTGTAACATCTTAAATTCTTTATGCTTTGCCTCTTGTAGTAATTAATGGTTAAATAAGTACCACTCATATTATTCTGAGATACTGGGGGGAGGGTGTTGCAATTTTTTGCATTTGTTTTTGTGAAACAAGGTTCAGCCCCCCTTGACCACCCTGATCATTTCCCTACAGTTCCTAAGTATTGTTTTGAATAGATTTAAAATATTTTACTGCAAATTGCCTGCACACACCCATCCAATGTGTCCTTCTTTGCCTGGTCTCTTTAAACAGAAGACGACATTTTACGAGTTTCCAGCCAGACTCAAACCAAGTCACAGTTACATGGTGTGTGTTGACTACTGGCTCACGAGGACGACCCAGTGATATCATTTAGTCTGCCATAATTACTGAAGAGTCTTGCCAGATGAGCCGGCTCTTGGCCAATTTTGTGTGGTTTTACCGCTGACATATGTGACCAGTGACAGATGCAGCTTATTTGCTGAAGTGCACATGATCATCTTTGTGCACAATCCAGCTTGTTTGTGTGTCTGCCCGTTGGTTTGCTCTCTTTTTCCCTGTGGCCACAGAACTGTGGCTCCACCCGACGTCACATCAACCACTCATTCATAGTTCATCCTTGGTGGAGTCAGCTTCATGTTCCCAGTCAACACAACAATCAGTGTCTCTGTTTTCCCCTAAAATCTAATATCTTCATGTGCCCTTCTCCACTACAGTCCTCTCACCCCACTCCCCGGTACATAATATATCGTATTTCTCCCTCTTGCACTCAAAATTCCTCGTTTCTTTAATTAGTGTTTCTCTATTGTAAATGATCATTCTAGTCACACAGAAAGATTTATTACATTCATTGTCAGGCCCCTGTGGCTTTGACTCTTGCACTCGTACTAATGGTCTTATTAATGCTTGGCTGTAATGTTGGCTAGCCAGGAATTTAAGCTTATTCCAGCATTACACTAAATGCAATTTGCCTTCTGTATGAGAACTTAAGCTAAATGTGTAAATGTAAATCAGGATCATCCTATTTGGAGAAGCCTTTAGGTTTATCAGTGTTTGTTTTCTGCATGGTGACAGCAAATACAGTGGGGGAATGGAGGAGAGGATACAGTCCAGAAAGATGACACTGCATTTAGTGTCTCTATCAATGTAAAACTCTTTAAGCAGACTCATTTGCCTTCTTGGATATATCTTTAAGATTTCAATGGCAGCCCTCAATGCAAGATTTGGTCCATGCTTTCTTTCCCATTCTGACTTGTTCCTGTTTCACATTACCGTCAACAGCTGCATCAATACTGCACTTTCATGCTGGGGATGGAGAGACATGTTTCCGCACCAGCTGCTACAGTTCAGCAGGTTGTTTTTCTTGGGTATCTTGACATTAGTCTTTTGTGCGGTCATTAAGGTTTTGTACCTTGCCTCACATAGTTTCCAAAAAGTCAATAAGAACCATTGTAGCTGTTGTGAGGCGGCAGTATGAATGTAATCAATGCCGGTTTTCTCACCAGTGTTCAGAGCTTTAGAGGGACTTACAAGTTAAGAAAACACAGGAGTAAATGCACTTTTGGCCTGAAAAGACTCCCAGTTGGCGGTAAATCACATCCAAAACAGGCTGAAACCCTGTTTACAAGAAGGGAAGTGTAACATGTTGGTAAGAGCGAATTATTACCCAATCACAGTGTTGATTAAATGACAGTAAAGACAAACTAAACTACCCTTCACTCCTCTGCTTCACACGGTTTACAGCCTCACCTGACATGAATATCACTGTCGGTCAGGAACAGGATGATGATGATAACTGAACAGCAGCACTGCAAACGGTTTTCAGGTACAAACAACACAGCCGTGCCACCATTGATTGGAAAGAAAAAACAACTTAAATGTGCAGTAAAACCAATGCTGATGGCTTTTCCGTGTGCGTAAGCCTTGTAGAAGTTGTAGTCAACTCTATTCTGTAATATAACGTCCATATGCTCCTTCTCTCTCCCCCCTGTGCTCACTATCTGCTTCTCTCATTTTCCCACTGGGTGGAGGAGCTATAAATTAAAGTGGGGAATTACTGCTAACTGTTGGAATAAATTAAGGCGCTTTTGCGTCTGTAAACACCGTCTGACTGCGTAATTACACTCCCACTCCCACTGAGACGCCATGGAGAGGGAGGATAAGGAAAGAAATGCAGCATAGATGGAGAGCAGTGGCAGTGGGAGAGAGAAAAGATGAACAAAATGTCACAAGGGGGGTCAGGTATTAGATTCACTGAGTCCTGAATGCCGGCTGGGCACTCCTACAGATTAGGGGGGAAAGGTGACTTTGAACATCATGATCTCATTCACCAAATTGGTCATTACATCTTAATGATACAAAGCAAAAAACTGCAAACTACCTCAAAATATTACTCTAAACTAATGCAAACTGCAGTCTGGAGTTGTCTAGGGATTCTTTGTTAAAGATTTACATATTTGAGCCATTGGATTTTTTTCTGCTGTTGAAAATGTGTTGAACATCACGTAGCACTCAAGCTCTCACTCATTCTGCAGTCTAATTACAATATCACCATGTTAATGGCACACCACATTTAGCAGTACAATAGTTCATTGGATGGACCGAGAGCCGCTTTATCACAAAAGGATCTTAACAGCTGGCTATAAACAAGAGCCAGATGCACACAGCCTTCAAGCACAGCGACGTCATCGGCCTGAGCATATAGCAAACCACAGAGTTATTATAAGAACCAGGTAGATTTAATTAACACATTTGAAAATGTGCACGCTTCTGTCCACCCGCATGCTGACAGTGAGTCATGCACTCAAACAAGGTTGTTGACATTAGCCAGTACAGCACAACTGGCATAGTAGTCCTCTCAGTGCTTCAACATGCAGCCCAGGCAGCCAAATGAATGAAGCACAGAGTCCATAAAGCTCAGCTCACCTTACTATCTGATTGTATAGCAGCTGTAAAAAATCAACAGTCAGCCTGCAGAGCCACTGAAATGTCTGGACCTGCCAGCATGACTCCAGCAGGGATTGGACCTATTGAAGACTTGCATGCACATAATGACAGATAGCTCCTCTGATGGTGTATTTCTAGTAGCACGTGTCTAAGGAGCATGCACGTCTCAGCTCAGCACTGGTGTCACACAGTTTGCCAGGTGCATGCACTTTTGATAAGCAACTCTGACAACTACAAACAAATCATCTGTCACAACATTTTTATGAAATCATGGCAGCTTAATGAAAAGGTTGGAGTTTTGTGACTCCACGGTGCATATCTTTCAGATTAGGATTATTAGGCTGCACATTCCCATGCATTCCGGATAGGCGTCAAGCGAAGAGACAAGGCCTGTCATAGAGCTGAGAAACAACACTTCTCAAACTGGTTTAGTTTAGGTTACAGGCCTCTTTGCCTTTCTGTCAAGCTTCATCTCTCACTTGTAGGTTACTCGCTCCAAACGCCCACTCCCTTCTGCTCTCTGTTCAGAGGGCTAAGGTCATCACCACGCTATAACACTGTCTGATGTTACAGTAATTGTTTCCCAGAGAAACGCTGACATAAATTTGATGCACACAAAATTACATCAAATGCACTGCGAGCACAGGAGTGCATGGTGGTACAGAAAGCTATGAGTAACTGCATTTTTCATTTTTCAAGGTCCTACTGAATCATTAATGATTACAATGCAGAGCATCAGTGTATAAACACTGATGCTCTGCATTGTAATCATAGGAGCCACTGATCTTTGCTTAGTTTTGCCTTTTATGTAAAAAAAATTCTGCTCTTCCACACAAATCACAAGCCTGGCTTTTAATGGGACATGATCGAGTGGCATAAAACAATATAGAAACCACAGAGACAGCATATTTTGTACAATGACGTGCACATTTAGGTAGGGAAACATAAAGATGTGCGGCACCTAATGATCGACTGATTCATGGAAAGCTCTCAAGCTGACAAGTGTTGGTTTTTGATGCACAACTGAAATGTAAGCAGCTGGTCTGAGCTCAGCCCCGCCGGTGGGATTCACAGCACTCAGTCCTCACACGGCTCGGTTCCTCCCATAGCGAGCCGTGGTCCACATCACTCTGGGGACTGTAACAGATGTCCAACCAATTTGAGGACCACTTTGAAAACACTCGCTGTCAAGGCTCGGACTAACAGTGCCGTGATTGGACAGAATCATAACCTGCCCAACATGCTGCGCAGATCAGAGTGGAGCTCTAATTAAAAACATTTAAAAATCCCCTAAACATCCATCCATCAGCCTGACAAAGAGGGAGCGAGACTGAGACCAGCCAGAGCAAAATCTGTGGGGAACTGTTGTTTTTCAAAATGCAATTGCACAGAGACTCCTGGTGAAGATATTATTCATTCACAAGGATCAGATTCTAGACAAAAACACAGCAGATAGATAGATAGATAGATAGATAGATAGATAGATAGATAGATAGATAGAGAGTTGAATTTACATTTGCAACATATTTATCAATGATCTGTATAGCTTGCTTTGCACAAGTTCACTCTACAGTTAAAAGACAGGGAACAGCTGAGTGATAGAGAGACAGAGAGAGAAAGAGATTTGGGAAATATGCACTGTGTCTCACTGTTATTCAAATGACATATAGAGGAAAGGCTTTCACAAATGTGTTCCAGCCTCCTCCTCCCTCTCCTTTAATCCTCTCCATCCTTTACGCCTCAGTCTTTCTCTCCTCTGCTCCTCTTCTCCTCTTCTCCTCTTCTCCAGCCTCAGCCGGCAGATTGGAGAGATTTTTCCTTTTTCTCTTCCAGAAAATAAAACACGTTTTCGGCGTCTCGGGGGGCAATTTATTCAGTGCAAACACCGGACATAGCTGAGAGGCAGCATCTTTTGCAAAGGCGCACGGATGAGCAAGCACGGACCGGTCCGGTGACTAA
Source organism: Macquaria ambigua (assembly GCA_008360985.2). Taxonomy (NCBI): domain Eukaryota; kingdom Metazoa; phylum Chordata; class Actinopteri; order Centrarchiformes; family Percichthyidae; genus Macquaria; species Macquaria ambigua. Next base: position 372,606 of record VMKM01000175.1, on the reverse strand, counting down.
TTGCCATAATAAGGCGCACAAGTTCGCCAGCGAGTCGGGCACGTTTTATTTCTCCGTATTACCATGTAGCCAGTGCCGCAGCGGGGAGATAATCGGGCGGAGGGAGCAGTTACAGAGAGGAGACAGAGAGAGAGAGAGGGAGAGAGAGAGAGGAGCTGGCAGCACATGATCACACAGGCTATCCAGTCACTGATCAACTGGAGCATTCATAATTGCGCTGGCGACAACATATGGGAATACAACAAGGCGAGATTGTGGTCACACCTGCTTCTGGAGGACACCGGAGGACCCGTGCGGGGAAAAGGGCGGCCAAATCTGAGGGACTTTGCATCAAACACAGCCGAGAGAAAGCGTGGCATCCGAAGCACCATCCGGTAGGTGAGCCTTGATTGATGTACACGGACTGCCAATATGCTGTTCATCATCCGATCTGGCAAAAAATAAATAAATAAATAAATAAATCACATTACCAGTGTTTTATTGCGCGTTTTATAGCCCAACAAGTATTTGACACATATTTGTCTTGGGTTTGTGGCACGGTTAAAGACATAATAAGGTCTGTCTGTGAAACAATACAATCGCCTTTTCGCAAATGCCAAACCACTTGATTGAGGATACGTGTTTCAGTTAATAGCTGGCAGCCACATATATAAGCAGTGGATTGTGGTTCGAAGGCCCAGTCTGAATATAAATTCAAACAAAGGAGAAGACACAACATAAAAGCTACTGGGATTAGGCAGTGACTGGCGCAGGTCTCCATACAAGAGAAAAAACACAAAAAAACAGCATATTGAAGCAACAAAATGTAAGTTTACAATGGTGATATTTCTAACACATTTGTACTTGTAATGTGTATTTAATGGAGTAAAGATCTGCATTTTAGTTACAATTAGGTGAAGAACAATCTATTTTCAAAGAAATGCTCTGAATTAATCGTACAGTACAGAACACTGTTCTGGTTTGGGGATGAATGAAGATTGTGAAGTTGGTGAGGTGAGTTCCTGATAACCTGAAATCCCACTTACCCCACCCCCACTGCCAGGTTTCCATTGACTTATCTGACTTGTGGACAGAATTACTGCATATATTACTCCTGCAGCAGTGCCTACCATGTGTGCCCATTAAATTGACATTAAGTTGGTGAAACTCTTGGATGCTGAAATCAACACAACATGCAATAAATTTATACATGTAAACTAGAAATATTGTTGTTCAGAGGATCAGTCAGGGACATGATTATGTGTCCATAGCTTGCTTCAGGCACTGGCTGAGCTGATCGTGAATAAAAATGGAAATAATGCAACCAAAAAGCAAAATAAGTCAAATTATAATACTTTTGCAGCATCTTGTCATGTGTCATCAGTGCAAAAATCAATCCTCTTTCATGTGAATGTTCTGTCAATGCCAACCTCATGATAACAGTAGCTCTTTCAGCCGCTCTGAGCAAACCACATTTCAAGCATTAGTGTCTGATTATGAAAGGATTTTGGGAGATGATGTTGACCAACCGAAAGTACATACAGTACAGTACAGTATATTCCAACCACATTTCCAATGCAACTCATTAAATAATCCCGTGTGCTGAATATCAGGATGAAGGTGGATTTGGCGCGAGGAACCTCTGGCAAAAGCCCACAGAAGGCCACTTCACAGAGGTGAAACAGAACAGGGTGATAAGGACTCATATGAATAAGGAACTGCAGAGGCCTGAGACATGTTCTGCAATAACTTGATCTAACCTGTGCACATGGCACACGGGCGATAGACGAACAGATGGCATCTCCGAAGGAATTCATCTTGTGAAAGTTGGAAGAGATATTCTTGGATGGGCTACCCTCTGACTCGCTGGCACAGAGGCCTTCGTCTGGCAGTAATGATGGCAGTCATGGTGAATGGCCTCGCTGATTACATCGCTCAGTCTTATGACTTACCTATACCTTTCAAAAAAAAAAAAAATCCCCCTAGTTGTACCGTAAATGCGATGCTGATGCTGCAGAGTGTTGCTGAATTGATTTGCATGGCTTAATCATACATCAATAAATATGCAAGCAATTGAGATTTGCAATTGGACGACTAGCTCAGGCACAATACAGCCTCTTCCAGTGCTATTAGATGCTGGGTCATTACCATGGTTATTGAATATTGTGGTTTTCTAATTCATTCGTTTGTAGATAGAGCAGGCGCATTATAGTGCAAGGTATTTGTAGTGTAAGGGTCTTTGTGTGGCTTTTCAGTGTGTTACTTTGTGTGATATTTGTTGATTTGAAGTTATCTGTAGTCACTGCAAAACCCAGATTAGAGCATGGGGATACTGATTTATTTGGAGAGCACAATACTTTTTATTGCCTGTCAGAGACTGTACAGCAGTCCTGTTGGATTTGTTTATGTTGCTGTCCAGGTCTTTTCTTACAGTGTAGCCATGGATGCTAGTTACAAACGTTTCTATGGCTGCAGTGCTGAGGTGCCTTGTAAATTACTTCATTGCATTAAAACAAAACAAAAAAAACATTTAAAATCAGTATATTTTGTCATTTGATTAATGTCTTTGGTAAGCAGCTATGTAATAAGCAGGATAATGTATAGGGAGCCATTCATTATTGCATTTCGCCTTGGGGCTTACTTTCAATAATGACCAGCTCGCTTTAAGTGCGCCTTACTTGGCAACCTGTAGCAGATCAGAGACTTGTGTTGTTGCTGCCAGTGATAAGCCAGTCCCAAATCATTACTGCTCGTTTCAATTGGCTGTGAATGCAAGGTAACGTTACTTACTGACGTTTGACTTATTGATGTTATTGCCGTTTGACTGATGTCCGGATCAATTCGTCCTGATCTCTGACAGATTAATTTCAACACGTCACATAACGTCAACATGGCTCTTTCATGTAGAAATCATTCAGGAAAAGATTTTACAGAAATAACATACAAACTTCAGAAGAAAGAAGATCCGTTGGCTACATATCTGCAACAGATTCAAATCAGTCTGAGACCTTTGTCTCATGACACCCCATCTTTTTACCATCATAGACTTAAGAAGTGTTGCCACAAAACCAGCTTACAGAATCAGATAGAAATGGTGCAATTTCAGCTCAGCCAAGCTAGCTGCCCCAGCTACAGTACTTATTGCTCACACTGGGAATATGTGAACTTCCTGTCTATAAAACATAACAGCGTAGCCATTATATTCATGACAGCACAGTCATTATAGGAATGACAGCCGTCCCGCTACCCATTGTTGCCATTACAGCTGAAAAATTGATGGTTTGCAGTGTCTGTGGTGGGCAGTAGGTGGAAACTTGTCAGAACAGACTGGAGGTGGACTGAGAAACAGGATTAAAACAGCTCGTAAAAACAAGTTCAAATTGATTTTGATGGAAAGCACCTATACTCACTATTGACTCATATTGTTAATTGCAAGGTAAGTCATTCCAAGAATCCCACCATGTTATTTTCAGTGCCATAGTGGTAAAACAACGCTGATTAAGGAGATGCATGAGTACCAATTAGTACTTTGTAACAAAATGGGAAATTTATGAGCATGTATTTGTCATGAAGTAGAGCACACCTACATGTGTCTGGTGGAATACATGATAAGTGCTCTTACAATTGAATAGCAGAGATAATTGGCAAAATTCCAAAATTGTATTTTAAAAAGAAAGTTGTAGTTTTTCAGCAACCTTTCAGCCTCTTTTAGAGATCTAATTTCTGCAACATGTGTGCGGGCATGCACTAGTTTTCAAGGAATGTGTCATATTTTAAATGCATTTTGCAACCCATTGTTTTTGCTGTTTTAATGAAAGCCGTTCCTAGCCACTTGCCATTTGCAGCAGCAGGAACAGAAACACAGTCCTTCTCTTCTCCAGTGAAAGCATTAGAGGGGAGGAAGGAAAGCAAAGGAAAGGAAAGGGAGGGCTTTCTGGAACCAGTGGGGCCTTTGGTGTTGGTACCCTTGCCACAGGCCTGAGCTGAGCTGGACAGCCTCTATCTTTGGCCATGGCCACAAATTAATTAGTTGTACATTCGATGGGTAAACAGCACGTTGAACTACTGCTGACAAAACTGAGGTTCATTGGATCAGTGTTAGTTGGCTGGGAGACCAGAGAGGAGCAGCTTGTGACAGGTGTCGCTGCATCTCCATAGTCTTAGCTCACTCTCCACTCACACCCATCTTTCTCTTTTTCATGTTGTAAATTCTTTCATTCTGATGATTAACACCTAATAACGTAATTTACATGTAAATGAAGGTATTGCATCATCTGTGTGACGATTTGAGCAGCCATTAGTGTATTTCATTGGAGAAGAGTTGGCAACACTGTCTTTCGTGGATTTATCCAGACATTTATTGTAAACTTCCTGCCATCCCGTGCCGCAGACGCCTGAGTTTTATGAGCGCTATTTATTTGGCAGAGTGGGAATGGCGATATCAGCACATGCACTCCAAACCAAAATCCTTCCAAGGCAAATAAAATATAAATGGACATGAAAACATTTCCAATTGTTCCCTAATTGCTGTTGATTGTTGCAATGCTGATTGCAAATTAGCATGAAATATGACATTCTAATCAATCAATATTAACCACCAGAAAGTCATAAATACTTTCAGCTGTGTCTGGTCTTCGCTATAAGACTCACTTTTGTGCGAGGTAATTCATATGATAGCAGGTCTGGTAAAAATAAAAACGATTTTCTTTACAACAGCAACTCAAACACAATCATGCACAGCAGTTAAAGCCACCCCTTCTCTATACTGGCTTTATTCCTGCAACCTAGCATGTAATTTAACAGCCCCCTGAGAAAAAAAGAAGTCTTTTCAGGTGCTGTGATGCAAGAAATGGACATTCAAACATGTCATTTTACATGTCATTTCCAAGAATCAAAATGTAATGAAGTCAAGAACTGAAAGCATGCAAATAGACCATAATGACCGTAGGTTATTACACCTATTACCCAATGCATGGCGTTATGATGCGCCTTTAAATCTGTCTGTTTTGACATGAAAAGATAGGAGGTGCCTGGAAAGATTGGGGAGTTGCAGATATTATGATTTGACTTAACAATATATACAAATATTGAGTTTAGCACCTGAAACTATTAAGCAACAGACAAGAACAGTAAGCTAAACCTAATGGATAAACGGTTGAAATTATATAAAATTTCCACTTTTATGAATGAATAGTATTAAATGACATCCTGTTAAATCAATTCAGACACATTTGGAACGTGTCGGCTGGTGAAGGAGTACTTGAGTTCCTCTGGTTGGGAACCGCTGGATGATAACCATCATTGTTGTGCCTGCCGTCACTCTAACAGCCAGTCCTGCAGTACATAGGCACTCCTATAGATCCTACTTATTAGATCACAGGCTTTGGTAAATATGCAAAAGAAGTTGTGAGGTTTAAGCTCACATTCTCAAATTGAATCTAAGCCAGTGCAGGTGCAAAGATGAGAGATTGACAATTTTATATGACTAAAAGACCAGACAGGAACTGCTCTCCCTCCCCTGCTATGCTTCAGTCTTGCTGTGTGTGCAGTGCATATCTTTCCCTGATTACATCAGCTGTGATGCTGATATAACCATTTACTGTGGTTAGAGGCTAAAGAAACATGGCTTCCTGCATTCATTTTGTCTTTTGGAGTATTTTGAATGTCTGCCATTTTTACAGAAGAAAAAGTGCTTCATGTCTCGTCCTTTTCAAAACAGAAAGCTGGTTTAATCAACGCTGTGAGTGACTGAGTTGCCTTACATCGGCTATGCATGCAGAGTGACCAGTTCACCCATAGACGTAAGCTCTGTGCAGATGAAAGCTGTGTGAGGACGCGAGGTCATCATTGCATTGACGTTGTCCAATATGTGGCTTTACTTTTAAAAGTGGTATCCTAGAGTCCCTGAATTGATTGTCGAATAACAATAGTGGTGGGAACAGACATCAGTAGCTTGAAGCTGCTTGTGAGAGTGTACTGAGCTGAAGTAATATCACAATTCTTCTGTCTCAAAAGAGCCAGTGTTTCTCTACCACGGGCAATATCATTTCCTCCTTCATACATTACACTGCCATGTAGAGAAACTGAAAAAGCAAACTACGTCCTCGCTCAATTTTCATTTGTCCTTCATTTTAGGAACCGGCTCTGGGCACATAGATACAGGAGATATAACGTTGCACATATTCAATGCAGTAATAAGAAAATCAAACCTTCTGCCTGCTTGTTGGAACACAGTTTTCCCATTGGAAATATGTTCTTCTGGCATGTGAACTTAATTTGCTCTAGCCTACGCATTCTTGGAGCTTTTTACCCTAAAAAACACTAGTTGAGCCCACACCGACATCTTTGGAATAATATGTAACTTGAAACCCCTTTAATACAACAAGGAACACAACTAGTGTATGTAAAATACTGTTTATCTGAGTATGATAACAATATCCCTTTGGCAATGCAAGCTTGTGCATGTACATGCCAGGTGGGTTTGTGAAATATTGTTCATGCGGTGTTACTCTAACAAATCTTATTGTGCAACACTGCTGGCGTTCGAGGCCTAAAGTGAGGTGAACATGCTGATAGTTATTATTTGCATGAATGATTTGGAATATTCACAAAAACAGAAATATTTAGAAAGCGGAGACATTTGAAATCTAAAATGCAAAACAACAGCAGTTAATGGCTGGTTTCCTCTTTTATGTTGAGGCTCTAAATGAGACATGGAGGAAGCTTTCCGAGGCCCAATAATATTGACGTTTATCGACACTAAAGCGTTTAAATCCAGCAGAAGTCACAGAATGTGTCTTCTAATGATTTAGTGACTGTTAAACCCCCTTGTACTCTGTAAATCACAGAAACCAGTGCCTTATGAAAAGCCTACGCATTCATGCTCAGTTTTGTATGTTAGTAATAGAGCTGTATCTGACATTTGTTGACAGAATATACACACAAATTCAAAAGTTGTCAGAATCACCCATAGCTGCAGAGTGCTGCTCACTTGTAAACTATTGTATGAGCCAAAGGTTATTAAATATTAATGTTTCCCATGAGGTGGAATATGAGCAAGTTGTATCTGCATGTGTCATGCCCAGTCGTGTAACATGAAAGGCTTCAAGAAATCTATTAATCTGTAAATCTGCTGCAGCAGCGCAAAGAATATCAAGTAACTTCATGTCAAATCCAATGTACAGTATGTGCTGATATACAGCATTTTCAACCCAAACCCCGCGCAGCACACACGCTGCTGACACTTTTCTTTCAGAATAACTAAGCTGGAATTCTCTCTGTGCAGCGCTGTGACTGAGGGTTGACGGATGGTCCCAAAGTCAGAGAGAGAAGTCATGACATCAGATTTTGTGTGTTGTTAGTGTGCAGCAGGCTCCATTAGGGGTTACACAACGGTCTTTATTCATCGAACAAGAGCATGAAACAAGGTTTTCTTAAATATGGACTGTTCATTTTTCTGCTGTTCATTAGTAATTGTAGGGCTGCGCGAAAATTAAATATATATAAGTTGAGTGAACTCTCTTGTCGATGAGGGTTTCGTCCTGCATCGAGCTGGTCATGGGCACTGTGTTTTCTTCGGTGTTGCTCATTTTGCTTACCGGTATTTTGCTTGTTCCGCTCCAACTACAAGCCTGTTAGCCACTGTGTCTGTAAGCATACCTCTATTCCTGCGACAGGCTGTTCGTCTTCTTCTTCTGTTTAATGGCAGGTGGCAACTCTCCTGGTGTATGGGTGGTTTAATTATATCAAAATGTATCAAACATTTGTTATATTTCTATTGAGGAAAATTCTATTAATATAATTAATATAATAATTATCGTTATCGTTTTATCGCCCAGCCCTAAGTAACTGTAGTTTTTTTGTGGTTGGATCATAATAGATAGAGGAGGGGATAGAACACCTCTGAAAACTGGAATGACTCGCTCAATATTATACTTCCTCACAAACCAATATGCAGCTTGTGTACTTCACTGGAGTGCAAATGTGGCATCAAGAAGAGACCTTTTGCGTCACATTTTTTCACTCATCTTGGTGAATTTGTGTTTTCATGCACAGTATGCATAAAACACCACAGTGTTGTCTATGGTTAATGTCATGGTAAACCCTAGAGTGCACTCATTTGGACGAAGGCATTAAGAATCACTGTGTTGTGGCCTGCATACTTAGTAATTTTGCCGTAAGCATGAAAAATGGTTTGTCATTTCTTCCCATATCACGCTCGCTCTCTCTTTCTTTTCCTTCAGCATTGTTTTCTCCTTTTTTTCCTCTGATGTCGACCTCGCTTCTTTCGAGCTGCCATGTTTTTTGTTATCATCAGAGAGACAAATGAGAAACAAGAGAGAAAGAAAGCCTCGGGGCTTGTGTCCTCACATCATCACCACTCCCTTTAACCCTCCCCCCCCCCCTTCTCTATCCTCCATCTTTCTGTCTTCCTGAGTGACAGCTGGCAGCCAGTAGGGTACAGTGGGCATGCCAACCCAAGTGCAGATATTTGCCAACTGACTTGAGAAAATACACATTTGAACGTGACTCATGCGTGCTGCAGCTCTGTATCTCCTATTGCTGCTCTTTTTTGGATTGCTCAAACACATGCAGCACACATTACACTCCCTGCTGCCCACGGATCTTTGTGGCCATTAAAACATGCAACAGTAAGTACGTTCACATAAGGCCTGGAAATGAATCCAGTGGGATGGACTCGAGGCAGAGGCCACACAGGCAGCTGCCGTAAAATCAGTCATTGAAAGAAGCAGCACCTGGACAATTGATCAGAAAAAAACAATTACATGTGGACTGATTTTAAATTTTATGACTAGATGAAGATAGATTGACATCCTAAACTCCATCCCCTATACGTTAACATAATAAGATGAAGATGTTTGTGTTCATTGCTTCTGGAAGGCTACTATGATTAGTTTCTCTTTTGCTTTGACTGGAGCGATAATTAAGCTCCGCTTTGCTGCTCATGTGGCTTTTTCCCTCCCTTTTTCTTTCTCCTAAAGAAAAAAAAGAGGCTGGTGCTTTGCCTTTAAATTCAGGAGCTTTATAGCACACAGCGAAAGGAAGACATCTCCTGTAATGACTCTGCAATATGCAAACAGCACCTTTTATTATACAAACAGCGAGTGCCGTCCCGCTCCCCCCTGTGCGAAAACACTCACACACATATATATATGTCCAGCCTCACACTACGTACAGCACAGCTGATACTGAGCTGAGTCCTGAATATGTGACATTCTGACTGATAATTGGTGTTGAAAACAGGAGGAGCAGGCATGAAGAAGGAGCAGCAGTCACCAGGATTATTCTTTCAGAGTTTCCACAATTTGTTCATTTTCAAGAATTCCCCAACGGCAGATAGCTTTTTCTTTTCATTCCTCCACTCTAAATGGGGAGCGACATTTGGGTCAGTTTCTCTGGTTGACGTAGACTGAACAGCAGCTCTGGAAATCCGAGACCTGATTAGTGTTTTGTGGTGGCTTTACTGCAGAATTTTACAACAATTTATGGCGGTGCAGAGGTCAGTGATTGCAAAGAGGAAATAACCAGACACAAGATTACATAAAACATACGCAGAGAGTACAAAAAAACAACATGTGTACACACATACAGTATACACACATACACAGACTCAATATCTATGTGTAATCTGGGATTATTCGAGTACAGAAGGAGGGCATGTCCAGCACTTCATGCAACGCAGAAATACACAAAACAGAAAAAAGAAATACACAAAACACAAGGCTCAGACTTGAACCTTAAGGGATAAAGCAAGACAGGCGGTAATGAAAAATCAGGGATACAGGGATTTGTTGTTTTGCTTTGATGGACAGAGAGAGAGAATCGGAGTCTGAGACAGAAACACCAGCAACAATAATCTCCTGGAGACACTTCACAGACCTTTCTATATAAATCTGATATCTGTGGGAATGTTTCTCTTGCTATTAGCACCAGTTAAAGGTGTTAACATCCGGCATTCGAACACTGATTACTACCATTACTATAATGACAGCTGAGACATTTGTATAATTACCTAAACAAACAGGGCAGCCACCAAAAAAAGCCTTTACACTATGTTTGACATTATGTGTCTTTGCATTTCACTAGAAAATCTGATCAGTTGCTTCATGACACACGGCAGGAGATTGGTGGTGGTTTGTAGCACAGGACAGGAGCAGAGCGTTGTTCTTGCAATGGCACAAAAACGACCTCTGGCATCTTTATTAGAGCTGCTATGATTGTCGATTAATTGATTAGTTGATTGGAAATTAATTGCCAACCATTTTGATTGTAGATTAATAGTTTAAGTCATTATTCAACCAAAAATGGCTGAATTAGCAGATTCCAGCTTCTCACGTGTGAATATTGTCTGGCTTTCTTGGTCTTCTATGATAGTAAACTGTATTTCTTTGGGAGGGGCATTTTTCACAATTTGCTGACCAATCCATTAACCATTTAAACAAGAAAATAATGAGTAGATTAATAAGTAATGAAAAGAATTGCTAGTTGCAGCCCTAATCTGTTGCCTCTTCAGGAAAGTGACAGACTTTTTTTTAGTATTTAGTATGAAACGTTTTGGGAGAATCATAGTTTTAGTTAGCCCCACCAGCTAATATCCACCATGTACATGTTTCTCTACAGAGAAAGTAACAAGAATGAGGCATGTTGTGAACCAAATCCAGAGTGATGCATTTTCAGCCTGCAGTGGTTGAGCACATCAGCCTGCTGAGGCTGCTCCACCCTTTAGTCATTTAAGTCACACTTAGGTTTCAGTGGTCATTGGGATTCCTTTTTACGAGCCCAATGATCAATCAATCCCGTAATTCAATCCTCCGGTCAACCATGTTTAAATGAATAATTCACAAACCATCACAGAAAGCTCAGTGAAATGGCTCCCAAGCAGGGCACTGCCCTTATACTGCAGGGAGACCCGAATGGAATCCGTCCAAAATCCAACTGGATAAGATCACAATGTGTTAAACAAAACCGTGTTCAGACATGTGCAACGAATGAATAGCTAGAAACAACTGGTCAACAGCCAAACTGAACTGAATATTGCTGTGATGTCAACCTATGATCAACATGTGAAAAATGGATGAGAAGCTGATGGCAGTCTCTCATATAGCTACAGAAATAAATGCGTGCAGAACAGTTTCAAAGTTGGGGCGTCCTGGTGACCTCGGGGGTTTAAGTCGGTGACCATGTATGTGTATGTGTCTCCAGTTTGAGTCTAGCCGGGGACATTTGTGGCTTTGTGTCATCCCTCTTCTCTCTCCACTCATTTCCTGTCGCCTCATAACTGTCCACTATCAAAATAAAGGCAAAGTAAAGTTTCAAAGCTCTGTTGGATGATGGGATCCTACATGAACACCCTGTTTTCTGTAAAAGTGAGGACAGTTTTGGGTATTTCACATTTGAGAATTCTGGTTTTTGTTTTTTCCTCTGTGCTCCTCTTCTCACTGGTTTGAAGTGGGCAGGGACTCAGTTACAAAAAGGTGATGTCACATATTTCCATGCACCAATCAGGATTTAGCAACATACCACTGTCAATTAAATCTGACACCCCACAGTCCTGATGAGGCAGATAAGTTGAATATTTGAGTGTTAAACTCTTAATAAATAACCCCTAAAGATGTTTTTGTTTAATTTTAATTGTTGCTAATTTAGTTATGAATATTTAATGTTGTAGATAAATACTTAAGATGAAGCCAAGTTTCCTGGGGCATTGAGCTAAACAATCAAAGCCAAGTATAAAAATACCGAAACTCTATAATAAGAGTTTGTTGTGCTGCTTTAGTGCTAAACTTGTACCGTGTGCAACAGTAGTGTGAGTAGGTACAGTACATTTAGATGTGTAATACAGTACATTGGTTGGATACATTAGCGACAAGCAGTGGAACAAATGTGATCATTCGGGTTGCTGTAGTGAAGTCTCAAAGTCAAACTTTCATAATTGCCATGCTGCTTGACTAATTAACTTGGTACATACAGTATAATACATTGGCATGTATTACATAAATTGCCACATGGTGCAGTGGATCCATAAGCTTCACATATAATCATTTCCTGTTCAGTATTTTATAAAAGTGAACATTTCCGCTCACAGCTTTATTTTTCTTGTGACGTTTCAGTTTATTGTTTCAGATTAATGCTTCTCATTTAGTGCTTGCGTGCAGTCAGCTACGGTAATTGCTATGGTAAAACAGCAAAAACATTAATAATTTGCCTGTTCTAAACTTTGTAGCTGCACGGGACCAGAACATAGAAGCAATCAGAGCAATCTGTTGCACCGCCCACACTGGGTCAGATTACAGCGACACATCAGCCGCTCGCAGTGTGGACACCCTGTCAGGGTGCAATAACCAACAGCCCACACAGACGGGGCCCAGATGGACAGGTTTACTGTTTCTGATTTCCTTCCCTCCTCCTGCCACTGAGCACTCCTCTCTCTGTGCTTCAGGCTTTGTGCTTTGTGAAATGAAGTGCGATGATCAATTGCGCTGAAAATTTCTCAGAAGGTATTAAAATGGAGTTCTGTGGCCCCGGTCTGCCTCCTGAATTTTTTAACTTTCCTCTGTGCTGAAAGACAAATGGCTGCCCTTTATGGAACAGCCTTAAGCAGTTTGATTGTTAATACTGTAGGTGTTTAATATTACAGAAGAGAGTTGTTAAATATATAAACACATTATAGTACATTGTATGATTTATGAGCTTTTTAGAAAATTGCATCATACCCTTTTATACAAGTATCTGGTTTCTCTATTTCCTAACTAATAAATGGGAGCTTTTGACCTCTCTGCGAGTCCTTCATGTGTATTTTTTACTGTGTCACAGTTTTCAGTGTCAGAGTCACAATCAGTCATATGGCCGTGGATCTCTTCCAGCACGCACACTCTCTGAGAATAAAGGAATAAATTGCTGATAAAAAAAAAAATGCCAGGAAAACATAAAATTTCTTGACTTTGAGGTTATTGGCTTTGTGACTGGAGAGAAGGTTTATGGCAGGGAGCTTTTCAGAGGCTAAAAGGAGACAAAGGAAGCTAATCTCACTTAGAATGGTAAAATCTGCTATATAGCTAATGAAGTATTATACTGTGGTCAATGAGGTAGAGGCACTGCAGAGAGCCTACGCAGTGTGTGTATGTGTGTGTGCGTCAGTGTGCTTTGCTGTGTGAGTGGGGGTTTGTTTGTCAGGAGGTTGCAGTGATAATGCTGCCATCAGGAAGTGAAGTCTTTCAAGGGAGAATGAGCATGTACGTCAGGAAGAGAGGGGGAGAGAGGTGAGATTTCTTTCTTAGTTCAGTGTGGTAGCATGCTAACATGTGCTAATTAGCACGAAAAACAAAGTACAGCTAAAGCCAAAACCAAACCAAAGTGTTGATTAATGGCACTAGATGAAGTTATTCACCAAAGTTATTACAGTTTATCCTGAGGGAAATATGAATGTCTAAACCCAATTTTATGGCAATCTATTTAAAAGTTGTTGAGATATTTCAATCTGGACCAAAGTAGTGGACCGACTGACAGACAGACATTGCCATCCATTGAGATATGCCGCTAGCATGGCTAACAATCATCAATTACTTATTATTATTAATTATTATTAAGTCAAAACTTGAGACTTGCTTGAGTTGTGAAATTCATCACAGTAAACCTAAAAGTCTGCACTGTGTTGCCTCACAACAATTATATAAAATGAATGCAGACTTAAAGCTGCTATAATCAATATTTATATATCACGTGACCTGCTTGTATGTGAAAACCCACAGAGATTTACACCCGACTCTGCAGTTCCCCCCACCTCTACAGAGCTTTTTAGCATCTTTCAGCTCATTGTTTTGGTTTTTCAGCCTGCATCTTTACTGTTTGGTTCACTCTCTTAGCGTTGTTTTACGCCAAAGCAGGCAGCTGTTTTCAGTGAAAACACTCTAAAAACCCACTGTACACTACCTGCCCAGCTTCAAACAGCAGACAGACACAGTGGGAGACTAGCTGGTGAACATAGTGGAGCATGTAGCAGCTAAAGAGCCAGATATTTCCCTCAGGAGTTGGTAGAGACCAAACACAGAGCTAAAAGGACTTACATTCAGCTTAAAAGGTGATAATATGTCAGTGTCGTGTTCATAGCTTGTTTCCGCTGCCCCCAAGTGGCCAAAAAACTTTTGCGTTCATTTTAATGGATTAAACAACTCAAGCAAGTTTCAGGAGTCATGCCATTTGATATTCATACCATAGTAATGAATGCAAACCAATGGCTGCCTGGAAGGTAGAAAAATACTGTTAAAAAAAAACCCTGAAACAACGTATAGTGTAGTGTAGTATATTATATAGTGGTTTGCAATATAGTCAGCAGTTATTTAAGTAAATTTGAGATAACGTGACTGAAGGTACTTTTAACAATTGAGTCACCATTCAGTGTGTTGTAATTTGAAGTTGATGGTATTAAAAACAAAGACATAAACCTTCAAAAATCAGTGTAAAACATTAAGTATGACTTAGCTGGTTGGTTTTGTATTAATTATTCCTAACTTTAGAACAAAACATGGATGTGCTACACTGAAGTGATTAGTCTTGTGAATGAATGTTAATTTAGTTCTGATAAATGTTGTCAATGTGATGTCCAGACACAAGTCAAGGTTGAGTTGCTCTGTAGGCTGAGTCAAGGGCAGTTTGAAAGATGACAACTATATTTTCCTCAGCAGGAGGAATCAGTCCTGAAAATATGGCTGAGCAGCAGTGCTGTGGTCAAAGGTCATGAGAGATGGTGCTCACACATAGAGCTTTTTTTCTTTCCAGAAACGTAATAATGGTTATATGGAGGCCAACAGGTTTAATGATTTTACCCCAGGGCAAAAATATAGAATCCTTGTGATTCAGTTACTGACACTGTAGCCACAGATGATTGACATTATCCAGTATATTATAGATTGTGACTGACTGACCCCTTCAAGAACTCACTATGTGCAGTGCAAACCCTACCATCCAAAGTGAACAAACAATAAAACAAACTGCTCAAACCTCTAAGCTAACATGGTTTTATTTTCAAAATGGAAATGTTGCACACGTTTATTTTGAATTTAATTTTGATTTTGCCTGCATGGACGCATAAAACTGTGTTTTTTTTAATGATCTGGGTCCCCAGGGCCATCTGAGGATACTCTAGAGGCTTTTTCCATCAATAGTGGAGGAAGCCTCAAGAAAGCAAAGGAAACTGAACCTCCTGTTCTGTTCTTTGTGTTCTTGGTTAGCGCCGCTCTCCATTTGTCCTGCTGTCATTTTATGCTTGACTCTCTTTTCCTATTACCTCACGTACAGACAGTATGGCAGCCCATGGGATATGTCAACATGCGGACCCATTAAATTATTAGACCTTGTTTATTATGAACTCTGTAGCATAACCAACTGGCTGCAACCTTTTAATATTCATGCAGCATGACTGTTCCCAACTGATGCTAACAGGACTGAGTGGGATCAGATTAATGCAGTCCCATACACATGCAGAATAAGACAAGCACATTCTGACATGCTTTTTAATAATTAGTGTTGTTGCGTGTCAGCACATAGATGCACACAATGTACTACAGTGGAACATGTGAATGCCCACATGAGGGATCTTTAAAACGGTCTGTTGTTCTGTGCTGCAGCCTGGTCAGATTGACGTGGCCGGTTGGATCAGCTTGGGCTATTTCTGTCTTTTTTGGTCCGAGCTCGCTGCAGGCAGGAGAGGTTGGAACACTGTCCGCTCGGCTGAGTGGTCGAGCGAGGACGACCCATCACGCAAACAGGGAAGACTTTTCCAGAGGAAACATTTTTGGAAGGTGAAAGCGCTCACTGTACTGCACCTCCTGTGAGCAGCAGGCCTCTGAATGACGATGAGTGAACAAGCGTAGTGGTCAAAGCAGCAAAAAACGGAAAATAGTAAAAAATGTAGTTTGGTTGGTGATAACACGGTCTGTTGCTCTCTCTCATGGGCCTGTAAATTTGTCATTAAACAGGCCATGCAGACATGAGTCATCTGTGAGATTAGTCTTTGTTTTCTGCATGCCCTCTGTCCCTCTCTATTCTTATCCTGCCTGATTTCTTCTCCGTCTCACACGTTTTTTCTTCCCCCAGCATGTTGACCTTGTCCCTTATTCCACCTTGTTCGATTGTGAGATAGTCCACAATGTGTGTGTGTGTGTGTGTGAGTGAGTGTGAGGGGACAAAGAGGAAACATGGAGGTGGGAGAGAGACCAGTGAAGAGAGAAGGAGAGAGAGAGAGAGAGAGCAGTGAGGTGTCCAGCACTTAAATTGCCTGTTTATTTCCAGTCATTGCATCAATTACACTGATACAGCCTACAAACGAACACGCTGAGTGTGTTTGTGTGCATGTGTGAGATGGGGGTGGAGTAGAGAAACGATTAAGAATGATAGATATGGAAATTTTTGTGCTGTAGTATGCAGTTTCTGGCTTCCTGCGCGTCACAAAAAACACACGGGGTTCTGTTACCACGGAGAGAAGCAGGAGAAACTCAAACTGTATTTTGATTGTGATCCGTTTGACAATCAGTGAATTCATGCATAAAGAGCGCACGTCTGAGAGCATGGAGGGGGCTGGCTGCATGGGTGTGACCGTAAGTGTGTGTTTTGTGGGGTCGGCCAGTGGCTGCCCTGAGATCAGGAGTGTGAGCGTCGGCTCTCTGGGGAAGAGGGGCGTGTCTGTGACAGGCTGCAGTGATTAGTGGATCTCAGCGGGCAGAATTTATCAGACTCAGCCGAGGCCATGAACCATTTCGGCCTGCAACTCTGCAATTTGTCTCCCACTTCGCGTCATATAACAGCCTCAATGCGGCTTGCTTGTGCACGTTTGCAACATGCACGATTGTCTCGCCTTGAGCATTTCTGAGTGTGCCTCCTATGGCGAGGTACTGTACATTTGAATTCATGAATGGTGAGATGTTAGCATGTCACATGTTAGCATGACAAGGCCTTTTACAGGAGGGAGATATATTACAGTTTGATTTATGCTTACTTCAGTCTGTGATTTTGTTTTAAATGCAGGTTACATTCAAAGCTCTTTAGGGGAAAAAATACTTCTCTGTGTGTGTCTCCAGCAAAGACATAATGAAGAAGTGCTGAAACAAATAGTCGATTAAATGATAAGTCAGTTTTAGGGCTACAACTAACGATTATTTTCATTACTGATTAATCTGCCAATTATTTTTTGGATTAGTGGATTAATCAACTTGTCTATAAAATGTCAGAAAATAGTGAAAAAAGCCGTCTTCAAATGTCTTGTTTTGTCTGATCAATTAGATATTCAGTTTACTATCGTCTAAGTTGAGGGAAAAGCATCAAATGCTGACATTTGAGAAGCTGGAACCAGGGAATGTTTTTCATTTTTGCCTAAAAAAATACTAAAATGATAAGTCGATTATCCAAATATTTTCTGTCGGTCAACTAATTGATTAATCGACTAATTGCTGTAGCTCTTGTCAATTGACACTAGGACTAATCTGCAAAAATTTTGATAGCCAATTAATCAATGAAAGTCATTTATCAAGTAAAAAAGCAAGTTTCACTTGCTCCAGCTTCTCAAAAATGACTAAATATTTTGGGGTTTTATACTGTTGGTCGGACCAAACAAGCAAAATTAAATTCTAACTGAAATAAATTGAAAAGAAAATGTTGTTTTGTTTGCTACAGCATACCTATCTGCTCTGTAAATCACTCGCCCAGTGTTCTCCTTTGAGAAAAAATCTGAAACCAAAAAGGAGACATTTATATTTTATATTTTTTGGTTTTATGATTTTTTTTGCAAAAATCTGTCGGTATACATTTAAGTATCTGTCTACGTAGACGCAGAACTTGTTTCCACACAGCCAATCACATCGCTTCATTTTAAACTGCATTTGCATAAATCAGTAACGTCAGTGTTCAATCATATGCAGACAGTTACACTGACTAACAGCCAGACAGCAGCCTGCTACACAACACAAGACAACAACAACCACATTAGCTTTCCTGCTAAAGTCTCTTTCTTATTTAACATAACATAACATGAACTCACGTCTTGTCATAAACTAATTCTCTGTAGGTTTGTCACTATCAGCGTCCCCTCTCACGTTGTCACATTGTTGTCACATTGTCATTTGACACCTTCTTAATATAGAAATATGAGCTATAGCTGCTTCAACATGTCACCTTGAGCTCCAGAACCTGTGATGGGCAATTTTCCACAATGTTTGAACATTTTAAGGATGAAGCGATTCTTTTATTAATCAAAACAACAACTGAGAGATGAACTGCTAATGAAAATGATTATTACGTTCACCACTGTTATGAAGCCATTAGGTTTCCTGCGCGAGAAATGTCAAAGTAAATCCATGTATTAGAAGAAACTACTTTTAATCAGCCGCTGAGCAGCCAATCATACTGGCCTGGCTCATTACTGTCAAAAGCAGAGAGCATGAAAAACATGGATGACAGATTTAGTGGCCTGCCTCTATCCCTCTGGGATGCATACACAGTTTTATGGTAAGGGAAACAATTCATCACGGGGCAATTCATCAGTGGATAACTTTTAATTAACGTTCAAACGTGCGGACCTTTAAAACGGCAACCTCAGCTCGCAGCCTCTCTCGAGTGTCCGCTCTGTTTGTTTCCTTCTCCCAATGTCCACACCTCTTCTTCTTTGTTTTCCTCTTTGTCCTTAAAGTGAGCTCGGTCTATTTACTCATCCGCTTTCACTTCAACACTATCCCACTCTATTTTCACAGCTCCTCTTCTCCTCTCCACTCTATATTCCCTCCATGTTTACATTAGTTGCACTGGCAAGTCCTTGCGGCTCAGTCCCTGCCAATATTTGTGTTGTGGTGAATGCTGCCCCCAATTTCCATCATCTTATCATCTTAATATCTCTCCCAACCAGCTCATTTATTTTCCTATATCCGTTTTTTCTTTCTCCTCGTCTCCCCTTTCTCCCCTCTCCTCTGCCCTGAATTAGCAACATCAAGGCTGAGAATTAAAAGAAATGGCCGAGAGAGAGAGAGCGCAGTGGAAGAGGAAACTATTGAAAAGGCTCAAAATGGAGCCGGCATTAGCAAATTGGACAGTCATAAGCACAGTGTAGATGTCGAAAAGTCCACATAATAGGGGAAAAAAGAGAGTCCGACAGATTGGTTCTGAATGAAATTAAAGAGGACGAGGGGGAGAGGGAGATGAGTAAATTGAGCATTACATACTGCATTACAGTGTCTCTTAATTAAGCGTGTAAAAGCTTTCTTATTAGGACTGATGCAGTCCTCAGTTAACGAGGGAAGAGAGAATGCTCTTTCAGTTGTCAATGAGATGAGCCTCAAAGGAAGAAGTGAAACAGCAAAGCACTGAATAGGAAAGGGCGAGAACAACTTCGGGACAATGATAAAGAAAGGTCCGAGCTAACTGTTCATGTGAAAGCATCTCACTTAGTGCGTTTTGTCTCAATTATCTGTCATCTTTGTCATCCCAGTCTACGCTGCTCTCCACCACCTCTCTGCCACTGAATAGACATTATGCGCAGCTGCGTTAAAAGTCTGATCACATCGCAGGGTATCTGTGTGTGAGAGAAGTGTGTGTGTGTGTGTGTGTGTGTGGGTCAGATCATTTCAGCTTCAGGTTCTGCACCTTTGCTGTCTATCACGATTAAATCACAGTGAGGCATAAACTATTTGAAATACACACACTCCTGGAATCAATGAATCTTTTATTGATATACACATGGAAACAGTAACTTAAGGATGCACTCAACATGGACACCTGATACTTTGGAGGCAGAATTGATCGCTTTATGATTGGTCATCAGATGTTTCCAAAGCATGACATACAGATACACACTTAAAGCAAGAGTTAATGTTTTGGGAAATACACTTGTTTGCTTTTTTCCTGAAAGTAAGCTGAGAAGATTGATATAAAGTCCATGTCATGTGTGTTAAAGAGCAACTTGAATTTCTCCCTGAATCTATACATTTGATAGAAATGATCATTTTATGTGTTTTACAAGATATAAGGGCGGGAATTCAGAGGAAAAATGTCATAGTCTGTCTCCCTTTAACTCCTCTCCTGCCAAATTTATGTTTTTCTAGTGTTATGTTTCATTTGTCCACCAGATGCCCTCTGACTCTCCCCCTGCCATTCAAGGTCCTGCCACTCCCATCTGCCCTGCAATCACCTCATTCCCTTCACCTGAGCTTCCCAGCCCATCTTCGCACCGGCACCTCATTCACTCATCAGTCACTCCCTACTTATACCGGTCCCCTTGATTTGTTGGTTGTTGGTTCATACTGCTTGACATGTGCTTAGTTTTTGTGTTTTTGTTTTGGATGTTTTCCTCATGCTTCTGTTTCCCAAACCTGGACCTGCCAGTTACCTGTTACCGGTCTACCAGCCTGCTTACCTGCTGACTTACCTGTACCTGCATGTAAGCAAAATAAATTGATCACTGAACTGCTTGAGCCTCCCTGTTTATCTGCATTTGGGTCCTTTCCCTGCTGCCCGTACTACGCACCCTAACAAAAGTCTGCACTTTTGAGCAGTACCCTTAAAAAAACCCTCTTCTTGTTTTTTTCTTCTCCCCACATTGACATCACATAAAGGAGTCTGTGTCCCTGAGCTAAGTTTTACAACATGGTGACTTATTGTGTTTGTGCAGTTTACACAAATTCCAGCCTGTCTGTACAAAGAATCGGGACATGTTTTGTCAAGCTGCGAGAAATAGCTCCAAAGCCTACTCGTTCAAGTCACAAATGGTCCTTTTTACATTTCTGTTCATGTACGGGTTAAACGAAGAAGATACATCATGTAAACGTGGCAGTTTTAGAGGTGTTGGTAAATGTGCATTTAACTTCTAACAGAGCTGGGCTAGCTGTTTCTCCCTTGCTTCGCACAGACATGAGTGGTATCGATATTATGTCACTCTCGGAAGGAAAGCAAATAGTGTATCTCCCAAAATGTTTAACTAATAAGCTTAAATTTCTCGCTGAGAGGTAGATGAGAAGATTGAGCTACAGCCAGGGGACGAGAGTGGTAAAATCTTATCTAACTCTCAGAAAGTGAACAAACATATTTTTTGCTGTTTGATTCCTTATTTGGGAAATATTATTCCAAAGCTTCCCTTGTAAGTTTCAGATGGGTAATATAGTGTAAATATGTTGATGTGAGGACTGTCCATCAACAGTCTCTTCAGTAATCGCTTCAATGACTTTAAAAAGTATCTCAGATGAGACCCGCATCCAGTATACTACCACTTTTTATTAAAGCAATAGGAAACAAGCCCAAGAACATTTTGAAGTTTAGTTTGACAACTGTCTTGCTGCAGTTATTTTCAGGTTGCTCAGCCAGATCGGAGCTGCAGCAGTCCAGATGGGAGACAAAGAGTGTTTGCACAAGCAACTGCGTCTGAGTCAGCAGATTTTACACACAGCAGATCTGCAATAGCAGCTGTAGCAGTTGGTTGTCTAAGATCAAACTAAACGTCGGTCTGGGCAAGAGCGACTGTGCGGGTGTCACTGTGATTGACGGCTCTTGTTGAGGGCAGGGTTTCTGAGAGGGGAACAGCGGCTCAGTCTTGTCAAGGTCAATCGGGAGGTGTTTGGCAGGAATCCAATTGAGATTTCAGCTAGAAAATTGGAGATATGCAACCCAACCTGTGTGTCAGAGCTGGGAATCAAAAGGTCAGTTAAGTGTCATAGCAATGATAGGAGGAATTATGGGATGCGGTGACAGAGCCAAGGGGTTTAGTGTAGCTAAAGAAGATGGTTTGGCCCTGTTGGACCCCCTTGGAGAAGAAGATGCAGACTCTTACAGTATGGCCATAGTGAGTTACGATAATTATTCTGATAATAAAACTGTTGCTGTCCTCATGTTTGTTTCTAGCTGTCACAGGTGTGTAAAGTTGCCCTTTTCTCTGATATATAAGTTTAACATAAGTACCATGCTAACCAGGCCCTCTTATTGCCCCTGTGTGTCAGTTTGATTTGACTCAGTATGCTGCACTGACATCTGGCATGGAAGATTGTTTAATCATAACCCAACCGTATAACTGACGCTATACTGGAAGGAAATCATGGGCAAGGTGCACTGTCTGCCCCAAAAACGTAGATATTTGGCAACTGTTGCATTTGTTTCAGTTCCAGTTTAGTGGCAAGATTACATTTCTAACTCCAAGTACAGGTTGTCATCCACATCTGTGTTAAGTATTTATCTAGAGCAGAGGTTTTCAAAATGGGGGCATGGGGAGAGGGGGGGGCAAAGATACTGCGAGAGGTGAAAGGGACAGGTGCATATTCTAAAAACAATGGGATGTTAGCATAGTTTGGCCCGCTGATTAGGCACTGGAGGCACTTAAGGTACTTCAATACCCTTAGCACCCAATTGTCGCAGTTGTTCTGAGTCATAACTCAGTCAAATCTGAACACACAGACATGTCCATCACAAATAATTGTCTATAAATTTGCTTAGAGATCAGAGTAAAAAAACTGCTCCATATGACTCAAACTTGCCTGACAATCATGTTTTTAAGTTTTCTTCAGTATCGGAGTAATCCAGTGATAGTTGTCTGTACATCCATGAGTACGATGCAAAGAGGAACTGCTAATAACTAATTCTGCATACTTTTAATTTTGCCAAATGGAGCAGGGGCGCAGCTGTCTCAGTTTTGTCTGGTGCCACAGTGTCAGACTTTGAAAACTCCGGATCTACATGAATACCTTTTGCAGATACCATGTTGAAATTACTCAACAATAAAGACATGTATTTTGAGCCATGGTTGAAGAAAATGTGGCATAAAAACACCCATGT
This sequence comes from Macquaria ambigua, assembly GCA_008360985.2. Lineage (NCBI taxonomy): Eukaryota > Metazoa > Chordata > Actinopteri > Centrarchiformes > Percichthyidae > Macquaria > Macquaria ambigua. The sequence continues at coordinate 349,812 of VMKM01000175.1, read as the reverse complement.
GCCCATGTTAGTTTATTTGTTCTGGAAAAGATTTCTACAGAGCTCATTGGAGGCAACATGTTCAAGAATTTAAGAAGAATTAATGTTAAAGGAACAATACTGCTCTGTAGTTTTACATGTCTGATCAAATGAGGTTGGGTTTCATGACATGAGGAGTAAGTTGAACTGACTCAAAGGAAGGTGGCGTGCTGTCTCATGTCACCGAGCAGTCGATGTTAGCTGTGAGAAGGGGACCCGATCAGCATCGATGTGAAGGAAAGGCAGTGAGATCCGGTTGGAGGGGGCTGCTGGCAGAGCTTCAAGGACTCGTCTGGGAAAACAAGAGAGATGGTTGGTGGTGGTTGAGTAGTTTGGAGATTCAGATGTCATTAACCATTTTCTTTTCCAAGTAAGTGACAAAATCCTCAAAGGGGAGGTGTGAGGGAGCTTGATGAGAGAGTAGGACAGTAGTTCTGTGAGGTTAGAAGCCAAAAGTTGGTGTAAAGGTGGAAATCTGTCACGTCAACGTGTTTTAGCTGAGATGAATACCATTCTTTGAACAGTTTCTTTGAACTTAGTTTGATTTAACAACCTTATGACTATCATGGTGATGCAATCATCAATTTAGCGGAAAAGAGCACAGCATTAAATTTGATGGAAAATCAGGGGGAAAGTAATGGGTTTTTAAAGTTTGCTGACTTTATACTTTTATAATTGCCATTAAAACCATTTAAACAGCGCGTGCAGTCAGTTTTTTTTTCTTTTTAGGGTGTTTTTGATTAAATTGAGTCACAGTTATTGCAAATGCACATCTGATTTATTTGGAATAAATGTAATGAAAGTTTGGTAAATGAAGAATAAATCACTTAATCCTCTAACCAAGGGTAGATTAAGAAAAGTAACAAAAATAGAAACTGGAATACTGCATACAGAATGACATATAATAACAACACACATGCAGAAAGATCTGTAATGCCATTACAGTTTCATCAGAAAATGTGACATCTTGACATTTGATTGGCACTGATGGTCGGCTGTGATCCCTTATGATTTTTCTGTCACTCTCTTTCTCCACAGAGAACAGATCTGAAGCCAGTGGTGACAACTAGTCGACACCAAAGCTGAATATAAAAACACAGAAGAAAGAGTTGTTACTGAACAAAATCAGAACACACCCCTGTGCGCCACCTCCTGCATCAGCTTCCCAGAGTTTATGGACTACATGTCGAAAAACACCAGAGAAGATACAGTTTGCGGACTCTGAAGGAATCGTGTTGGGAAGAGTTGTGCAGATGGTGCTGCAGCACCTCCTTCCCTGGCAGCCCCACTTCAAAAAGTAAGTATATATTATTATTCTTGATTTATTCAATGCATTTGAAATATTTGAGCAGTTTATACCTTGAGTTACTATGGGATCAAACCTCTTCTGTATTTGAATATGTCACTGACTGATGCTCACCTGTACTGAATGTCTCCTTATGCTATTTTAACAACTACAATTAAGTGTTCTGAAGATATTTCCAGTCTTCAAAGACTCTTCTGTCCGACGAGATGAAGAAATATTCTGTCTACGGCACGATAAAAACAGTTTTTAATCCAGATCCCAACTAGTGTGTCTTTTTCCCAATTCAAATTAAGCTGGAAATAACATATCTCCTTGATCAATTTGTACAACATGGACCAGAATACATTTTTTTTAGTTATTTTAGTTTAATGTTAGTTACAAAACAGTTATGTTGGTATATATTGATGTTTCCTTCCAGTATTTTATATTTTGATACAAAATAATGTGTTTATATTTTGCTCATGTTTTACAAAAGGAGCAAGGACATGAGGATAGGATATATAATCGCAACTTGGGAAATGGGTTAAAAATATATTTTTTTCGTACAGCAAACAGAATATTTTTTTCATCCAGATATTTAGAGGAGTCTTTTTAGGATTCTGGAAAACATCTTCAGACAATGCTAAGTGTTGTCTTACAACCTTCTGGGTTTTTCAAAGATCACAAAGTAATTCTTTTTCAGAGAAACTGAAACTTGGTGCTGTGACTTAAATGTTTTTTACATTACATTTATTTAGCTGACGCTTGTATCCAAAACGATAAGTGCATTCAACCATGTGGATGCAAGCCAGAAATGGCAAGAATCACGGAAGTACATCAACTTCATCAAATATGCTGAACTGCTTCCAGTTCTACATTTAGAAACAAGAGATAGAGAAAGAGGTTTTTATGTTTTATTTTTACATCTATTTATTTAAAGACAAAAGAGGAGGGGGGCCCAGAACAGAGCCCTGAGGGACCCCCGGTAGTGGTAATAACAAAATGTGATGTTAATAAATGAGAGGCATGAACATGGGCTATTTTAGTGTGAATCTAACTCAATGAACCTTTGTATTAGGATCAAAATCTCAAAAGCATTAACCTACAACACACTCACTTCTGTGAAATGCACAAAATGTAATATTTTATAGAAAAAAAGTCCACTCTGGTTCACCTAGAACAGTTGAAAGTTATGAGACCTCAGAGCTTTAGCGAATAGAAACCAAGCCAGAGGAGCACCTTGACTGTACCTCTCTCAAATGGTGGCAGTAATTAAATAAGAGATAAATGAAGCCATTAAACAAACTAACACTTATCAACGGTTAAACAGTGAGCAATAAAGCTCGATTATCCCCCTCATTTTCTCCTTTTGGGCAGGAGGCCAAAGAAAGCAATCAGTAAAGGTTGCTCTAAAAGCCAGCACCCATTAATGAAATATACTAACTGCTATCGGTCAATGCTTTGAGGTGGACTGTATCTCGTGACACCATGACTGCCTCAATTTGTATTTCAGTTCCAAAGCTAGTGCATATTGGTTCACAGGGGCAAGATTTTAGTCTTTTCGTTTTTTCCCTCCTGATATTACATTTATCACAAAATCAGCAAAAATACAGTAAGTTCTGTGTTTTGAACCCAGTCCGACCAGAATTCAGGGGTGAAAGTGAGATCATGTGGAGTCATGAGAGAGTGAAGAGTTTTGAACGGATTCAAAGCAACTTTTGCTGAAGATCTGAACACTCCCACAGCTGATATTTCATGCAGGAGAAACCCACACACACACACCGAAAAGTCAGAAAGATCTTTTCTGAGCCCCGCAGGCGGCCTTGTATCTATTTATCCACTGTGATTTCTCATATGGTGAAAGACAAATGTGTGCAGCTCCAAGAGCGACAACACGAGATCATATTTACTTCATTATTAACAAAAGCCTGCATGCATACACTAGTGCTTTTTAAACCACAGCTACAATTCCATCTCACAAGGAAACATCTCCTCACATTTACTTAAATTAGATTCATGTAATGACTCAGTAATTAATTTTCTAAGTTGCATCGCTGCAGTAATTTTCCTTTGGACAAGATTTTATTAGAAAACTGGATTTTAAGAGGATGGTATTTGCCAACATTTGTTATTTCAATCAGTCAAAGGATTGCCTTTAGATTTTTGTTTGGACAATATAAAGACTGCTTAAAATGGGATTAAGCAAGCGTTGCAGAAAGCGAGAGTGATATAGAGGAAAAGAGAGAGAGAGAAGCTGCTACAGATTGAATGCTAAGGAGTAAAATATGCAGAAAAAGAAAAAGGAACAAAATCGCAGAGGGAAAGATGAAAACATTATGCAGACGACAAGGGCAATACATTTTTAACATTTGTAAATGTAACACAAACAGGTGACAGTCCAGACAAAAGTGAAAGGAAGATTGTAAAGGGAGGTGTGATGATGAAGCCGCCTCATTGTTCCCACAAGCCACATACATGAGTGGAGAAACCTTGACAGGGAGAGCAAGGAGACAATATGTTGCTTCTAACTGAAAAACAGAACTGCTTTTGTTAAATCAATGCAGACTGAAAATGCGCCCTCGGACGTCCAGGCTGTGCGTATGAAGACGTGCACCAACATGTTTGATTTTAGAAAGTATGGTGTAGGATTTGATGTGTAAATTGTGGTGTGGAGGGTGTAGATGAGCATATCGAGATCCATGTAGTTGACAGGAAGATGAGTAATCCAGTAGACTGGGAGCAACAGGCTGAGATCATGGCACCAATATGTGATGGAAACTGGCCTATGATCCGAGTTATTCATCAGATGTTCTGCTTGTACTTTCTATTTTGGTGGATTCGAGGGTAGGATGTGAATTTGGTTTTGAAATGTTGTTGCGGCCAAGGACAAACTGAACTGTATCCATGAATATTCACAGTGTGAAAAAACTATATTAAGTTGGAAGAATATGAGCTACTGTACAGCAAAAATAAACCTGAGAAGTTAAACTGAATTTATACTTGACGCAAGGGATTAATGGGAGTACCACTGTAGATATCTGCCCACCACAACACTAGACCAGCGCACCGTACGTGATCAGGCCGTAGTGTGGTCTAATTATATTCCCTGCAGTGACTATTGCACTTCCCTTTGTAATGTAGAGTGACGGTGGGCTACACACTATATATTATATAACTGGAGTTATACAAGGAACTTCTGTTTGGCCTTTTCTTGTTACTGAATGGAGACTACAGCAGATTACTGAGCCTTTCTTCAATTTACTTAACGTTGTCTTCACTACCAATACTCTCCACCAGGATCAGAAACTTGTAGGAGAAAACACTAGCAGCCAATACTGTCCAGCCATACTGGATTTTTGAGATCTATACTGGTATGGATATTTGGGAGGTTCAAAAAATTATATACCGGCCGATAATAATTTTTTTGAACATAAACAACAATCTTGATACAGATCCTTTAGATTTGTTAAGTATTAGTTTATTAGTTAAGAATTGTGACCAAGATACATATTGAGTGGGACATTTTACAGTTGAAAAATCAGCTAGTCAGTGCTCTCCAAACAACTATGCCAAACTATGTAATGGTGACATTATTTCTGAATGGCCTCAAACCTACCATTTCTGTACTGCAGTTTCATGTTATTTATTGGCCGACATTTACACTGAAACTGATATATCTGCAATAAGCTAATATCGGCCGATATATAATTCTATAGCGCACAAATATAAATCAGGCTTTACTTTGAAAAGTTGCATATGACAGGCCTTACAATATTAAACTTCCACTTTCCCGGACAAATAACCATTATATGTTAAAACAAAAAAACACACTTCTTCATTGTTCATTGTGATTAAAATGCCAACACTGTGACAGCTGCCTGCCAGAAACCAAAGTCAGGACATAAATGCAAACTAAATAACACTGTCTGGTTCTTCAAATGGAAAAAGTGCAAAGAATGTTGACTTTCATTTTAATGTGAACATGTCCATCACTTTCATCCAGATGTAGAAAGCAAAAAATACAGCCCTGACGTGAACCTGAGCTAAAAAGCACTATTTGAGTTCCTCACTGGGAAAATGAATGCTAACTTTACTTTTGAATAAACTGAAAAGGGCTACAGCCACAAATAATTTAAGAATATAACATGCATAAAAACAAATAGATGAGGTGAAAGATGCACTTCTCTTAATCTTTAAAAGTTGCAGTGTAACTACGCTTCAGCTAGCAGCTGCTGATAATGTGTGTTTACTACATGACAGGGATGGTTAGCTGCAGTGAAGTGATCATTTTACACTCAAAAGCACATAGATTTTTCACATCATTTTAGCAGTGGTGAGATGGTAGACGTTCTCAGTTTTTCATAGCTGTTGGACCTCCTGTATGGCTGCCAGACATAACCTGACAGCCCTGTAAAGGTGTCAGGGATACAGAGAGGTTTTTCATTGATGTTATCTTTTTCTTTTTCCTCTGTTGTTTTTCTGATGTGGAGGTTAATTTTCACCCCGAAAGCACAGCGTTGTCATGTGACTCAGCTGCCTGGGCCTCCCGCAGCCCTGTATTTATATTGCAACTTGTCAGGGTTGAATTCAAATTCAACCAATTAAGCTAACCAACCTCCCTCTCTCCTTTTCTCACAAATAAAAAAATCCAATCAGAGTCCTAGCTGAAGCGTGACAACCACAGCCTGACTCCTTGACTTAAAGGCAGAAGATAAATTTGCCTTTATAAGTCCCGTTTAAAATGATCAAGTATGTTTTCTCAAAATGGAGAGGCTAGATTCTTCTTGAGTATAAACTGTTTCCCCGATTTTATGTAGCACCAACATTACTGGAAAACCCAGCAACATTAAAAGCAGTGCAAATGATTTCAGAAGCCAGTGAGACATTGATCAAAGACTGCATTATGACCACTGACACAGACTGACACATCTGAAGTTTATTTGCCAGCTAGTCTGCCAAGCTCGTGCTATCTCACTGTATCATCCACCAGTGTGGCAGAACAGCAAATCTCCCATTCAATATCAAGACCTTTCTTTTAAATTGCTTCACAGATAAAACCCAGAGGCATGTAGGTCAGTTGTTTTTATTGTTAATTAGCATACAAAGGCAGGGAATACTTGCTTGAGAATATTAGTCATTTGATAACAGAAAGGCATTTTTTTCCCAGTGGAAAAATAGATTTTATAACAAGCATTAGCATGGCTAAAAAACTCATTGTTTGTTGGATTACTGTAAGTTTTTTGAAATGATTCAAAACTGAGCAAAACTTAACAATCAAACCAGTTTAGTTCAGTTCAATTAAGATGACTATTACTGTAATACCATTGAGAAACCCAGCTGGATTACACTATTGATCAGACACACACACACACACACACACACACACACACACACACACCAAAACCCTTTCAGCATGTAAGATTTGTTCTTACCTTTGCACACAATGCAGGAGCATATGGCTGCAAGGAGCTGCGGCCCTTTTGTTAATGCTGAAAGGATTTACCTGTAATCTGGCTGTCTGGAGGAAGAAACACTGAGCCAAAAGAATTCAGGGGCAGCAGCAGCGGCAGTGGAGAGGACGGGGAATTGGACTGGTGGCACGACAGAACATATTATAGTGCTATAAAGATAAAACATGTTATAGTGCTATAGAGCTATGTATCAAGTCACTTCAGGGCCCTGTGAGCTGCATACCGACCAGCAAACAAAAACCCCCAAGATGAAAGTACACCCCCAACTGTGAATTATGTGAAGCACTCCATCGCTGCTGTTCTCTCTATTACTTTGCTACAGCATATTTTCAAAGCAATATTTAGTAAAGTACACAAAATGAGCTGTTAATTTGTAGGTCCAATATTTATTTGCATTGTGCTCTTCATTTGTGTTTGATATCCCTTTTCTTTCATATTTATATGGCAATTGGATGCAAACATGCAGAGTCTCTGAAAGTGCTTGCATTGCCATAAGCATACAGTTAAATATGTGTATTGAAAGTATTAGCCCAGTTTTAGTTAAATGTCTTGAATCCAGATCCAGTTTTACATGTGTAATGGGTAACTTATTAGAAACAGAATTTAATCTTTGGTTTAAAGACAATGGAGTAGAAGCGCTGCTGTATCTTTGTGGTGATCACATACAGGTGCTCTTTGGATACTTCAGGTGTATTATTCCATCTTGTGCAGGTCTCATTGCGTGGGTGGAATATGATCTCAGTCAAAAAGTAGGTCTTCATCAGGTTCATTGTCAGCAGTAGCTTACACACCTATATTATGTTACTAATGAGTTGAGTGGGAGGATGGTTCTTTATAAATGTACAAGTAATACATCTAACAATAACCCTGATGAAGACCTATGTCGGTCGCATGCGTTGGTTATTTTAAATACATATTGCCATGTAAAATAAAGGCACAAACCCAACAATGTGCCAATGTGTGCATTTTTGAAGGAGACTTGCATTTTACATGTTTGATTGAGATCATATTCCACACATGCAATGAACCCTGCACAAGATGTAATCTTTGGTTTGTTTGTACATGTGATTGAAGAATTTAAGCTCTTTTTTGTACTTAATCCATCTTAGCACAGCAGAAAATACAAGTATTTTTCATTTGAGTTTTAATATAGACTTATATAGAATATAGACTTACACTCATGACAAAAATATTTTCATTCAGAAACACAAATCTTTATATATGTCACATACCCTGGTCTTTGTGTCAGCAGCTCAGATGAGAAACTGCTGAGTGCAAATCCAATCACTCCTTCATGCCAGGGAATTGGTGCATAAACCAAAAAAACTGAGTTAGTATGGGGGGAAGAATCCATTACTTATTAAGCCTTTAACATGTAATTCAATCTGCCTCTATAGCATATTCACATGGCATGTTTTCAAAGAAGAGAAGATGACAAGAGAGTTAAAAGGATTGTAATGAATTGGTACTGTACATCAAATAATTCATAATTATAATTTATTATGAGCCACAAATACAGGCACTTATTTGCTTTGAAAATATGTGAGGTGATGAATATAGATGACTTTGTTCAAAACATGATGATGACAGTTAGTGTCTGTTTCTTTTACATGAAAGTGACACTGAAGATCATGATTTTGCATATGTGAAAGAAGTAAATTGTGGATAATACATTTTTTGGTTTTTTTTATATGCTGCGGTGCGTATTTGTGCCTTGTTTGTTTCTTTTGGGGATTAAAGTCCATTTTTTATCTCCATGTTTTAATAGCTTGAAGATTATAGTACGTTATTGCAAAGACATGGTATTGTAGCTAGAGTATTACAAGAAATATTATACACGCACACAAATAAAACCCAGCAACCTCTACGATTAACCAAAATGAAAAGTCCATGCTTTTCTGGCCTCTCTTGTTTTTTTCTATCTCAGATCCCTCGATTCATTTCTGTCATCACCACAACCGTCTAATAATGTTTTGCATCATCCTTTCCCCTTTCCACATGTCCAATCTGTAAATCTAAAATACGATCCATGGACATGGCATGTAAGATAAGTTGTGGGCCACTATTATCTTTTCCCTGCCATCAGTAAAGTGGATTTTCTGATGCATCAGCAAGCCCCTTCGGTCATCCAAAATCCGGTTTTCCAGATTTCCCAGTCCTATCCCTCTGTGGGGGTCTTAATGGGGAGATGGGGTTCAAAGGTCTTGCTCAAAGCTGCTTTCTGTCACTCTCTCTCCAGCTCTGTTTTTTATGTAAATCGATCCAGTCTTGGGTTCCAGTATTAGATTGGGGGTTGTTGTGTGTACTGTACTCTGCCTGAGGCGGCTGGCTGTCTGGCTAACACATTACCCCACATCTCTGCTTTACTCCCCTCTACAGATAACTGAAATGTAGACTGCAACCATATAGATTGTCCCCATATGGGTTAATGTTTGCAATTTGATCGTGCATGGTTAGACAAACACACAGTACCTCCGAGGCAGAAACATTCACACGCACAAACACAAAGAGCAGTCAGGTGCTCTTTGTGTTTTTACATCATTCTCTAATAGAGGAAGAAAAATGAGCAACCATAAGGCAAAAAATCCTGAACTGTCTGTCATTCTTTGTAGCACCTGCCTAATCCAGAGAATCACAGCTCAATATGCTCTATTAATCCTCTCTGGCTCTCTGCACCACTTCAATCTCACACCACATCTATCTTGTTTTTAAAGGGCTGACCCAAATACTCCAGTGTTCAAGAGACTCACTGCTGAAGCTCCCGGGATTCAAAAGTCATCCATTCTTTAGCACTACTCAGCCTCACACACACGTGCACACACACCGAAACCTTGTGAGCATTTACAGCTGAATACAGTGTACAGCCTTCTTAGTAAAAAAAAATAAAAATTAATATCAAACTGCACAAAGTGTATAGACAATATCAGGTTTTTTGTTTAATTCAAAAAATTATTTTACTCTTTGGTCTCCACTTAAAGTACCCTGACACCACTTCACTGTGTCAAGAGGAGTGAAGTAGAAAATGGAAAACAAAAATGAAATTTCATGACCAGTGAGCACTGAGTTGGGAGATGTTTTAGCTCATGGCGACAGACATAAATCTAACAAATGAAATAAGAAATATAAAGTAAGACTAGAACTTGGAAAATAATGCTGTGACAAATGGTGACATTGTTAATAACGGCACTATTATGCATTTATTGAAGTCTTATATCCAATTAAGAAATCTATTAATCGTACAACGTCATTTCTGTAATAATCTGGGTTATAAATGTAGTTGCCATTATACTACACTGAAGACAACTGAACTAAAAGACAGTTTGTCATAAACTTGATTTAATTTTTTTGTCTTAAAAGTTCACTTCCCAGCTTTAAAAGTGACATTTTTGTCCGTGTTGTTGTCCAGGACTGAGTAGAGAAGGGTAGGTGAGGTAAAACTGAGCGACAAAATATAAATTACGTTCAGTCAGCCTTGATCTCACACATCCATTTTCCCATGTATAATGCACTTCTGAAGAAGCATACTGGCAGGTTAAAAGAGTCCAGATAGGTTTGATAGTTAGACTCTGAAGTCCAAATCAAATCTAACATAATGGTGAATAAGCTGGTCATACAAAATGGGGCTTACATCAACTCTCACTGGAGAATAAGTGCAATCAAAATTACAGCTGAAGCCACGTTTACAGTTGAAGCCACAGCTGAACAACTGTTGGAGTGTTTGCTGTTGTTTATTGGAATTCATTACACTTGAAATTGAGTGAAATGTCAACAAAGTTTGTCATAATTTTCAATATTTTGGAAATGAATAAGCACATACAGATTCATGTTTGCAAATATATATTCAGCAAAGTCAACTCCCAGCAGACTTGTCATTTATTTGGTTAATTATCGTGCTGTCTAACTTACACTCCTGGGAATCCTGTAATCTGCATGAGAGCCGACTGGCTCTGGCAGATCACCTCGGATTTGTGAGAAAATCAATACTACAGCCTGACTATGTTTGCTGCTGCTGTGTGGGCCTTAACGGTTTGACTAATGGCCCTGGTTATTGAAGACTGCGATGGGCTCAAGTTGTCACTGTGTTGCAATTTACTAGTTTCCAAATCTTTATAGTGAATAATGTACTTACTGTTTCTGTTTCTGTTACATTTCTCGCTTAATCAGTAACAACAACAAATCATGATGCCAATCGAGTTCTGAGTATAGCTCGCGTAGACTCCCACAGCACAGTTGTGGTGACAACAAATAGTTAATTAGTTGTCACATCATCTGCATTCTGCTGCAGATTTTAGCTTTCTATTACTATTTTATTGTACTTAATTAATTCGATACAACTAAATTAAGAAGACGTGATTTTATGAAGTTTTATAGTGCCCGGTGCCATCTTGACTGCCTGATGAGAATTTAGCTCTTAACTCTTGAAGACGATGGCTCTGAGATAAAACATGTTGTTCCTTCTTGATAATGAAAAGTATCTTCAGCTCTGTCTGGCTAATGCAGCCATCTGCTGGCAACTCCTAATGGAGTTATGGAGCCTCTCAAGATCTCTTAAATAATTTAGAAGTGGAGAATATTCTCAAGACTTCATATTTATGCACAAGGCTTAATTTTAAATGTAGGATTGGATTAGTCAGTTTTAGAGTTGCTTTACCTAAGACTAAATATTCACTCTGCTTTAAACATTCAGTACAGGACATAATAAAGTTTAGTCTTAAAACTGTCTGTAATCTTGGATTACTGTTGTTAATTCAACATAATGTGCCGTTATCTTTGTGTCTTTTTGGCTTTGAATCGATGGCAGCATGTTGTGAGAGGCTGTGATGGGAATCCTCACAGATCCATCCATGTGTGCACATCTCACTGATGATATGATTATTAATTCTGGAAAAACAATCTTGTTATTGAATGCAAGATGTCTCTGTATCTTCTGTTTAGATATGACAATTGTAGCATGTTCCTAGATTATAATATTGCTTAGACATAAAAGAATGAAAGTGTAGTGTGAAGCTGAGCTCATGAAATTTAACTGAAATCACCTTAGTTGTCTCGTTACCTGTGACCATTAACTAATTCATTTGTGCATCAGTGCTGACTGTAATTTCTCTTTCTCTCTCAGGGTGGAGGTCACAGGATTCCAGCTCACCACAACAATTTGAGGATTAACAACAGACCTGGAAAAACGAAACAGCGCTTATGTTCACCATAATGGCACCTGTAGGTGTGGCTAAACTGCGGGCTCGGCTCTTCCTGCTGTTTCTTTGCTTGACACTACGTGCCGGCATGCTTCAGTTTGCTACAGCCACAATACAAGGGTACATTGGAGACAGGGACATGATATGCCCATCTGTATGCAGGTGCGATGAGGACTTTATCTACTGTAATGACCGTGGCCTGAGCTCCATCCCGTCACTGCCTCCTTCAGCATCTGTCCTCTACCTTCAGAACAACCACATAAACAATCCGGGCTTGCCCACCTCCTTGGAGCACCATCTTGCCGTTCGTGTGGTCTACCTCTATGATAATGAACTGGATGAGTTCCCTGTGCACCTACCACCATCCGTCCGTGAACTGCATTTGCAGGACAACAACATACGCACTATTCCTCGTAGTGCGCTGGCTCGGATGCCCTTGCTAGAGAAGCTCCACTTGGATGACAACTCTATTTCCACTGTCAGCATTGAGGACCAGGCCTTTGCTGACAATCCACGGTTGCGCCTACTTTTCCTTTCACGCAACCACCTGTCTAGTATCCCCTCAGGACTGCCTGCCTCTCTGGAAGAACTCCGTCTGGATGACAACCGAATCTCCACTATCCCAACCCACGCCTTCCGAGGCCTCACATCACTTAGATGTCTTGTCCTGGATGGGAACCTTTTGGCAAACCAGCGCATTGCCGATGACACATTCTCCCGCCTTTCCAACTTGACCGAGTTGTCCCTAGTCCGTAACTCCCTCCAGACGCCACCTGTCAACCTGCCCAGCGCCCATCTGCAGCGCCTGTCTCTACAGGACAATGCCCTGACTCATATGCCACGTGGTTCCCTGGATGGCATGCACAGGCTGCAGAGGCTGGACCTGTCAGGAAACAACCTGACCACCCTACCGAGGGGACTGTTCAAAGACCTGGAAAGCCTGGGTCAGCTCCTGGTGCGAGGTAATCCTTGGCACTGTGGCTGCAACCTGCGCTGGCTGTATGACTGGCTACACGCCCGTGGAAACTCCATCACTGTCAGAGGTCTCACCTGCCATGGCCCTGACAGGGTGCGAGACATGGCCTTGACAGACCTGACCAGCGAGATGGAGGAATGTGAGGTGGTGAGGACAGCAGGGACCAGAGACAGAGTGGGTGGAGGTGGGGTCGATAGCTCTACCACTAACACCCCTCCACAGGGCTCTCTCTTCACCCTTCGCTCAAAGCGACCTGGCCTGGGGCTTCCTGACTCTGGCTTGGACTACACTCTTAGTAGCAGCGGTGTGGGGAAGAGCCTGGCCCTCAATGTGAAGCCTCTCTCTCACAACAGCGTCCGTGTTACCTGGAGCGTGGCCCAGCCCAGCTCCTCCTTCAGGCTAAGCTGGCTTCGGCTGGGTACTGGGAACGCCATGGGATCAATCACAGAGACTCTGGTCCGGGGTGACCGTCGAGAGTACCTGCTTACCTCCCTGCAACCGCGCTCCAGCTACATCATCTGCATGGTGCCCCTCTCTGCCAGTTCAGAAAGCAAGGGGGCGATTTCTGGAGATGCTGACTCTGATGAAGCTTTGGTGTGTGCAAAAGCTGAAACGTCAGACCTCAGCCCGTTGGAGGAGGAGGAGAATGAAGACTCACAGCAGGTGACAGTGCTGCCCCTGGCAGGGATTATTGGTGGGGCTACCGCCATTGTATCTTTGGCTCTTATTTTTGGCATCTTCTGTTGGTATGGACATAGGACTGGGCATCTGTGCCCCCGTGACCACTATACTCGCAGCAACTCCCGAAAAAACAAGACCTATGATGATTACATTGAGTCAGGCACCAAGAAGGACAATACCATCTTGGAGATCCGTAGTCCAGGGTTCCAGATGACGCCTATGGCGGCTTGCCAGCCAATGCAGCCTAAACCCCTACGAGAGGATTACATCATTCATACCATATATCCCTCCAATGGCACTGGCCTGTACAAAGGTGCCAACCATGTTTCTAATGCAGGACATGGCACCAACCGTGGCTATAGAGAAGGAGGAATCCCAGATATAGACTACTGTTACACATGATGTACTATACCAGATCCTGTTCACAGTGTTATTGGTAAACTGTATAGATGCACAATTTCCCTTCGCATGGACACTTCTGAAGCACCCCTCTGTGCCTTCTTCTTCTGGTCTCCCATTCCAAATTACCTGCTGTTCACTGCACTGAAAGTACTGTATGTGATTAACTGGACTACTAACTAAAATCGTATGGGAACAGTTCACTGCAGGAAGCAGCAGCCAGTGCCCCAGGTGCAAATGCACAGCTGACTGTTTCTTCACCATCTTAGTATTGGCCTGTATATGGTTTCTTTTCTGCTCTTGTGACATGTAAGCAAAGAATGTATACACTGTGGAAAGGTCAAACTTAGCATAGGTCCAGGTAGAGCTCTTCTTTCACACACGGGAGCCACAGTCAATTGAAAATGGATTAAGAAATTATGAGAAACTGACATTTTTGGTACTCTTTTCCTGCTCACCGGTCATAGACAGTATGTAGTCTTATCAACTCATTGTTCCAAATGCCTCAACTATATTGATGTGCCCTACCAGCTATCCAAGGAAAGGGCTTTGTAAAGCTGTGAATTGTTCTATTTCAAACGATCCAATAACCACGTGTCTTAAAGTAGGCTTGTTATTACCTTATTCAGTAGTTGGCAGAGTGAAGATCTTATCAGGGCTGGTCAGCCTTGGTTATACCTCTCGAGATCATTCACCTAAGATCAGTATTGTAGTGTTGCATCAGATGAGATGCAACACAAGCGTGTAGATAATTTACTTAGATACCGACTGGGCTGTGTTTGAAAAATGCTTTGCTATTTTTATCAGTGGTTTGTTTAGTAATCAAATCCTGCACAGCTCTCTTTATTTATTTATTTTGTTCCTCCTGTGATGGTTTTTTGTCTCTGCTAAAATTGCTTTTTTTTTTTTTTCATTTTCACCCTCATGTTTGTCATTACTGATGAAACCCAGCTTTGATGAAGACAGTGGATTTGTTTCATCTAAACAACAAAATACGGGAAGTGAAGAAAATATCCTGATGGCTGTCTCCAGGTTCATGTTTTCTTAAATGCAGCAGAGTGAATTCTTGAGTGGGACTGTTCATAAAATGTAATTTGAAAATTAGACCCCACCCAAAGACTAGCATGTCAGTCCACTGAGACAATAGAGATCAACCTCAATCCCTCTTTTCCCATTTATTGCCTGTGTGCTTAACCTGTGACTTCAGTTGGTAACTTTTGGTTACAAAACGTTTCCTCCACATTCTTAAAGTGATGACGGCGTTCACAGAGAATCCAGACTGGACAAAATACTAATGTGGACCCTCCTGTGTGAGGCAGACTCTTGTGAGTGAACCTCGAATTGAGGGCGAGAACTGTGCGTGAAACTGAGGAGACTCAAACCGCAACACTGTTGACCTGCACTGTGGAGCAGCGGCCAAGCTGTGGGTGGGTGGATGGACTGGTGGGGGAGTTTGGAGGTGGGGGGACTCCTCAGTGAGGTGAGTTCATTGATGTTTGTTTTAGCAATGGTAAAAGGCCTCCACTCATTCCACCTCTTTTATTACTGAGCAGCACTAAAAATGTAAATGTATTAGCACTTAGCAGAGAACAGGGATAAATGTAATGGCAGGCACGGGTAGACGGTGGGTAAAGAAACATCTCCAGGCACTGAGAAAGATGCAGAATTGATGGCTCTGGCGCGGTGGAGTTCACTCATGCATAAATCTGTTTGTCATACTCAGCTTCTCCCCTTGGGTTTAATATTGTCCATCAGTGGTTTACCACTGTGTTGCTTCCAAAGGGGAAACCAATTGTGCTTCCTTGACTGTTCTGTCCGCTAGAGTTTTACACTGGCATCAGACAATATGTCAGTGGAATGTATATTTTATCTTGCACCCAAAATCACTGGCTTAAACAAATAACATCTTACTGGCCTGGCTAAGTCTGTTTTGAGGAATGTTGATATAGTGTAATTGCTATTTTACAGTGGGTCTATTCAAGACAGATACTTCTTCATCATTTGTATAAATAAAACCATGGCCACAGCCACATGAATATTTTTTCTGGTGAAATTATAGAAAGTAATGGTGCCATAACTTTGTGTAAAAAAATTATGTGAACCTGAGATATGTGTGGAATTTGCTTTATAAATTCATCTTCAGAGGGGATCAATAAAAAGTTTTATAATCTTGTTATTACTGCAACCTGTCATTTCATCTCATGCCTGAGGAGACAATATTTAATAGCTCATACAGTATTGGTAGGTGATCAAATTCTACCCCGAGAAGCGGGCTTTCATGTGAAAATTAGGCCGACGTATTGTTTTCATTTGATGAAGGCCCTGAGTAGCACTGGAATAAAACAGTGCCAACTACAGCCTGAGGCCAGACACTTGGAACCAGCTGAGATTAAAAGATGGAGCTTGAAAGAGTCAACAGGCTGCTGCCCTCTGTGACTTTATGTTTACATGCAGCCTGGACAAGAAAAGAACAACTTCATCAAAACGCTTCAGATGAAATCAGCATCTACTGGGTTGAATTTTCATTTCAGTTGAAGGACTGTGCCTGTGCATCAGCTGGTTTCTGTTACCTCTGAATTTCATCCACCTATCGCAAAGCCACTTTCATTTGCAATACAAGTGAGTACAAGTCAGTTAATTAAAGACTTTTAAGGGTAACTCACAGTAACACCAGGCTGAAAAGCAGTGTTTTACTGCCCTCTCTGGCTGAACGTTTCAAGTCTGTGTCACCTCAGTCCACATCTAGCATCACTGTTTGGTGTGGTCAGAATTGTGCTCTGTTGCACCTGTAACCACACCCGACAACCCAACCCAACTGCAGCAAGGTGAGAAGTTAAACCACTGGTCAGAAAAAAACAGGACTTTCATGGGGTGTTAAGCTACTCTTTAAGCAAACCGATAAATGAATCCTCACATTTGTCTGTGCAAATTTCAATCTCCCGGTGTAAATTGGAATGAGAAATGTGTCCGGAAAAATAGATTCGCCCACTAATGGGTTGTGAAAGTGGTACTGTCACAATGTATTCTCTGCTATTGTGCATGACAAAAAGCGAAACATTTGTCAGTTACATTATTGCAGGCTGTAGACACAGAAACAACAAAGAGAACCACCAACTGTTAACTTGAGGTACAAACTATTGAAACTCCAACAGAAATCAGCCTCCTTTTTTTACTTTACTGCCATTGTTTTGTTTTTTTCATTTAATTTCTTCAATGCAACTTGAATTTCTTGCCGTCACGCATTTGACTGCCATAGAACTGCGACGTGCTGCCATTTTTTACTGTCTATGCCCATGGGAGTGTGGTAGGTCTGTGAGAGATTTAATGAGTATCACTACGGATCAACAATGTAACTGCTGTTGCAAAGCACTGTAAACAGTTTGTAACGGCACTTGAATTCCCCATGCAGAGCAACAGAAGTTGATTGGATTATCCCCTCCTCAACATGCTGGAGCTGTGAGTCAACCCAACACAAGTTTATTAATTTCAAGGGTGATAGCAATAAATATATACCTCTCTCTAGACTCTGAATGAGCCAAGAGTGAGCTCGTCACATCTTTACTTTACTTCTCAAGCAGGTCTATTGGCTTTGGGCAGGTATGGTTTGCAGGTATCACCTCCTATATGACCAGTTTGGTCTGGTTTTAAAGGGGATTTTACTCATCAAAGTCTGTTTACAGGTCTTAAGGAGTACTACTGCGTATGTGAAATTGTATAAAGCCTTTTGTGGAGCTGCGTGAAGTCTGATAAATGTTCTCAAACTGAGGACTACAAGTTTGAAAGAGAAGAAAATCTGAGTGTGGGGATAGAAAAAAGTGAGTCTCTACTTGAAGCTAACGGCTTGAGGCTATGTTGGCCACTACTAGTATAACACACCCAAATCTCCAACCAAACTCTCTGCGATTGAGTTGCATTGTGGGTAATGTAGGCCCCAAGTTTTGACAAGAAAAGAATGAGTGGAATAAGTAGATATAAGTGGTGGAGTATTATGACTTTTAAGTCATAAAAATCTGAACAAACATAGTCATAGTTGTCTCACTAAAAGAGAATTTATTGTTGAAACTTGTAAGTCAAAAGAATTGAGAAGAGTCTTGGAGCAACGTCACCTTGGAGATGAAGACGCTTCCATCAGAAATCAGTGGCATTAAAGCCAACAATCAGCGTGGAGAGTTTGTAAACTGGAATTGCATCAAGAAAGATCCTTCTTTGCTCATAGCAGTCTTTGTCTAAAGGAAAGCCCTCTCTGGCCTCATGGTCACCAAGGAAGGCTTCACTGCCAGCAGTACATATGTCCCTGCTGGTCTTGGACAGTGCACCCCCCCCTTGTGCACTTTTTGTACTCACAGAGATGAAAGAGTATTCTATTGTCTTGGTCAGTTGGATCACAACTCAAATAACTGTGACCTGAAGGTTGGGCAGTAACCTATTTCTTGCCTCACTGCTGGACAATTTAAGACCATCCCCTGTAAATCTCATTGCGCAGTGAGATAAAAGATGAGGGGAATGAAATATGAGAAATACAATATTGGAAATGAGGCCAAAGGGTTGATATTGCAGAGAAAGAGATCGTGGAGATGTTGGCCAAGGGAGTCGTTGAGGAGTCTCACAGCAGATGGGCATGCTTGGTTTGTAACGCAGATGGTTAAATAATGTTTTTCCAAGATTTCAACAGTTAAGGGTTGATAAGCTGGCTGTCTGATCATCTTGGATAAGTGTAATATAATACTGCATGGATTTTGGAAGGGACGCCTTGTCTGAGGCCTTAAGGAGGAGACTGCAGTGGCTACACTCACAACATAATTGCTAAAAGTAGAGAGACACACTGTATTGGTGGCTCTCTGCAGGGTAAGCAATAGTCATCCCAAACTCAGTATTAAATTTTCCTTTTTGAGAAGTCTCCAAAGAGCAATCCTGAACCTCAAAGAAGTAGCTGCAACTAAAGATCAGGTAAAGACCTTTTCTGTCTCTTCTTGCTTCACAATATCTAAGAACTCAGAAAACAGTTCAAGGTCTCAAAAATACCCTCTGTGCCACATTGTTGGAGGTGATCGCACAAACAGACATGAGAGATGAAGAACATTCAGTACTCTCTGCATCAGGAGGAACATGATTTTGATGCACCAGGACTGTGTTGCTGTACAGACAGAAAGACCAGTCATGACAATGGCACTGGAAAGTCTGAATTGTTGCTCTCTCGGACTGCCATTTTATTCTTGACACTAACCATGCACCAACGGCCTTGGGAAGTGCAAATAAATAGTCAACTGCAGATTGGCAGCCAGACATAATCCCCATCCCCGAGAGACATAGCTGAGCTTGTTAGCTGGAGCTCACTGGTTTGACTGTGGCATGAAGTGGACCTCAGTGCTATAGCTATATTGGAATTACAGTATATGTTCTTGAACATGTCTTGGCTCCGACTGAGCTCTAATTAAACTAAATGTGATGTGTTGGTAAAACAGTAAAACCACATAGTTGCCCAGATGGAAGGGATCTCAAAAACAGTTCGGCTTTTAGTTTTAAAGGTCTTACAGTATGTATTTTATTTATCTATTTTAGTCTGTGACTTTATCTTCTTTAAGTGATACCTCAACATTTATCTGCCAGGATTTCTTGCCTTCATACATTTTATTACTGCACAACGATCCTATAGTAATACTATACCGACCCACTCCTGTTATTCTTGTCTGTTCCAAGCTCTCTGTGGCAATCATTCTCAGATATATGTTCAGCTTTAACCTGCAGTAACATACTGTATTGTTTTCTTGATTTGCTACTATTAAGCTTGCATTCTGTTTTTAATTAGTTAATGTAGGAGAGAAATGATGTTTGTGTGTAGGTGTGAGAGATTTTCTCCAGGAGTGGATTGAAGCAGAGTATTACCAAAGACAAATTTGTTGCAGCACAAATCTACTGTAGGTAGCCTGACATCAGTATGAAGTGTGCTATTTATTCTGAAGTGGTAGTAATCACCGTGATGTGGCTCAAATTACTGAGGTGGTGCTCCAGACTGGAATAAAATTACATTTTGTAAACCAATTTAGCCTAGCTGTTTTACAATTAGATCAGAGGGATATTCTGGATGTGCTCAGACAGTAAATACATTCTACAGGAGTCACTTAATAAAACTTATACAAGCTCATGTGCAGAATTTGTGCAACTTGGCCACTTGAAGTTCTTAGTATTTCTCTGTGCTGATACAATCACAGGGACTGGACCAGCTGTTAGCACGTGTGGACAGGTGGGGGTGGTCTGTGTGTGTAGTGTATCCATGCTCAAATCTGGTCTGGAATCTGTTTCTTAATATTCTGTCAAGATTTCTAGGAAAACTGTGCTCATCATTAGTGTTATCATCACATCTTCCCACTGCCAAACTAGCATATGAGTGTATTTTCAGTTTTCAGTCAGACAGCTTTTCCAGCAGGATTATCTTAGTTTTTCTTCAAACTACTAAATAACAAAACTGTTATCAAGACAGAATCATTTTGTCTTTTTTGTCTAATCATATTTCATGTAAATGACTGCCTTTAAATGAACACACTGAATTTGTAGAAAGGATGTCTCTCCGCTATGTGTTTAAATGTGAGCTGTGGGATGGAAGGAAAAGTTAACAGGATGGATTTTTTTTCTTCAAAACACTTATTTGTTATGTTACTTATTGTAAAAACTTACTTGAAATTCAGCACTCAAAGTTTAGCACTGATGAAATCCAACACATAAATGACTCTTCAAGATGTTTCAGTTTGTCCCATAACCACCTTCTAATTGCTTTTCAGTAATTCTTTAAAGATGTCAGTTTGTAGTCAGTTTTCCTCTAGGGATGGCGATGTTGGTCTGTCAGTTGCTCCACCATCTTAGTCTAGACATTCATAACAGGATAATTTGTAATCATTTTCCTCTGACTTTCATCTATATTTGTCCTTCGGTTAAATACCTGCAAAACTAATAACATTCCCATCAGCCTCAGCTGTACTTTGTGTTTAGTGCTAATTAACTATTGTTAGCATGCTAACAAGCTAAACTAAGATGGTGAAAAAATGGTAAACATTATACCTGCTCATGCTTTACATCAGCATGTTTGCATTGTCATTGTGAGCATGTTAGCATGCTGACGTTAGCATTTAACTCAAAGCACTTCTGAGCCTAAGTACAGCCTCATAGAGCTGCTAGCATGGCTGTAGACTTGTTTAGTCTTGTTTAATGATGTATATTTGATTCAGTTTATTATTATACAGTATGCTCTATATAGAAACCTGTACTTTTGCAAGTAGCCTATTGCTTTATGATCAACATTTTCATGTTCTGTTAGGATGCAGTGAATATATTGTACAGTTTAGGATGTTTCCTATTGCTGTTGACTTTACAAAGATGAATTCCTGAAAAGAAATTACTGGAAGCACCCTGCATGCATGTAGAGGAACCACTGATTTCGATTGCTATAGTCCAGTTGCCTTCTCTCTGATAGACATTTACACACCAGCCCAGCTGTTGACGTCATTCTAACTCCTATAACCCCTCCACCGCCTCACTCAAATATAAGTATCCTTTTCTCATGCACCTGTCTTGTTACATTTATAATGTGCTATACACATTTTCATACACTAAAATTCATATCTCTAACCAGGCCAATTCAAACTCAACAATGGAAGGAGCTGGCTGCTGAAAAATGTTGGCAGTAGGTGTTTGTAAGGCAGCAAAAAGAATAATAGCCTCATAAGATGAAGAGCAAGCTGTGTTGGGCTGTTTTTAAGCTTTTCACATCTGGTCCTGGAGGAAACAACATCTCTCATCACTGACCCTGACCCTACTGGACATCTAAAAGAGGGCACCACTTTGTGCAATTGGTTTGAATTTGCAAATTTATAACAACTCTTTAGCCACTGGCCCACTTTGTGCAATCCATATCTGGTCTGTCTCACTGACTCTCACGTAGGTCTGTCTTTCAACAGTTTTATTTTTAAAAAATCTCAGTGGATAAACTGATGACAGGCATGGCATGAGTCAGAGAAATAGTTATGACAAATTCACAGTGACTACTCATCTTTATATCAAGAGTTATTTTCTCTCTACAACAGATCCAGTGGAGTGTTCACTTTTAATCATTTAAGACTTGAGCGATGCTCTGATATTGTCGACAAAACCATTTTGATCAAACACCTCAAAGGTAGGTGGTACTGACACATCACTTTAATGCTTTATCTCCCTCCACTCTGACTGAACATATCAGATCATATATTACACTGATCAAATCATTGTCCTCAGCTGCGTTAAAAACAACTGTATCCTGGATGGGGTTCAGCTCCCATCCTTTTCTCTCTGCACTTTCCATGAAGGAGCAGACTGTGTGGTGGACATGCAGTGTCTGAACAAAAATACAGGGTTTTAACATGACAGATGTCTTTGGTGCTAACTGTACTTCGACATTGAACGGTCAAGTGCAATTTAAGCTCGGTTAAATGGGGCCTAGCAGAGCCACTGGGTGAGGCGAGTCACAGATGGCTCACTGACTCTCAGACAGCTGCTGGACATTACATCAAACCAGATAGTTCACAGATCATAGCCAGCAAAGCCATGCATTCTCCCCCTGCCCCGTATAGGAAGGGACACAACAAAGCTATCAGTGTAATACCAATGGATCAATAAAATCTACCACTGTTCCTCATCTTCACTCATAAGCAGCAACTGTGGTGAGGGATCTGCTAAACTGGGCTCAAACTGTTAGTCAGCAGTGTTTCAGAGGCAGAAACAGTCAGCAGTGGGCCAAGGATGCTGATAGGTCAGGATCTGATTTTATCAAGCACACATGTCTCCAGAGAGTGAGTCAGTGCACACCTTGAACAACAACAACAGCATATAAGACACCTCTGTGTTATTCTGTCTCAGTGAAAACGTTGACTCTCACTAAAAAGTAAGGATAGCTAAACAAAACATCTGGAAGCCAGTTTTAAATGGAAATAGGCAAACATGTATTAATTGTGTGTGTTTTTGTAATAAAAAAACAATCTTTGGAAGCAGTGTTTAGCTTCTATACTAGTGTACCTGCAAGTAAAGAAACTTTCAAGTTCAATGCTCAGCAGCTAGATACAGAGATACAAAATGTGATTCATCTGACCTAATTAACGCTTACACAGCAGCAAACAGAAACCTAGTGTTCTTTTGGTGAGCTTCAGCACACCTTGTGTGCTTTGCAGGCAAAAAACGTGAGTACAACTCCAGTGTGAAACATTGACAAGCAGCCAATGGTACATCTCAGTATGTTCCCGCAGTGTAACATGGGTACATTTCTGAGGCCCATTTTGTTTATTACAGTAAATAATGAATCAAACAATACATAATAGACTTCATGATGTAATGATTTTCACAAAGACTGATTGTATGTGACCAAGATGGCGCTGTTCCTGCACGTGTTTTTGTTTAGCCATGGGTCTGGTGGTGGGTCCATTGGTTCAGATTGAAATATCTCTAACTATTGCATGAATTGCCATGAAACTTTGTAGAGACATTCACGATCCCCAGAGGATGAATCCTACTGACTTAGTAGCAGTTGTAGTGCCACCATGTGGTTCACATTTGTGGCTTTGAGTGAAATGTCTCAGCAACTATTGGATGGATTGCCATGAAATGTTTTGCGCGCATTCGTGTGGTGGTGATCCCCTGGATTTTCATCAAGTGCCATCATCAGGTCACTTTGCTTATTTGCAAATGTTAACATGTTAACATGCTAAACTAAGATGGTGAAGATGGTGCTGATGTTAGCATTTAGCTCAAAGCATCACTGTTCCTACAGCTGCAGCTGCTAGTGTGGCTTGTTATAATAATCTCAATGACTAGATGACTATGTTTAGAGATTCACTGATGATACCCTCCACAAGATCAAAGTGTCTCACCCAACTGTTCTTATTGTGTTTAATTATGCTGTGTTCTGTTAGCATCCAATCACAGTTGGGGTAGACACCCTACCTAACATTTCTTTGTCCATCATGAGATCTTCATGGGAGCTCTATCTCGTATTCACTGAGGATCTCACATTGGGGAGTGTCAATTTAATATACTGTCTCATAAAGTGGGGCCCTTTGAGACTTAAACGGTGATTTGCAGGGCATGCCATCCAGAGAACCAATAACAGCTGAGTGCTGGGACGGGGCGGGTACCTTCATCCTCTGCACACATTCACTCCCAGAGCACTTGATCTTTGCCTGCATGTCTTCATGGGTGAAGCCCCTCTGTAAACACCAGGTACTGCCTCGTCTGCTATTGTGGTGTCCCCGGTCTTGATTTCACGTCAAGGACAGGGGCGAAATTTCTCTTTTTTTTTTACCTGCAGAGCTGCATCCTCATTTTCTGTCTGTCATTTCAAGAAGTCTGGATAATTGAACGTTGGTTGATCTGATCGTTATGCACTTTGGATTTGAATAAAGCCAATGCTGGTGCTTCTTCCTAATTGGCTGAAGATGTTTATGATTTTTTTTTCAGTCTTAAACGGCAGGAGGAACCAATAATAAGGCTGATAGGGGGTGAATCCTAGGTGGAATAAAACACATTTTAGCTGATTAATAGAAACTTTGCGTAATTCTCTGCTGGGAAAATGCGCTGCTCAGAGCAATAGTGTACAGCAGGCATCTGTCAAAGAAATGATTCCTTAGAAAATGCTGGTGTGTTTTCTCTGTCAGCCAATCTGTGTCTGTGTGTGAGAGTGAGTGGGAGAGAGAGTCTGGCAGTCAGACAAAAAGCACCTAACCACCAACCATTCATTTTTGTTTTGTTGGTAATTATTTTGCGAGAAAATGCAGCTCAGTCTATTTGTTAAACCAAATGAAACACATGGAAAGCATTTGCACAAATACTCTTTATATGCACATTACATGCACAACCTGAGGACGCATATGTCATTTGTGCAGCAGTGATGTTTTATGTTTTATCTCCCACTTTCCTCACTGAGCTCAGTGACGAGGACAGTCTAAGTGCTCCAGACCTCTCAGTCTTTTATAGGATTACAGGGTCCAAAATTAAATAGAGGCATGTGCAAAGGTTGGAAGGCCAGGGAGGAGTCAGACAGGGCCAAGGTAATGTCACTGTGTTTCTGATCTTTATTGGGAGAGACACAGACAAACCCTCCCTCCCTCCAAACAAGCACACACACACACACACACACACACACACACACACACAGACACAGACACACACGTGCATTTCCTTGTATTGATTAGTTGAGAAAAAAGGGTTGAGGTCAGCAGGCATATGTCTGAATTTCTTTCTCTCTGTCTCTCACACTCCATTTATCTCTGTCTGATTCAATACTCTCCTTCCCCCATCAGGGGGCCATGCTTCATCCATATATCTGCGACTCCCCTCCCCTGACCCGCTCTCACACTCTGTGGTTTCTTTTTGTCCGTCTCTTTGCCCTTCACTTGACATACATAAATCAATCAGTCAATCCAATTTCATTCAGAGCAAAGCCTGATGGATTTGCTTCTGAGCCACCGTCCTGATAAAGTAACAGTATCCACACTGTAATTACATTCCAAATGAAATGATGTGGTTACGACCATGGATTTGATTTTGCTTCATTTTCAGTTATCACACACAAAAGTACAAGAGGAACAACAAAACACATACAAACAAACATAATGCGAAAGAAAAACACTTCATAGCTGAAGCTCACTGTGACGTGGTAAACACAGTAGTTTTCATCCTGGAGACTGGGAGCCCTGAGGGGCGCTAGATTGTTTCAGGTACTCAAGATGATTATGGAACAAGAATAAAACACATTTCTACTTCAGTACATATATATATGTATTGTACATTTTATTGTTTTCAGATTTTTCCTCTCAGATAAATGCTGATTGTTTTCAGTTGTTCAAAATTCTCCACACTGTTAGCACAACAGGACTTTATGTGGACCACACAGTGAATTATTTTTTACATTGCTTTGACACTAAAATGCCTTCAGCTCATTCAAATGTGTTCACTCAGCAATATTTGCATTCTCTCTTTTTAAAAATACATGCACATAAGCTCAAATCCAAGCCTTGAAAATTCATGACGACAGTTTGCAGTGATAATTTGACACAAATACAATAACACATTCAAATCCCTTCAAAGAGTTTTTACACTGAAGCTACACCAACTACTAGTGATTCATATCTCATCTTGAGATCTATGTACAGATACAAAGGTACTGAAAGCTTTTTAATTTTATGTCCATTCATAAAATTTTTGGAAGGATTTTATTCATTTTTATTTGCTATATGCAGCATATGCATGATTTGTTCTTGTCTCATATACTCTGATATTCTACACACTGAAGATGTGCCATTATGTTTCGTAATGGAAAGTTTATTGAAAGACACAAGACATGATCTGCGCACTTATTAATTCTATCAACAATAAAATCATCATTCCTCATTAGCATAAGCATGAGCATTAACAGTAACAAAGTGTATGTTTTACCTGAAATTAACTGGTGTGCAAAGCTGGTGTAGACAGCAGTAAGAAAGGTTTTAGAAACAAGAACTGGTTATTGTAAAATTAAACAAATTTAACTGAAACCTCAGTATTGAACACAGAGTATTGATATGTATGCCCAATTTAAAATCCAATCATTTTTTGCAACGAGAAATGAAACAAATCCAGATTTTGTACAGCGCACGGTGCATGGGACAGATGTGTAGAGAATAGCAGGAGCAGTGTGAAAATCATCAGAGATGTGCAAGACTTGTAATTAAGGTTAGATTTGTAAACATGACATGACATGATAGACAGACAAAGCTTGAGCTTGGTGGATTGAAGCTTCTCTCCCATGTGACAGACCTGAATCATCTACGCATACTAAATTGAACTGCAGGTTGTAGGTACCAGCCTGTGATTTTGAACAGTGTTTAGAGTTCTTACTGTCTTTTTCAGTATTGTAAATGCAGCACGTTGAAAAGGTATTGCACATCAAAAGGTCATAATTCCAGTAAGCAACAGTCACCACAGACTATCTGGATTTTCAGCACCCCTCTGATTTAGGGTCAATCCCTTTACAGTAACATCAGGGAACCGATTCATTATACAAGCCATGCCTGAATCTTAACGCTTTCCCTCACAGATAAATCAATCAATGCCCCCCCCCTTGCCCATCCTGACAATCTCCGGTCACTTCAGACCCAGCTGCATCAGCTCCAGGGCTGATTTGTCCTCCATTGCCTATGTCATTTGCCTTTAGATTTCCCTTCTGATAGCTCCAGTGCTTTTCAAATGCCCTTTCCATATGTTCTTACCCCCCTGTCAGTGATTTATGTTCCCCTGGTCATCACTGAGGACGCTTCAAGTTCATGCTCATTTGCACAAAGTCATTTTAGTCTCACATTTGTTTATTTTTCTTCAAAGAAGTCAAACAATTTGCCACTGGGTGTGAGATGATCCCACATGTATCCAGAGTTGTTTAAGTATGCTGTTTCAAGAATTGCCTGTACAGAAACGTCTATTAACAGGGGTGGATGAGACTAATTTGCTCCTGCACTGATACAAGCTACTTAATTGTTAAATTTAACTTTATTAAAAGAATTAGAGCAAGTTAATTAATTTGTAAATGTGATTTTTTTTTCACTGCTATGGAAAATTTGAAGAAGGATTTTACACTCAATGCTGCATTAAGCAACTTTTTATTTCATGCAGCATAATTAAATTCAGTGCTTTAGATGTACAGAACATCTCTGCACTTCTTGGACTGTAGCTGTTTTTTTTTCTTTTGCTTTTTCATTTTCTCATTTAACTCTCATCGCTTCCCTCCATGGGCAATTCACATGTGCAGTGAACTGTGAAGGAAAAGATTTGTACCCTCATTCTCCAATACATGCATGGTCATTTACACACACAAGCATAGATGCGTACTGTAAAGACAAAAAGCCATTATTATGCATGAACAGGCAGCATCATGCACACATCTATGTCATTACCATGCATTTAAAAATCGCTTGTCATAGCGGGATTGAGAGCTATCGTGGCTGCCATGTGCAAGCTGTGAAGTCCCAACTTTTTAAAGCAGCGGCTCTGAATTATTGGAACACTGTTGATGTCTGTCAGGGATGGCCACGGTTTTTATGACAGTCGTTCCCTTACTATCTCTTTAGATCTATTTATATTCACATTTATGACATTTGGCAGATATTCTGTGCCAGACCAACTCAAAATGTTGCTCATTAAGACAACACCATATGATCAAATAAAATAAAAAAAAGATAAAAGCACATTTTGCTGCAAGCAAATCATCCCGGTGATCTGCTGATTATAAGAGCAAGAAAAATTACACAACTCCTTCATAACATCTGTTCTTCTTCTTTTACTACTTTTGATTAAGTCATTGCAGTCATTCACAAGCTCGTGATCACAGGCCCCTGCAATCATCTATTTAAAAGATCCACACACACATAGAAGATCAATAATCTACATCTGCGATATATTTTGGGGTCTGTTGTGCTGATGAAAGGTTAATATCTTTATCTGCACAGACAGTGCTGAACGGTGAATGATTGAACCCAGCATTCTGTGTACTTTTATGCCAATACTTTATTGGCTATCAGTTTGTACACCATCTGCTGACTAAACACACTAACTGCAATCTAACACAAACCTGCCAAGTACAAAAAGGCAAAAGCCCAGCAAAACTTGGAGCCTTTTTTCTTTTGCTGCTGCCCTGCGTGGAAAAAATGTAAATGTGTGACACTAAATGAAAAACTGAAAAGCAGGACAGTTTTATCACTTTGAGGCCTCTCCTCCACATTACTGCACAGAGGTATTATTTGCTACCTTGGATGAACACACAAGAATATATACTGTATTATATTCATTCTTCATGTTACATATTGTACATAGTTGATGCTCATAAATTTTAAAGTATTTTAGTTTTGAAGGTTACTTATCTATGCTATGTATCTGTGCTTGTACGTTCTTTTGCTGCTGTGGGTTCCATTAAGTTTATCTTAATTAACCAATTAACTAAGTTCATGTGATAAAATGTTTTTAAAAGCTGCCGTTAAAATAAGAGAGGTTAACATTATTAAATCCAGCTTTGCTGAAACGTCACAGCAAAAGGGCACAGGAATACCAGACGTACAAAGTAGCGTAGAGTCAAATTTAAAGAAAAGTCAACAGTCTAACTAGTTTTAATATCTGTGTTGGATTGCAATTTGATTATATAAGTAGCTTATCTCTATGTCTACAGTTGTTAAATGTGCTAAAAGTCTGGATGTAAAGTATGTTTTATGCAAAGTGTGTTAAATGTGTGTAAATCATATAGTGTCCACTAGAATCATGAAGTGAGAATCGGATACAAGAGATGGTGTGGATAATGAAGAATTCCTTGTAAATACACTACCTTTTAGTCATAAATCTCTCTGTAATGTCAAACAGAGAGAAGGTCGTGATTTTAAGAGAAACTAGAGCACAAATTAAATGAGGTCACATATTATGTTCATTCATATAATGTTAGTGTGTGTCTTGAACAGTGTATTGACAGTGTGGATGCTATTAGGCACGTGTGCACGTAAAATGAAAAAGAGCTTTCTCCAGTACAGTATGAATGGCGTGCTTTTTCACACTGATTTAGGATATGCAGTTAATAAGAGAAGAAGTAAAAAATAAAATGGCGGTGTGAAGATGACAAACAAACATATGTCTAATAGAGTAAATGGTTTTTATAATTGTCACTTGTATACATATACTGCGAATTACCTAATTGACAAAAATCGTCGATTTTAAAAAGGAATCTAAAGAAACATGCTCTCCGGCTCAGCAGATGGCGGAACGCACTTGTTGGCTTGTTACAAAAAGACACGAAGAAGACGCAGAAGCGGAAGAGACGTGGCACATAAACAGAGAGAGGAAGGAACCAGCTAGCAGTAGTCAAGTTTATGACAGCTCTTGGAGCCGCCTTCCATGTGAATTTGACAAGGAAGCTTAAATGACACTCGTACAACATTACCTAAAACGAACGGGACTTGATTAAAGTCTGTGTGACAGGTAACATGTAATTATTTATCATTTGCGTTTTAACTTCAACTCCACCAGCTAGCTAAATTAGCTCGCTAACGTTACCTCACCTGATAACTTCCAGCCAAGGTAGAAGCTAATGTTAGCTCAGATAAATGTTGGGACTAAGCTGCCTAAAGGTGATATCACTGAAAAGACGTATTAGTTGGTGTTGAAACATGAAGTTCGAGCAGACAAACGCGCGACTTCCTGAAATGTGTACGATAACTTGTTTCAAGTTCGCAAAAACGACATTCGATGTGTAGTCGGTTATAGTTAAAGAAGTACAAATCACGTTCACAGGCAATATGAGTAGCATCTAGTGCCATTGATAACCAACTAATAAGTACATTACATGGCATGTTTACCCAATAATGTGGCGATGATTTGACTGTCAAAATTGCTGCTCTTATACAACATTGCAGTCTACTAGGGCTATTAGCCTCCTCGCTTGGGACTGTCCCACCCACTAGTTGTGACATGACAATAGGGTAACATTAGTAAAGTAGATATGATGAACATGCATGAAAAGGCCATTGTAATTAATTTCACCTAGCTAGAACAAAAACCTCAGAAAATATCACATAAGTATAAGCCTATAAGCAAAGGAAAATATACTATATCATAATGACCAAAATCCCTGGAGATACTGACATAGTGGGCAATATGGCTCATATCCCCTAATCACAGTATTTGTAATTTTGTATTGCAATATATCAAGATGAGGTCAGTACTTTGGAAAAATCAATCAAGAAATTGTAAATTGGATAAAATAGCCAGACAAGAATGCCTGTATTTGGCTAAACCAGCAAATGAAATATGTGACAAATAAAGATACTACATCAAACTGATTTATTCAGAACATAAGGAAAGTGAGGAAGCTCACTACATACAAAGTGGTAAAGCAAAAATATGCCAACAGCCGCCAGTGTGTCTGGGGAAATTTCAGGCTTTCAGGAAAAAGGAAAAAGATAAAGTCATGTCAATATTTGCCTCTATTGTGTTGAACTTTAGCCTCAGGATACATAGATTCAGTGCCTTTTTAATATCACATGCTTTTGCTTGTAAATTTTAAGACATGTTCTTGCTTCTAGCTTCTGCTCATAATAAACAGATGGTCTATAAGTTACAGAATGATGAGAACTAGGATCCTTAGTCTGAGGAATTTCTGTTGTATACTTCCACAACAAACCAGCATTTGTTTGTGTGTCGTCAACACAGCGCAGGTGGCTATGGGTCTCTGCAAGTGTCCGAAGAGAAAGGTGACCAATTTATTCTGCTTCGAGCATCGCGTAAATGTGTGTGAGCATTGCCTCGTCTCCAACCACAACAAGGTCAGTGGGTGAACAAGTATCTAATGATTTATGTTTGTACAGAACTTGTAACATCACATTAAGATTCTGTATTTCCACTTGCTGCCCTCCAGTGTATCGTGCAGTCATATTTGCAATGGCTTCAGGACAGCGATTACAACCCCAACTGTAGTCTCTGTAATAATCTACTGACTGCTCAAGACACGGTCCGACTGGTCTGCTATGGTAAGATTATCAAGTTTCTGTTTAGTTTAAACTCATTGAGAATACATTTTTGCAACCAAATTACAAAAAACATATTTTTCCACTTACCCCTAGTTGTATCTAGAAACAGATAATTGGAATTTTGTTTGTTGTCCTCGCAGTATTGTTAAATGACATCCCACCCTTGTTGCTGTGACATGAAACAGTTTTTTCTTTCCACAGATGTGTTTCACTGGTCCTGTCTTAATAACTTGGCATCTCGACTGCCCCTCCACACGGCTCCAGCGGGATACCAGTGTCCCACCTGTCAGGGTCCAGTGTTTCCCCCTTCCAACCTCGCCAGCCCAATTGCTGATGTGCTGAAAGAACAGCTGTCATCTGTTAACTGGGCTAGAGCTGGTTTAGGGCTGCCGCTGGTAAGGGCCCATTATTGTTAAATCCCTTGTTTGGTGAGCTCACAGACAGACAGACAGACAGACAGACAGACTTCCTGAAAACAAATCAAGTGCAAAGAAAATACACATTCAGAACATCTGGTTGTATTTTAATAGCAAATTGTACAGATGTAATGTTCTAAGATATTAATAAAATGTCATCTTTGACTGACAGATTGAAGAGCCCATTGCAGTCTTTGAGGAGACCACAGCTAATGATGTCACTGATTATACTGACTGGTCAACATTTGATGGTGAGCCTTAATGTTTACTTTTCAGTAAATTACAACATGTGCATATTTATTAATGGGGACTGTTGTGTAGCTGTTTACACAGTATTATTCAAGTGGTTTAATCAAACTGTCTTTTTTTTCTTTCCACAGCACAACAGCAAAGTAGCATCTACCCCAACCACTCTTACACCACCAGCCTCAGCCCACCACCGAACTCTGTCTCTCCTCCAACACAGGAAGACCTTGGAGGTCCTCGCAAAAATGGGGATCCAAATATGCAGGAGCACTCTGTGGTCAGCTTAACTACTGCCACTACCTGTGACACAATTACAATACACACAGGTAAAGCAATAGAAATCTACTCTTTCTGACTGCTTTTAAAGTTCAGCTTTGTCTTTCATTAAGTACCTTAAAGCATTCAAAATGATTTTGAGGTCAGTTTTGTGCACATACTGAACGTTTAACACACTGCCTTTTATATAAACAATTTATATATATATAATAACAACATAATTTGTTGTTATTCTCCAGCATCGTCACCAAGAAAGATCTACGACACGCGGGACATTAGTCACAGCTCCGTCACACAGATTGACTTTGACGATGACAAGTACCGGCGACGACCAGCGTTAAGTTGGTTTGCTCAAATTCTCAAGTTAGTATCGAGATCTCCTTTGGAACTGGAGCTCTTTTATTGCCTTGTCACGAGGAATAACTCACTATACAAATGTCGTTGTGATCTCTGATTTTTTTGTACATCTTTTATCTTTGCAGAAATCGCACAGGTGGAAAGCGGACCTCTCTGTCTTGGAAACAGCGGGTCTTCATGCTTCTTCTGGTTGGAGTTCTGGGATTCTTTACGTTGATAATCATCATGGCCAAAGTTGGACGTGCCTCCGCTGGCTCAGACCCAAATTTAGATCCTCTTCTTAACCCAAACATCCGTGTGGGGAAAAACTGATAACAAGCATTGATTTCCTGTTTTCCTTCTGTGTTACACAATATAAGCCTGTGTATAATGAGCTAAAATGGGACTTTCCAATACAGGGTTAGCCCAACAGAGGGAGCCGTTCACCAAACTTGAATGGAAAAGAGAAAGAGACACTGTGCCTCTTTAGAATGGAGGCAATCTCTGTCTCCATTCATTTACATCAGGCCAGGGCCCCTCACAGACCATGAAAAAAATCTCACAACATTCAGGAGCTTTCCTGTGATCCAAGCAAAGCAAACTCCAAAGGTGACCAAGGCCCAGTGCATATAGAGGAAGGATCCAGTAATTGTTGCTTTGAAAAGCTAATGATGAAGAGGGCGTAGTATTTACATTTACAATTCCACTTAACATTTGTCAGTGATCTTTGTAAATTGATTTCTTTTTTAAAGTTCAGTAGAAACTAAACACTGTCGATGTTGAAAGAACATCTTTTGCTGGCAGAAAAGGTATAATGTATATAATCAGCAACGAAACGTTCAATAACGTCTACACGTGTATAATGATTCCACTTGCTGATTTGGTTTGAGTGGACTTGAGTGCATTTCTCCTTTAGAGAAGATGTGGCCCTCAGAACTGGAATCAAATATACCCCACACATCATTAATACATTACTATTTATGGGTGTCTGCATTACTTCTGAACTTGAGTGCATTGCTTTTAGATTTGCCATACATACTGTATGTACATTTTCCTGATGTTTTTTGACTGTCTATTAAATGGGGATACTACAGAACTTAAGTATTATAATGTTTTTTAAAAGTCCATGAGTCATGACCGTTATCTACTGCTGTGCAAAGGCAAAATCAAGAGTGAAGAGTTTCTGAAATCTCAGTTTTGTTATGCAGCTTCAATGAGAATGAATAATATGTCTTTAAAAATTATAAACATATATATTACTATTGCACATTTGAGTTCAGAAGCTCAGACAAATGTTATTCCATCGCCCAGTTCTCATAAAGCAGCTGCTGGCAGTAAGCAGCATATTGATGCTATCACAGAATAGAGACAGGAGTAAATAAGATCCCACACAATAGATGCTTATTATTATTATTGTTATTATGAGGCTTGGTGTGTACTACACTGTAAATTGTTGCAGTCCTTTTCAAAGCAATTTTTGCACTAAAGTGACAACATTTATGAATAATTACTTTAAAAAAAACCCAGAGAATTGAAAGTGTGACAACTTTCCTTTACAGTTTCTCACTGTGGCAAGAAGACACTACATGTATGTCTGTCTACATAATAAAAAACAGTTTCCTTTCAAAGATAATGCAGTTTCACTCATTTGTTGTCAAGTTCTTGTTTGTTTTGTGAAAGGGCAGCCCCACTTGC
Source organism: Macquaria ambigua (assembly GCA_008360985.2). Lineage (NCBI taxonomy): Eukaryota > Metazoa > Chordata > Actinopteri > Centrarchiformes > Percichthyidae > Macquaria > Macquaria ambigua. The sequence goes on along the minus strand of VMKM01000175.1, from coordinate 315,272 downwards.
AGTTTTGTTTTTGTTTGCTTTTTGAGAATATTCTTTAAGCGTTCAAATTGCCAACATTGTCAAAAGATGCAGTGGTGAAATTCAGAAAGCAAAGGGGAAAAAAGATACAGATACATACATTTTTTGTGCAGATAACTTATTTAATTGAAAATGTATTTTGTGCATAATGTCATTGTCGTATCCCAGATAGAACAATTATCGCACAAATGGACTGATATATATGACGTAAAGAAAAATATCTCGTGGCCACTTGTTTTTTAGAGGTGACATTGGATATGAGATGCTCCAACCTTGTGCTGAACATCATGTACTTTTTACTTAGACTCTGAGAAAGAGCAGGCAGACCTGCCCCTTAGATAAACCCTGATGAATGGAGTCACTGTGGTGCTCAGCCACTGACACTACTCAAATATTTGGCGACCTACTCCCCCTGGTGGTGGTCCTGTGGAGGTCCGTGGGCTCAGTGATAGGACAGAGACCAGGGTCCGGTCTGTGGGCAGGCTGTTTTCAGAACTATCTCTGCTGCTTCAGTGGCTTTGAAGGGCTGCAGTTCCCAGTGAGATTCTGTTCTCTGCACTATACCCTACTGCATAAAAACATATATATCATATTTATGTTGATGACATTGATTTCATTGTTTTTTCAATTTGAACAATGGCTATATACTGTGTTTTCTCATATAAGGTAATTAGTTCAGGAGTTGGGCCTTTCAATTAGGAGCCAAAATGACATTTCACTCATTATTATTCACTCATTCTTTTTCTTATATTGTCACATTCATTCAATTACTACTCAACATTAGTTAGCTCTCCAGAAAAACAATCTTTCTTGTGGATTAGTTTTAGATTTTGTTTGTGTTTTTATTCATAGTCAGTTCAAACCTTACCCCATTATCCATTAGTTTTCTCTTTTGTGTTTTCTGCCTTCTTTTTGCAATGTAGTGTTATGTTTATGTGACACATGGACAACTGGCATTTAAAACCTCACAGGTCAACGAATTAATAGCTTTATGTTTCCTTAAACCCCTTTCCTACTTCAGTCAATTTACAATTTAAATTCAAATTCTAATTGTTTTTTTTCCATTATGGAAGTTCCTCACTATTTCTTAGCAGCCTATGGGTCTGTGCTGCTGTACTGTATGTATAGTAGTGTGTAACAATTAATGACATGTGAAAAATGTATGAAAAAGTAAATAATTCCACAGTGTTTCAGCATGGAGAGTACTGCATTCATCATTGGGCCTATCATGACATCTTATATGATGTAACTTTGTCACACGCTGCCCTTGGGAATCCTCGTAATAACCCCAATCAAGTGTAGATATCGGTGTTACAAATATTCACCAATACATCACGTGTTTGTATGTGAGCGTTAGTTGCCTCTTCTAACTTTCCATTGCATTTGCCAAACAGTCACAGCAGTGTAGGTTTGCCATTGATTGTCAGTGGATCTGAGCCATATTGCATTGATTCGGGGAAAGCTGCCGGCGGCGATGAAGATACATGCTGCAAAATGACAACGAGGATGACAGGTCTGGCACTTGTATACACCACAAAGCTGTGGTTTGTATTGTCTCATATATTTCTTGACATATGAAAATGGTTTATGTCATGAGTGGTTTAATATAACATCATGATGTCTTGTGGTGTGTAATTGCCTTTGTCACTCTATTGGAGTTCAATGTTTCTCAGTAACAGAGTTATTAGATTGCCCATCGTGCTGACATAATAGGGACATCCTGATCAATAACTTGACTCTTTGTAGTTAACATGCATACTGCAAGCAGCACAGTTTTTCTGTACCTCTGTTCTGCTCTCATGATGACAATCATAGGTGTCAAAACCATCTTCATGATGAACTGTTGAGCTCTGGAGTGATTTTTGTGCCTTTTTACTTGAAAGTGTTATGGTCCTTAGCTTGGCCTTTTCACAGGAATATTTTCACATAAACAAAGCAAGCACTAATATATTCAGACTAGAGAGAGAGTATTTTCAATGTGAATATTCTAAAAACTTAAGTATTACAAGAACATAGTGGGTGACAGAGAGTTTATCTCTGACATGCTGGAAGCCAGTGTGTTGTTTTTTTTTTTGGCTGGTATAGTGACTCATGTCCTAAGACATCCATATATCATTATGTGCTCAGGGCATCTCTAAATAAAAATATGAGATGTGCTAAAATACTATAGAAAGCCAAACTGCCAAAAAGAATTTGAGTGGTTTATTAAACAAAATCCTAAAATATTCTTGACTGGATTTGATAAAATATTTGAGATAGCTATCACTTTGATGTCTTTACTCTTGCTACCAATGCAAAAAGCGAAATGTTTTTAAATAGAACTATGTGCAACAAGCACATGAGAATACAGGAAGGTTTGTATATATAGTTTATACAAATGTACAGTATGTATTGATCATCTGTTTGTTGTGTTTTAAGTTATACTGTGTTTGTACAGTACAGTATGTTATTCATTCATGTTTGTTATCTTTAAAATATGCCATAAGCCATCATATATAGAACAGTATACAGTAGAGTTTAAACAGTTCAATGTAGCTGTGTGCAACAACTGGCCCCTCTGCTCTGTCACTGGATGGCACAGGACTATATATTGATGTGCTTCCCAGTTCAATTAGAAGGTGCATCACTGAGAGAGAGTCATTGTGTTTCGATGAACACCGCCGCCTGTGTACTTCCTGTGGCTTCTTTGAGAACGTGAGTACAGATTTTGGCTGTATGGTAGATTATAGTCAAATATTTGAATTCACTTCTTTGTAGCTGCTCTCTGAACCAGAGTTAACTTGCATTAGAAATCTAGAACTTGTATTATAATTAAATGTTTTATAGTGTCACTTGTAACTTTACAAAGCTGCATTTTGCACAAAGAAGTCTGAATGGGACTATTTTTTACATTTGCCTTTTTACCGCATGTAACACTGCATTCATTGTGTTTCACAGCATTTCTTTTTATTTTCTATTAATACTTATATACAGAGTGATGTGCATAAAACAACAATGCACCTGCTGTATTAAACCAGTATAGTTTAGTAAGTAGTAATTATTGATCATATAATATGTAATGACATTTTCATCATCACCATGTCTGTCCTAATTTTCTGCTATAATACTATGAATTAAAATTTAAGTATTACCATGTTTCTATTTTTGTGGAAATTTTGTAAATGGATCATAAAATAATAGCCACCACAGACTGAATTATGTAACAAAGTTGTAAAGAAGGAAAATATTTCCCCAGGGATCAACATCTTGCCAGTTTCTGAGGACCTTTACATCTTCCTCAGGACACCAGAGGCGTCAAAGATCATAAGTCTGAAATGTATGACCCTCAAGAAAAAGACAACAAGCACGGAAAGACTGCTAACTCAAAATCTCAACAAATGAAGCACCATCACCAAACTCAAGGCCATCGCCATCACCATGACCAGCAGAAGTTACATCAGTCAGATGACAATGATAGCCATGAGTAAGTTTGGACATTTTTTCCACTGTTACATGCCTGTTGTCATGTGTGGAGTCTGTGCTTGATTTAAAAAAAGACTAAGGCATTTCTGTATTTATTTTGTTCTGGTTTTTACATAAGAAGGAGCAGACATCTATGTCCTTCTAAGTTCATTTGTTATAGAATTGTGATTCATAAATTTGCTCTGCTATTACAAAAATAATTATCATTATCCATACTTGTCTCAGCCTGGTATTGGTATCCAGTGTGTCTTTAACACCCATGTTTTCTTTTTAAAATAGCACCCATTCAACATCAGAGGACAGCATTTTCAGTGATCATCACTCCGACCATCGACATCAGTGTGATAATGACACAACTCATCATTCTCACTCTCACCATTACCATCGCAAGCAAAACCATCGTCATGCTTCTCATTCAGAAATGCCCTTGAGTTCCTCAACTGGTTCCTCTTCATCTTCCTCATCTTCTTCTTCCTCTTCATCATCCTCCTCCTCATCATCCACTTCTTCTTCTTCCTCCTCTTCCTTTTCTTCTTCCTCTTCAACGTCTTCCTCTTCCTCTAGCCTGTCCTCTGAGAGCAGCAATGAGTGTTTAGATAGTGGTCCACTTAAGAAGCCCCAGCATTCACAGTCATGTACTGACATTTCCAGGAAACACAGGTACTTTGAAGAAGGAGACGACACAGCCCCTTTGATAGATAAAAAAGGTCATCCAAACAGGCTCCCTGCCAAGCAGGAACGGGAGAAAGGCAAGTCCTCTTACAGTGGCACCCTGAAGAACAAACGGAGGATTTCAAGAGGCTCTGGAAATGATGGAAGTTTCCGCAAAGCCAGATCAATGGAGTCTCTCACTAGACCCAAAGAAAGAGAATGGCATGGAAATGAAGATGAAAATGAACCAGAGAGGAGAAAAGGTGAAGCCAGGAAGGATTTAATGAAGGAAAAAATGAAGTTCTCTGCCTTCCTTAATGAGATCACTCGGCAGGTACTCAGCCCAATGAGACTCACCACTCTTGGGGTTACAGATGCTCAAAGACCCTGCAGTCCAGGGCAGGCCTCTGTTAGATCCAGTAAGGTAGACAGCAGCACTAAGAAACTCAGACAGCAGAGGAGTCGGCCTGCCAGTCCAGATTCACTTAGCTCCAGCAAGTACTCTCATACCAGCAAGCACTCTTCTCGACTTTCTCACTCTAAATCTTTCCACCACCCTCACAGGCACCGCTCTGCCGACTCACCCCATCACATGTGCCACAGGCCCAGAAGCTGCACTGATATTAGCTGTTTGAAAAGACGTCACTCATGGTCTCAAACTCCTGAGCATCACTCCCATTCGCCCTCTTATAAGCACCACCATTGTCACCAAGGAGACCATCGCACTTCTAGTCATCATCATCACCATGGTGACCGCAACAGCCCAAGGTATCACCATCACCACAGAGACCACCACAACACTAGTCCTCACCATCACCATGGACACCACCATAGTCCTGTCTATCATCATGGAGATCACCAGAGCCCCACTAATCACCATGGCGACCACACTTCTCATCACTGCAGACACCACAACAGAAAATCCCATCAAGATCACTATGAAGACTATCATCAGGGACACCAGTACAATCCAACTCACCACCATGGAGAGCACCACAGTATAACTCATCATCATCACCACGAAGACCATCATAGCCCTGCTCGTCACCATCACCATGCAGAGCACCATGGCCATGCTCATCACCATCACCATGGAGACCATCATGGCCATGTTCATCATTGTGAAGGTCACCACACCCCAACACATCACCATGGAGACCATCACAGTTCAGGTCATCACCGCCGTAAACACCCAAACATTAAACGTCCTACTACACCACGTCACCATGGACTTGTAGCCAATGACTGTGGAGATCACCAAAGCCCAAACATTCATCATCACCATAATGACCACCACAACCCAACACATCCCCATCACCATGGAGACCACCATGGCCTTGCTCAGCACCACAGATCTGACCATCATCATCACCATGCTGACCACCACAGTGAATCTCATCTGCATCACCATGGAGACCACCACAGTCCAGGCCGTCAGCATCACCATGGAGACCACCACAGTCCAGGCCATCAGCATCACCATGGAGACCATCACAGTGAATCTCATCTGCATCACCATGGAGACCACCACAGTCCAGGCCGTCAGCATCACGATGGAGACCACCACAGTGAATCTCATCAGCATCATCATGGAGACCACCACAGTGAATCTCATCAGCATCACCATGGAGACCACCACAGTCCAGGCCATCTGCATCACCATGGAGACCACCACAGTGAATCTCATCAGCATCATCATGGAGACCACCACAGTGAATCACATCAGCATCACCATAAAGACCATCACAGTCCAGACCATCAGCATCACCATGAAGACCACCACAGTCCAGGCCATCAGCATCACCATGGAAACGACCACAGTAAATCTCATCAGCATCACCATGGAGACCACCACAGTTCAGACTATCAGCATCACCAAGAAGACCACCACAGTCCAGGCCATCAGCATCACCATGGAGACCACCACAGTCCAGACCATCAGCATCACCATGGAGACCACAACAGTGAATCGCATCAGCAATACCATAAAGACCACCACAGTTCAGCCATAGATCACCATAGAGATTACTATAGTACATGTCATCACAAAGGACATCACCCTGAATCACATCTCAACCAGCCTCACTCTAAAAACAATGACCTTGACCATGATGACCTTGATGACCACAACACTCATTTAAAGGGGAATTCTGCTGGCAGTCCACCTTCACACAGGAAGCTGGAGTCTCTTTCCAGCAAGGCGGATTCACCCAGGAATACTAGCAGCCCCTCCAGTCAGGAAGAGGAACAGACAAGCTTCAGTGTCTCATCATCACATAAAGTATGTCATTTCTCCTGGGGTTAAGACTATGCTCATTCATGAAATCCCCTATTACAGTATGTCCATAAAGTAATTATTGGCAAGTCAATAGTTGCCAGTGTTATACATACTTGATTAACTGGTTATGTAATAATGTTCCACTCATTTGCTTGCCTATTGATTTAGTCACCAGTGTGCATGTCACTGTGGACACTAGATTAGTTATTACAGAACAATAGATTATTTACCATGCACAAAATACAGTAATGGTAATCAAATTGACATCTCAAATTAATGTTCTTTGTTCTTCTTTCATTTTTCAGCTCAGTTTTTCACTTTATTCTTTGGGCATCATTAATATTATTTCTGAATGTCATTTTCTTGTTTGTTTTCTTTAATACAGGAAAAGCCACATGAGCTGGGTAGAATCATGTAAGTGTGATGTAATTATTTTGGGTTTGTGAACTGATAAAAGTTATAGTCCAAGTGATAACCATGACGGTGATATTGTACATAGATCAATTGGTTGCACACTGTGTGAATATCATAGAAAACAGTGACCTGTGTAATTTTACACCCAATGTGCAAATGAATGCGTTATTAAATAAATTCATCAAATGCTCTAATTTCTCTATCTATCCTGACAGGATACTACAGGAGCAGAATGAAGGTCTGCATCAAAGTTTGCTGAAGACAGCAGTGAGGATGGAGTGTTTAGGAGAGGAGTTCATGAGCAGCCAGAAGCTTTTGGAGGCAGAACTTCAGAGGACACGTATGGAGCTTTGCAACCTCACAGAGAGGTTTAAGAGGTAAAAAAAAATGCACAGAAAACACTTTGTTTATTCTTCTCCAGTCACTATACATAACACACAGATCATTTAAGTAATCTCAATATAAAAACATTAGGAAAGTTATGTACATGTTTGTGTCCTTGGCAATAAGGTAACCGAGGTCATCTGGAGTAAATACATGTAGACAAAATGCTTTTTTATTTTTCCAGACTATGCTATGCTATTTCTATGAATATGATTACATCAAATTCCTTTTTATGTTTTAATAGGGAAATATCAACTTATGCTTTTCAATAGACAGTACAGGGTTCCACATGTTATACTTATTAGGCTGGAGAATCAATTTATTCCTCAATCAATGAACCTGTTAAACATAAAGTTGGGCTCATGCTATGTTCTTTTTTAATGTGCAGTTAGTCAGGAAATGTAACACAATGGGTCCTTGTGGATACTTGTTTGTTAGGCACTGAAAGCAAGTGAATGAAATCCCCTGCAACTGTCTGTGATATATTGTTGTTGATGTATTGTTGTTGAATGTATTTATCTGTACAATGGCAATATATACAATTTCAGAGATCTGAAAGTGTAATCCAGTCGAACCAATGTGAACAAGGTTCAATTTGCCGGCCCTGATCTGTTGTCCTCAAAAATAAGCTTTGAAGTGAGATTTGGCCTTTGTTTTTACTATCTGTCTCACGTTTTAGACCTAAGATTATAGTTGCAAATGATGCATAGCTATATTACTTAGTCTCATACAATGTGGGATATTGCATGTATACTGCATACATTGTATTATTGTTGAGTAACTTCTCTCTCTCTCTCTGTGCCTTATTTTAGACTACATGACAACTGCTCCTCCACACAACAGACTAATAATCTTCTAGAGCAAAAGCTTCATTCAGTGGTGAGACTGGAAGCATTTCTATGTTTCTTGTGCTTGAGCCTAGGTTATTGATAGAAACAAGTTTAGAGACATAGGAGCTTTTTTTCTACAGAATAATTAAGGTTGACTGAGCAGTCAACCTTTAAGTTATTTAAACTCTTGGGAAATAAGTTCGCACTTACTGAAGGTTTATTTGTGATTATTTTGTGATTCCCGTGCTTTCTGTGTCAGGCTCAGAGTATGGAAGGAGAACGTGAGAGGTTGAACCGGCGTATTTCAGCACTGACGGAGAAGCTCGCTGATGCAAAATTTGCCAACAGCGTGGAAACATTTAATGTAAGATCTTCACCTCCCTCTTAAATTTTAGGCAGACATTGGCTTCACAGAAACATTCAGAGGCAGGGGAGGTAAAGCGGAAGAGGGCACCGCCACAATGACTGAAAAATATTCTGTTATTCCTCATTCAGCATTACTATGCTTTTTTTATTCATACAAAAACCTCTTCTTCATTCTTTGACTGTGCATCATTTAATCAATAAACTGATCAATTTGTATCCTCTACTCACTACTGTAGGTAACATCAGTGCTACACAGAACCAACCTCCATTTTCAGTCAGATGATGCCATTAATCAGGTGGTTCCCCCCATCACTCCCCCTCCGGCTGAGTTCATGGACAGCCATAACTATGGAAAGGCCAAAGCCGGCAGGCAGGAGCAGCCTCTAGGGTCAGTTCCAGAGGAGGAGGAATCTGACTGGTCAGAGATGGGAGAGGAGACCCCACAATTTATACTGACAGGATCAAACAGAGGTCAGGCATGGAGACAGCAGGAAGGAGATGTGGACAAAGACAGCGAGTCAGGGGGTGAGGAAATTGTCAGACGACACTCTCCACGCCCACTGCAGGTACCTCATCTGCAATTCACTATCCACAATGAGAATCTGTCTGATGGCATGACAGGTGAGGGCACTTACAGGATCACCGCAAGTCCAACACTTGGCTCTGCCATCCTGATCAGGTCAGCTAGCCTGGAGGAAATCCCTCTGGCACGCCATCACATGCAGAAGGAGCTAAGAGGCACGGAGGCCATGATGGACCTCCACCACCAAGGGGACAACGCTATCGACGATTTAGATAATGAGATAATTCATCACTGGAGAACAAGCAACGACAGGGACGCAGCTATTGTGCGGCCGAAAGAAAGCAGGACGTCAGAGGCAGATAGCAGCCTGGCCGGCCTGCAGTCTGCGGAGCGGAGGCTCAACCGCTTCATGTGTGAACCGCAGCTGGGTGAAGGAAAAGGACAAGGCAGGGCTGAGGTGTGTGGCTGGACAGGAGGGATTCCAGATGAGGTGTTGAGAGGGGAGCGAACACAGCTGTGACAGAAGCATAAGTGCACTGTTCACTGTGTCTGAAATCATAATTTACTTTGATCTTTATTTACTAGGAAAAGTTCAATATAGCTCTTTTTCAGTTGCTCAGTGGTTCAGCCCCACTAATTAACATGTGGTTTGAGGAGACTTAATCTTTAAATTCAAACTGTAAGATTTACTGGATTAACACTTTTCAGACAGCACATTAGGCTCCATCATTTGTTCTCAATGAAAATCTTTACATACATTCAACACACATTTGCAGTTTCAAGCAAACCTATAAAATAATTTGATCAATACAACCAACATTTGCCAAGTGGAATTGAAGGCAGATGAATAATATATGTATTTAAAAACTGTATAAAACTATATTTTTCTGTACCTTGACACATCCTCTACAGCTTAGATTGGTCATTTAATGGTAAAATGTAAATGTGTAAAATTTTGTTGAGAAAATAAATGCAGATATAGGCATTTCCTTTCCTGTTCTTTCATCACTATGTAATACAAAAGGTAGTTATTCTGAATGAAACAATATGTATTATAATGTGTTCTTCTTGTGTAGGTAGCCACAATAATGCAGTGTTGAATGCATGGTCTAATGCCATATACTGCGATCTAAAAACATCCTAAAAGATTGGGGGTTTTTTTCAGTGTTTTCCTGTTAATCAGTTTTCCTGTTGTAAAAAGTAGTCTTTGTAGGCATGTACTATATATAACATAATGAATACTTACAGTCACAATACAGTTATGAAATAGCTTTAAATATGTGTATATGCAAAAATATTGTCCTGTCTTTGTGTAAAACATCTATTTCCTCTGGTAACAATAATTAACATGCCAAAAGAAATGCCTGCAATTGAACAGATTTCACAAGCTTGTGTAAATATCGTCAATGTAATTCTGTCTATGTAACATCTAATAAACCAAATGAAGAAACAATGAGACGTAATTTCAACTGTTTTATTTATTTCCTTGAAAAGGAATAGATAGAGATAAAGATAGATCTAGGAAGGAGTTGTTCTAAGTTTAGTTACATAGGAGAAGTTCTGGAAAGTTAAGGTGAATGACAGACAGAGTGAACAGGGACATTGTCAGAAAGGGGAGGAGATATTTTGCTGAACTAAACTTGCCAGGTGTTCTGGGAGACATTTTTTGTTGTTGCTATATAAACACATTGATGTGGCTAGACACACCACTTGTTCAGCAGTCAGAACTGACAGTCTGGAAAGTCTGAGCCCATCTCCTTTAAAGGAGGTCATTGAGATTGTAGCTGGGTAGGATGTCAGGATTTTTCCAGCCTCAGGACTGGACTCTATCCAGGTTTCAGAGCAGTGGTCCAGCTCTTTGCTGTTTCACAGTTAATCATGCAGTCACGAGAGATGGCTACTCTTTTATGCATGTGTTTTATGAAATTTGATAATGAACAGCAACATAGCAATGCAGTTATTATTATTAACATATAGTGATTCTTAATGTACTGATCAGTCATTATTCAAACTAAAACATATACCCCTCTGACAATTTGTATGTTTTTTCACACTGAAAGTATTTAGCCACATTAGCGGTGTGGCTCTATGAATGGCAATGTCTGTCTGACAGTCTGTCAGTCGGTCAAATCATTGAAACAAATTATCTCAACAACTACTGGATGATGGAATGCCATGAAATGTTGTATATTCATGGTGCCCAGTGGATGAATCCTTATGACGTGATCCCCTGACTTTTCCTTTAGCGCTACCATGAGGTTCACATTCAAATCTTAACCACATTTGGTTAAGATTGAAATATCTCAACAACTATTGAATGGATTGCCATGAAAATTGGTACAGACATTCATGGTCCCCTCAGGATACATTGCAATAACTTTGGTGATCCAATAACCTTTCATCTAGCGGCATCATCAAGTGAAGATTTTTATTTGTTGTTTATGACCAAATACCAAATTCTAATTTACATGTCCCATCAGACTCAGCTGTACTTTGTGTTTTGTGCTAATTAGCAAATGTTAGCATGCTAACACACTAAACTAAGATGGTAAACATAGTAAACAATAAAAAATCTAAATTGAAAAAATTGAAATTGTAAAGTCTAATTCTACTCATAACAGAATACGTACAATGTATTGACATACCAAATGCTGTAAAGTATACTCCAGAAGGACTAAAAAAAGTGAATGAACTACATAGTCTCTACTCACAGTGCTTCTATACAGTGTGTAGTGACTCTGGGTCAGATACAGAACATGGACTACAACTCCCAGCTGGCCTCAGAGTGCTTTGGAGACTAAAGGAAGATGCCCTGTTGTGACCCTGACCTAGATAAGCAGGAAGAATATGAAATGATGGGTCCTGTACCTGGTTGTGGTTTGTATAAAAGGCAAGGTTTCAGCCTCTTCCTGCTGTCTTGATTCTGCCTGAAACTTCCTTAAATTCTGCAGACAACTCAACCTTATGATCAGCACATGGACACCATAGAGAGAGTTATATTTATTCATCTGAGCTTCTCATGGGTATTACAGGAACATTTAATTGATGTGGATTGTATTTATTTTACTTACCACAGACATTAATTGTTTTGGTTTTTTTACCTTCAACTCTTACTTTAAAATTTACAGATACTTAGAAGAAGCAGAAAGGGGAAATGAATAAAATATTTGAAAATAAAGTGATTCTGATTAAATATTTCTAGAAATTCTTCATTTAACTGAATACATATCTAATTTTTTATCTCATTTTCTTTCAATCCTGAATTTATTCCAGTTTATGTGTACGTTTGAAGTTGTGCCGTGAGGACGAATGTCACGCAGTTAATGCCTTGCCTAATAATATCCATCTCCCTGTCAGGTTCAATTTGTTTTGTCATCCATGTCCCTCTGTGTGAGTGATGGATGCTGAGCAGACAATGGCCTGGATTCACAAACCAGTTTAATAGGATAGGTAGGCATTAGTGATAAGACGCTCCCAGTATCCAGGCTTGCCAAATCCAGTGTGCCAAATCCACTGTGTGGCACACTGGATGGTACACAGTGGTCGGTGGAGATAACTGGACTTTTTTTCGGCACTTTTTGGGGAATAAAATAAGGTGAACTTTGATGCACTAACATCTGTTTAATTGGAGACGCACCACTTGAGATGTGAAGATCTAAAACTTTACTCTCCAAGGATTTTGCACTAATCTCTCTTGACGTTTTCATTTTTGGATAAAAGTTTACTCTCACAAAGCTATTATGAGTGTGTTTTTATTTGTGCTAGCTCCATTGCTGCTGGTTTATTTTTTTAAGTTCAGTGCTGAATTTCAGTTTTGTCATCTTCATCTCTGAGCCGTCAGAGTCATGCCTCTCACCTCTCCTTCTTCCTCACAGATAAAGCACAGCATCGTCCCTCGTTGCCTCGTCGTTCTCCTTCCCCTATTCCCCCGGTAAGCCTGAGATTCCCTCTCTGCAACCATGGTGGTGATGAAGATGAAGTTCCCCTTCCAGAAAAGGGTGAAGCTAGCCCAGGGACTGTGGCTCCTCTCCTGGTCTGCCGCAGTGGCTGGGGCTGTCACCTTCAGCCTGGGGTGCATCCTCAAAATAGAGCTCCGCAGGAGGGCAGAGGTACTTTTTAACTTTTACATGCTAGGACTTAGTTCATTATTAAGCTTTGTTGTTTTTAACTTTTTTATTTTTTCACTTACTTTTTTTTTTACAACAATAAATAGTGTAATTACTTATAGTTGAATTGCAAACGTGAGTGACATGTAATGATGTCTCTCAGTGTAACTATATAGTAGCATGTGTAGTCCAGCTGTGTTCATACTGGGAAGAAAATCAATACGCCTAGTTGCCTTTGATTATACTTGTGACAGAGAAAACAGATAACACATAAACTCTAAGTTGTCCAGTAAATATCTACATTAATGGACAGCATATTTGGATGTTGTAAGGTGATACAGTCGATTACACACTAATGTACCAATTTACATGAATAACATCAAGTACGCCTGACAGATGCCATCTGTGCCCGTCTTACTTTCAAACTGTTGACACTTTCTTTTTGGGAGAAAATGTGAAAATGAGAAAAAGTGTCTTGAAAGAATAAATTAAATCTGATACCGTCAAAGAAATGTCCTTGACCAACAAGAGGTAGACACACCTGTGACCCACTCTGGATCCTGACTCATCATCTAATAAACCAGGCTCTGTCAGTCTTAATCACCCTAATCCCTATACTTCTGATAATGCAACTTTGCATCGTTAACAAACCTAATTTACTTAAAAATACTCAAAAACATAATTTTTACACAAGTGTGCTATTACAGTTATTGCTATGTTATTCACACTATACTAAAATATTTATTTTCAATTATAAGAATTTTATAACAAAAAGAGCCCTTTTTGCCCTGTTTTGATTGTTTCATTGTTGATAGCTGAGGTTAATGACAGTATTCTGTTTGCATGGCTGTAAAAAGTGTAAATGAACAGGTACATATGATGAATGGGAAAAGAAAATGAAACACACACAATAAGTAAATAAATTACATAACACAAATGTTATCATGCCATGTCACTATGTATATTACATTGTAGTTTACACCAATGATTTTTATTCCATCATTTTGCACTCAAGAAAAACCTATGTAATCAATGTAACTGAATGTAAGACATCTATAAAAGCCCACCAGATTCTGTGCAATGCTTTGGTTGTGTGTAAACTAACTATGCAAGCGTATTCAACTATTGTCTTCTTAAATTCATTTTTTCATTTTACTAAAATCAAGCACTTTAGATGTCGCTGTATGAGGATTTTCAGACTTCTGGCTTGTGCTCTGCATAAACCAGTGAAACCTACTAGTTTACCAAAGACTTTTGCACACAATACAGAGTCTCATATACTCTATAACCTCACTGGGCAAAACTACATTTACCAGGGGACAGATCATAACTGTGTTTTCATATCTTTTAGTTTATGTACTGGTTTGTAAAACGTGTTTTTGAACAGTGTGGATATGAATCCTACTGGCAAAATTTGGACTGAGAGGGTGAAGGACATGTGCTCCACCCCTCCTCAGCAACAGAAGATACTGTAGGTGCCCTTGAGCAACACAGCTGAGCCTCAACTGATTAAAGTGAGCTGCTCAGTGCTCAGTAGACTAAACTGAGATGCTCCTAATTATGAATTATTATGTGAATGACTGTAATGCTGATGATAACATTCATTATGCATTTAGGAGATATCCCCTTTATAAATAAAGGTTGAACTCTTAACCCTTTGAACTTTTGAGGGTTAATCAATACACATGTTGTTTGGTCAAGCATTGTTCAAATCCACAGAACTTTAACTATAAATTCAAGAATGTAAGGTCAGGCTGAATTAGTTGACTATGTTTATAAAATGAGGCACAATACAGCTATAATTTACACCTATACATCTGTAATTGCAGCCAGGTCTGGATATTTTACTCATTACCAGCAACATACAGTAGCTTCAGTGGGGAAAAAATGCAGTTTAATAACTGGTAGAACTTTGCTTGTTTGTGGGTGTTTAGAAGTTGATGTTCAACATATATTTCCATGTGAGTAATTCTGATAATTTGAGGCAAATAGCTGCATTACTTATGTCAGGCACTATATGTTGTAATATAGCATATTTTCATTTCATTTGTTGAAAGATTATGCATCATTTTTAACCAGATATGTTCTGATGTATGTTTCCTTTGATTCTTTACAGCAAACAAATAGAATGATTATGATATATTGATTATATCACTGTGTGACTTACTTACAGGTAATGGATAACGCAGACATCCATATTGTGCCCAATACTCTTATGATTGTTGGTCTGGCCTCCTTGGGTATCAACTACTTTGCTTCAAAGATCTGTCAGGATGCTCTGGATGCCGGGCGATTTCCTCGCTGGAAGAACTTCCTGAAGCCCTATTTTGCCGTCTCTTGTTTCTTCACTGTCCTCATGCTGCTAGCAGTCATCATGAGCTATGCAATGTCGGGCACTCTAGAGTCTTCTCTGAAGGTCGGCCTGAAGAACGGCATCCGCTTCTACAAGGATACAGACACCCCCGGCCGCTGCTTCCAGAAACAGAACATCGATCGCCTGCAGATGGAGTTTCAGTGTTGTGGAAACAGTGACTTCAGGGACTGGTTTGAGGTCCAGTGGATCAGCAACCGCTACCTTGATTTCAGCTCTAAGGAAGTGAAAGAGTAAGTTGTGGGCAATATTATAGAGTGTGGTGGGGTGGGTTTCCCATCTGTGAATATTTATGGAAAAACAAGGACATCTGGTGATAGTACTGTATCTAAAGATGAATACTCATAAAGTAACACATTAGTAATCTGAAACATATCTTTCACTTGCTTCTTTAGCCGCATCAAGAGCAACGTGGATGGTCGTTACTTGGTAGATGGAGTCCCATTCAGCTGCTGCAACCCCAGCTCTCCACGGCCATGCATCCAGTATCAGCTCACCAACAACTCAGCTCACTATAACTATGAATACCAAACTGAGGAGCTCAACATCTACCTCAGAGGCTGCAGAGAGGCTCTGGTCAACTACTACATGGGCATGATGAACACCATTGGGGCTGGAGTAATGTCAGTCTTCCTCTTACAGGTATACAATGAGAAGAGTTACAGCGGTTTTATAGTGATTTCAGGCAGAGTTGGTGGTGAGTTGGTAGTGAGATTTTAATTTGGAGGATGATCAAGGCATAGCATTGGCTTTTTAGGGATTGGTACAGCTGCCAAGGTGTTATAAAACAAAACTAAATATAACATTGTGTTGTGTCTTTATAAGCACATGAAAAAGTGTGCAGCAATATCCCACCATTCTGTATACTCAGTAAGCACATGCAAGGCTGGATGCAAAGTTAAACATGCGATTCTTGCAGTTGTATAGCTCATGAGAATCCTGACTTGATTGAGAGTGAGCATTGATTCCTCATTCATTTGTTGCGCCTGATGTGAACAACTGATGCAATATCCATCAATCACCACTTGTGGATACTTGATGCTGTCTGTAATGGTATCTGCTCTACATCTAACTCCCTCCTCCTCCTCCTCCCCAGGGAACTGTGCTGGTGAGCTTGCGGTTCCTGCAGACCTCCATGGAGGCAGTGGCAGGGGAGGAAAACACAGAGATTGAGACAGAAGGGTACTTGCTGGAGAAAGGAGTGAAAGAGACCGTCATGGAGTACATCAACCCTTTACTGAAGTTCTTCCTACTTACAAACCAGGTGCAAGAGGGCACCGCAGCTGCTGCCCCAGCTACCACCTGAACCATATATGATGTACACACATGTAAATAATTTTTACACAGAGAGGGCAACTAATGGATGATTATTTAAATTTGAAAACAGAATATTAATCACAAATTTCTATGAATTTCACATATTTAGGGATAGTATTTTTTATTGTCAGGTGACCATCACAGGTAAAGTTAATATATGATATATAACTGTGCTTTCTTATTCAAATTCCATATGCTGAACTGATACCCCCCTTTTAACCACATACTGTGTAACATCAGAAAAGATACCCACTGTTATTGTAAACCCATGATTTCTATTGTTTTTCTGATACTTGTCAATACTCCTTAAAGTGAATAATATACTAAAAATCTCTGAGCACATTCTTTATTTCTTATTATTTCTCATTTTAATATTTTCCTCTTATTTACATGAATGATAAGCCATTTTATTGTTATATTTGTTTACAGTTCCACAAACACACAACATCACTTCATTGCTTTTGAACGTGATGTACATTGCTAATTGCATTCTTACGAGTCTGTGACAAAAGCAATCGAACAATCACCAATCAGTCACTGCATAAACAGTAATTCACGAGGCCGTGTACAAAAAAGATTTTTGGTCTTACAAAAACAAAGATGTAAAGCTGACTGTAGAGAGACGCGCGGCACAATGCTCTGCTGTGCAGCAGGACTATGACATAACATAACACATGACCTATTAAAGTTGGAAGTTACTAATTGCCTTATGGAGTGGAGTCACTTATTGCTTGTTTTTCTAATGCGATAACAGTACATGCAGACATTATAACACTTCACATGTCGGATGTCACCCTCCATAACAGGTGCTCCAAGTTGCTCATTTCTTCCTGTCTCTCCTCTCCCTGTCAGTGAAAGGAATAGGATTATGAAGATTGATTAATCGATGTCATTAATGCAGTGAAAGCCATCAAGTGTGTCCTCTGTTCTGACACCTTTGTTAAAGCTTTTAATCCCATTTGTTAATACTCAACCTGCTGCATCTGCACTTAGATACCTGCGTCAGGTGGATGTAAGATGCAGAGTGAACTATGCCAAGGCTTTGTTTGCTTATAAAATCTAAATCTAAATACTGAATAATAATAATATTGAGATATAACTTTTCAAATACAGATACAGTGTGAAGAGTTTGTGTTCTTTACCCAAATCCCTGGGCAGTTCATTACATATAAAAGAGAATTATTATACACTCTCTTTATTACAAGAAGCAAAAGATTGATTTATCTCTGGAATCTGTTTGTAATGTCAGCCCATGTGAATAGCTTTATTAAAGGTCCTTTTAAAAACATGCGTCTCGAGAGATTTTCTGGGGCTAGGCAGACATCTACTGACTCAAAACAAGTAGCACTCCTATGTAGTGTTAAGTCTAGAATCACCAAAGATCTCAGAGGCTTCCCATGTATTCTTATTGCAAAAGCTCCAAACGGTACATCTTAATAATGCAATTACAATAATCAGTTTTAGTTAGTATCTTGAGTCTCTGGTTTGTAACTATAATTGCTGTTATTTGGAGGTGTTATTTGAAGGTGTACTGTTTATGATCACCACTAGATGTCCAATATTTCCATCATATAATTTAGTTATTGTGTATATTGTACAGCGTAAGTCATTCATTACTGTTGTTTAAAATGGATGTTTGAGACTTGGCCATTATATAATATTTGCATATGTCTGCAGGTTATAAACCTGTCAATAACTATATGGAATAATACAATGTACCTACTGTAAGACAGAGCCATACAATAAATGTTACTTTAGTGAACATGCAACAACCTTTGCATGTTGTTATGTTGGTACTTGTACTTTACTTGAGTATTTGCATTTTATAATACTTAATACTTCTACTCCACTACATTTCAGAGGCAAATATTGTATTTTTTACTCATTATTACATTTATTTGACAGCTATAGTTACTAGTTACTTTTCAAATTAAGAAAATTAAGAAATAAAACATATAATAAGCTAATAAAATACAACACATTGTTAAAGATTAAACCAGTTGTTCCCAACCGTTTTGGCTTCTGACACTTACATTGATGCATCAGAAGTATTAACAATCTAATAAAGTAATCTATATTAATATACATCACATCATATATAGTATACAGTCACAGGGGACATTTTACTGCAGAATAGGTACTTGTAAGCTACTTATACTAATACGTTAAATACATTTTACTGATAATACATCTGTACTTAAGTAGGATTTTGACTGCAGGACTTTTACTTGTAATGGAGTACGTTTACAATAATGTATTGGTAGTTTTACTTAAGTAAAGGATTTGAATACTTCTTTCACCACTGACATTGCAGTGTAGTGGAGGTATACTGGAGGGCTTGTGTTATTCCACAGTGAGGCAGAGAAGGCATCTGTTTATTGACAATTTCATATTCAAATTGTAACAAAAAAATATGGTTTCACTTTGGCTGCAAATTATTGTTTGTGAATGAATATATCAGCAACAACCTAGATAAATAAAATGAATCTGCTGCCTGAATGTCACAGATACGATGACGCTTTGCTCACGTGACGAGACGACGGCGCGCTCTGATATTCGATTCATTTTCATGATCAGACCTTTTTGAAACTGTCCTGTGTGAAAGCGTTCAAAATCTTCAGAGCATGTCAGTCAATGTTCTTTCAAGTGATCTCCTGACGGACACATGGGAGCATTTGCTCTTAGCTGTTTTAATGGCTCATTCACCCAAGAATACCTCAGTTAAAGAGGTGTTTCAAATCTTCCAGAGTGACTGTCACGCCCAGCAAAGAGTGGTTCAGAATAAACGAATCGTTCGTCACTCACACACTAACTGTTGCAGCTGCCCGGAAAGCTAGTTTCAGACAACTGGCTAGCTGTAGCCAGGATAATAACACCGAATCGTTGACTAGCTAATGTATTTAGCTACAGTATTTACAAAATTAGCAGGATCCCATCCAGAGCATAAGCAGCAAGTGGAGGAAATTTACCAGAACTGGCAGGTATGTGGACAACAGATACATTTGGTGCCTTTACTTGCTATTAACAGTGTGTCAGGCTGTTGGGCAGAACACCAAAAGGTAACTTACGGTAGCTAACTAACTAACCAACCACTTATAGTTAGCATAAGTGACAAAAGCGTTGTCAACTGATGACTGAAAATGTATTATTATATCTTCAAGTATCACAATAACGTTTAGTGACAATCTCTATATGTCTATAGCTAGCACGGTCGATTATCTTGCTTTTTAGCTAACGAAATTGAATTAAGTGGCGTTGAATAGTTCCCTGGCATATTTCAACCATTGTTTTGAGTTTGTTTGGGCATGTATAGGACAATCCAGTTAAACTTGAACGGGCCTCGGGGAATTGCCGTTATGTCTCTGTATTCCCTTCCTCTCTGTATTTAGACTGCTATATCAATGCTCGAAGCCTTCTTAAATGCCATATAAATGGGGCTGAATAACAGTGACTTGTTTGGGCCAAACGATAATTCTAGTTCAACGGGGTGAGGTCAACAGTAGTCGACTCTGGGATGTTGATTGTTCAGGGTCTTTTCCAGTCTAATACCACATGGTGGTGCTGGTTCATGGTGAGACCTGGACTAAATTAGCCTGATTACTTGTTTATTGAAACATGACTGAAGGAAGTGGATGAAGTGGCATATGTCAGTGAGGAAGGCCCACCCACTAATATTACTAATATCTGTTTAGTCATCTCTGAAGCAGTTACTCAGTCTTTATTTGAAGGTATATGAGACTAGTGTTGGTATGAGCACCACATACACATACACCCCTTTACCGGCCACTCTGGTTAGCAAGCTGTACATAGATACGTTGTATTTGAAGACAATATACCACATTTTTATAGGTGTCCCATCCCATCATACATGTAGATCAAAGGAGTTCCTCCAGGTCCTATGTCCCACATCAAGCAGTTAAGCTTAGGAAGCATGGGTAATGCATTGTGCATAGTTGAAGCTGCAGATGTGCTGCCCATGTTGGCATTTGTGCATCTCATACTTTAAGTGACAGCTGCACACTGCCACATGTGGAGTTTCCACAGTAAATATATATATATCAGCTCTGACTACTTTTCCAGTCCAGGCCATTTCTAAAATATGTTGTGATATACATGTTATGTTGCTGTGTATATATTGTGACTGATTTTGAGTTTGGTCATTGTGTTTCAGATTAGAAATGGAAGGAGATGACTGCAGTTTTCCTCCAGATTCATTGGATGATCACTCGCAAAGAGGAAGTGTTGCTTCTTCTGCAACGCTTTCCCGTGGTACGGTGCAGCAAATAATAAAATAACTCATGGAGGATCAAATCACTCCTCAGTGTTTTCTATTGTGCACTTTTTTGTAGCACAGTTTAAGTTTGATGTGGTGTTGCTTCTCTTTGGCTTACTTGTCTCTGTAATTTTGTTCATTCTTTTTGTTTATATATATGTTTGTTCACACAGCTCAAGATGTGCTTATATACGTGTTTGGTGACAGCGCAGTGCACTTATCGGTAGAAGGGCTCGGCAGTGTCACTGTGCAGGAGTTGGGCCGCAGTGTTCGTGAGGCTCTCCATGTTCCTGAGTCTGCACAAGAGGCTTTTGCCTTCTGGCTTTGTTCTCCACTGCTCGGTAAGAACTTCTTTCCCCGCACTTTTTACACTCATAAATGCTGTGATTCCTCATCTGGCAATGCTATGATATGAGAATGTTGATGTGGATGCTTCTTTCTTAAAACGTATCATAGTCTGGCCACAAAATATTCCTTAATATATGATATTTTTGGCAGGATATGTGTCTACATGCCTGAACAAGCCTAAATGATTTAGCCCAGTATACAGTACTGTACTGTACTGCTTGAATTAGGAATAAAATGGTACAAGCATGGTTCAGCAATGGTTCAATACAGTTTGTTTAATACATGCATTCAACTGTTACAGCAGGAATAATTAAGTTTAAAAAATCAAGTCAGTCACAGAAAATAAATTGCTTTTGCTTTGTGGCTTTTCCTTTTGAAATGGCCATTTACTATTTCAAATTATTGTACCTTACATCGATGCAAGCAGCTCCAGTATCACGAAGAATCAGAGCAGGAAAACCAACACATCTCACTGTGTTACATTTGCCTCCTCCTTACTCCTCAGATTTGCAGTTAAAGGCAAGGCATCAGCCATACAAACTGTGTCGGCAGTGGCAAGACCTGCTGTATCGCTTCACTGAGGCCTCCGAGGAAGACATTTCGCAAGGTGAGAGTTTGATCTGTATGTTGGTGTGTTTAGTAACTGTATTCTCAGCTTTCCTCAATGAGGACACTTTCTTTGGGAAGTTGTCTGAACAGGAAACCTGGTTTCTTTAATCAAGGTGAGGATTAGAGGACTTGGTTTATAAAGGCAGATTTGTGCTTGATAAACATGATGTCTTGGCCATGTACACTTAACCAGGTTTCTAACGGAGTTCTTGCGAGAGCACTTGTGCATGAAAAAGACTCAGGACAGAGAAAGGGTGGCAGCGATTGCAGTGCAAAGCAATGACAGTAAAGATCATTACTTGTAGCGATGTGCCATGAATCCAGAGTCGGAGTAAAAGTGAAACTGAAATGAAGATGTCTATATACTGCTGGTTAAACAGTAGATTATTTGTAAAAATGGTTCACAGTAAGATAAAGTAAAGCTCTATGACTACAGTCCCCTCACTTTGCCCTTACTTTAAAAACTCCAATCAAAAACAACAAAAAAGGCTACATCCCCTTCAGTCTGCACCATAATATACTGTATCCACAACACACAAAATCTGCCAGCTTTGGTTCAAAAATATGTAGTGTGTAGGGGAGACGTGATTACTTACTAGCTGCATGTAAATGGAAGTTTTACAGTAAATGTGTCCTCTGATTTTCTGCTGTAACCTGGTTTCTTAACACAGTGTTTGTCTTTGTATGCCAAGTTTCCTTTTCTGCAGCTGTTCCCTGTGGATTTGTAGCTTACTTATAAATCGTTGATTCTCAGTAGCTTACTCGGGGTAAATAAAGGTAAAAGGGCTGTCAGGCTTGTTTGGAATAAGTAAAAGGAAAAGGTGGGAGTTGACATGATAAGCATAGTAAAGGCTGGAACCACTTAAAGTGAGAAGAGAAGAGATTACAGTTGCTGCTTTTTAGTGGATATTTCTTAGTAAAATAATATAACTGAACAGTTTTGATAAATGATTCATTGTTTCAGTCATTTTTCAAGCTAAAAAAATGCCAAAGAATTACCCAAGTCCAGCTTCCCAGATGTGAAGATTTGCTGTTTTACTTAGTCTTATGTAATATAGTAGTACAGCATTATTAAGTTAATTGGGAGAAGACAGAACTGAGATGACACAAAAGTTAGATTTTTACAAAGTATGTAGAAATGTTGGTCAACTGTTGGTTACTACTCTGTCAGAAGTGTGGACTTCTGGTGAACTGTGTCCCAATTTTAATTAGTTGTAAATGAGGTGTCAGGCACTGACTCAAAGTCTGGTGTTATTTGTCATTACTTTGACAGTAGATGGAACAGCCCACACTTTTAAAAAAAAGCACACAACAGTGACAGCTTACAACTAATTTTTTTAGTTTTGCATAATCACTTAAGTGCTGTTGTGTTTTTTTTGTGGAGTAGATGAGGCTTCCACTCACAGTGCAGGACGATGAGCTGGAGCAGAGTGGGTTGGAGGGGGCTTGAGTGGTAGATACCACAGTCTTTGTCTCTATACCCTCACTCCTCCATTCTGGGCACTGGTGCTGAATCTCTCCCAGTGACGACTGGACGAACTGAAAATACGGATGGTCACCTGACCCTAATGTGTCATTGTCCTCTGCTTTTTCCTCAGATGAACCATTTCTCCAGTTCCGTCGGAACGTGTTTTATCCTAAATCTAAAGAGTTGCAGGTACCATTAACCCTAATTCTCTGCAAGAACATTCATTAGACATTATTATCCATCACTGGGTACTCGGAGTCCAAGTTAATAACCCTGTTGACCCACAAAATGCTAAGTAGGCTTTAATGAAGATTTTTGCTGAATGTGTGAAAGTTCTGTTCCCTTTCTATTCAAACATATTGTCAGACTAGCTCTGAGGTAATTCTCCTGATAACTGTTAGATAACCCATGTCATGGTCTCACTCCTGAGCAGATAGAAGATGAGGGAGTGTTGAGGCTTATGTATGAGGAGGCCAGGAACAACATTCTCACTGGTCGATACCCCTGCGATCCCGAGCACTGGACGGGTCTCGGAGCCTTGTCACTTGCTCTTGATGAGGGAACTGGTCTTGAAGACCAACAATTAACTACTATTATAAGGTAAGTTAGAAAGCTTGGTTAATTAAATGTTTGACCTGGATCTGGATTTTAAATGCTCTTTAATTTTTCATTCTATAGATGATCGCATTGTTGACCCTTCAGTTTCTCTTAAAGAAATAGTTTGACATTTTGGCAAATACGCCTTTCTCACCGAGAGGTAGATGAGAAGATCGGTGCCACTCAGTGTATGGCTACAGCCATGAGACAGTTAGCTTAGCTTAGCTCAAAGAGTGGAAACAGGGGGAAACTGCTAGCCTGGCTCTGACCAAAGGTCACAAAATCTGCCTACCAGCACCCCTAAAGCTTACAAGATATCACACATTATATTTTTGTTTAATTAACTATAGCATAGAAAGTATAGAAACACAGTGACTTCCTTGAGTCTCCACTGATTGCCTGGCAACCTCATGGCGACAACCCCAGGAACCCCCCCACCCCCCACCCCCACCCCCAGTAAAACCTGAATGTGCCGTTTGTCCACCTTGGTTTTTGTACACATTAAACGGTAGGCTGATTTTCTTTAACCTTTGGTCAGAGCCAGACTGGCTGTTTCCCCCTGCTTCCTGTCTTTATGCTAAGCTAACTGTCTCCGGGCTGTAGCTTCCTGTTTAACGGACAGACACGAGAGTGGAATCGATCTTCTCATGTAAGTTTCGGCAAGAAAGCTAATAAGTGTGTTTCCCAAAATGTTGAACTGTTGCTTTAAACAAATGTGCCTATTTTGAAGTCAATTACAGATTATATCTAAAGTTGGCATTTAATGTTTAAACCTGTTATTGAAATAGAAACTGTTATATATATAATATAATATAATATAATATAATATAATAATTTGAATACATAACTGTGGTGTAACCATATGCACATACGCTGATGTTAACTTGAAAGTGAGGAAGTTGAAAGTGAGCAAAGTGAGTAAGATTATCAACACTCCAGCACTTGCTTAAATGAACATTTTGTGAAGCTGACAGTTGACTCGGTTTTAGTTCACCTTTTTAGAAAATGAAGAAGAATGTAATGGCCCCTGCTGTTCATTTTGTCAAATGGTGAGAGGACGCCTCGCTTCAGCTTAATGTACTATCAAAAAAATCGACATTGTAAGGAGCACAACCAAACTCATGTCTCTCAACCCACGTATTGTAAAGGGCAGCTGGCAGATTGAGCAGCTTCAGGTACTTCGGCACAATCGGCAACAGCATGTTGCAATTTGATGGAAATCTAACATTGTGAAAAAGGTCAACAGTGCTTCTTTTGTTTGAGAGGGCTATGCTTTTTTTAATGTTGATAACACTCATATTGCGTTTTTTGATTACTTGTTGGTTTGTAAATGCCAAGTGCAAGAATGCACATAATGACATATTTGATTGAAGTGGGGTGATCATGGGAGTTTTTCTTTGGAAAGCCTCTTGAGACTTGATTGTGATTAAAGGGTTGAGAATTATAGGTACTTGACAGGGCCTATATATCACTGCACGTATAATACTGCAATACTAAAGAGTGCAGTGACTTATTTTATTCTTATTTTAGGTATTCACGACACACATTAGACTGCCTACAGTTAGTAGGAACATAGATATATATGAGGAAGTCTCATTTGTTTGCTTACAGTTTTGCAATAATGTCTTTTTTGTTTGTTTTTGGTGTTTAATAATTATTAAACCGAAATAGACAATTCAAGGACTGTGCTGCATCAAAGCGAACATTTCTTCAACCCAAAAGTCCAAAAGTTGCTTCTTGTTTTCTATCTTTTTCTCTGACTATGAAACTGAACATAATGTTCCAGCTTCCCAACGACAGAGGAGACACTTTTATCCTCCGTTTATCCTCCACACATAAATGACATGATGTTTAATATGTCCTAAATACAGTTGAATCAAATCTTGAAGATTTGATGTAATTGGACAACTGAGGAGGAGAAAAATACAACTATTAGCGTGAACTTTTTATTGTAACAGTTGGTTGCAGATTATATTTTAGACCAAGAGGTTCTTTTCAGAGGATCTCTAGGTAATCATCAGTCTTTTATGACGCTGAACATAAGAAGCTGTTCCACTTAAGGAGATTTGTTTTTTATGTCAGGACGTGAGTGGTAGTGATTCAGTAAAGGAGGTCAAAACTCCAGCAACACTTGTACTATAAAGATCTTTATTGTGAGACCAATGCATTTCAGCTTGTGACCTTCATCAGGGTCATCATAGAACATATTGTGAAGGATATTTAATTGGGATGAGAATGAAAGGAAAAAATATGTCAATTGAGGAGAGGAAAGAATCTGTAGCAAGAGTGAAAAAACCCCCAGAGCAGTTAAGGAGAAATGTATTGCAATGCAGGCCGCACAGTACAGTAGCACAAGAAAGTAGATTGCATTGATGTTGTTGTTTCAGCATCCTGTTAATCATACAGACAAAGCAACCGAAGCAACGGATAAGATGATTTGCACAGATACGATGCACTAAATGCATAATACAAACTTCTCTTATCTGCTTTCCACAGGGAGAAGAAGCTGTCTTCGTTTCTGCCTGCACATGTTGCCATGGGGAGTGGAGGTTTGCTCTCCACTCTGAGAGGGAAGTCGAGTCGTCAGGCAGGACTGGAGCAGAACCTCATGGAGGCGTACAGAAAGATCAGCACATCTGCAGGAAACTCTCCTGAGCCCACGCGGCTCCTACACCAGTACCTGAACACATGTCACACTCTGCCTTTTTATGGGTAAGAATTTGTGTAATGAGCCATTTATACTCTATATTTGTCCACAACAGTTAGTTTTACCTCAAATCTCTTCATATTTATTTGTTTTTAATTAACATGAAATGCACAAACAGGAGCGCTTTCTTCCTTGGGGAGATTGACAAACCAGCGCAAGGGATTCTCCAAAGGGGAAAACGCAAAGCTGTCAACGTTGGGATCTGCCTGGAGGGAGTTTATGTGATGGATGTCAAAGAGAAGGTGAGCAGTGGATCATCTTTGGTTGACAGCTCTGTAAAACAGCAACCCGATGTGTCTCACTTTGTGTGCGTGTGCATGCTTGGATAATCGTCGTGCACACTGCAGAAATGCTGAAAGGTGTTTTCATTTCTCTTCATGAACACTATCCTGATTCCTCTTGTTGAACACATTGTCTTGCAGCACGTGCTGCTTGGCCTGCGTTTCAATGAGCTTTCCTGGGACCACAGCTACCCTGAGGAGCAGGGGGACTCGCACATTCTGTGGCTGGAGTTTGATGGAGAGGAAGATGGCACTCCTGTCAACAAGTTGCTAAAGATCTACTCAAAACAAGTAAGAAAATGTTTGTGAAATTCACAAATGATGTGATATGATCATATTTAACAGCTGTACATACATTAACATCTGTATGGTAGAGTGTCATGGCCTCAGAAGTGTGTTGTGTTGTGTTAATTGGCTGTTTTTGGGTCGCACCTGTTGTGGTTGACAACTCTGCCATCTCAGATGTAGTCCACCTATGTGTGTTTCACTTCAAATGTTTTCAACAAGGAGAGGGGATATGCAGCCATCTCTAGAGAGTGCACTGCACTGCTGCTGTGCCCATTTGTTCCTGGAGGAGCATAACACTTGATTTTAGTGTTGAAACCTAAGAGATTTCAAATAACTTTCTGCTCTCACATGTATATCATCCTTACTCAGTGACTGCTGGGTTGAAAAGGCCTGTCTCAACCACCAGATGGTGAAGAGATGTTACATAATGGTAGAGGCAGTAATACATAATCACACCAGGCCCTAATCCAAGGCTGGCAATGTGACCCTTTTATATGCCTGTGGTTCACTAATGGACCATCGAAAAGTAAAGTACAGCTGTTTATTATGTATACTTCTAAGGATCAGACTTCATAAATTGGGTTTTTTTTCTTTTTCTGTCGACCAGGCAGAGCTAATGAGCGGCTTCATTGAGTTCTGTGTGGAGCTGAAGTCTGCGTCTGAGGGAGGAGCTGCAGCCGAAATGGACGGTGAGGCGAGTCTGTCTCAGCAGCCTGCCGGCCAAGATGGCAGCAGCAAGAACGGACGCGGAGGACGCCGCGGGATGCTGCACAGGCAGAGCAGTGTTGTATGCAGCCGGGTCCATTCACTTAACACGATCAGCTACGTGGACAATGGTGAGTCTAATGGTTACATTTAGCAGTCCTAGCCTACTTATGGTATAATCTTTCTAGAGTGAGCTACTTCTAATGCAAGACAATCTGTGTAGTAACTTCCATCTGGGTAATTTTCCAATATTTGTGCATTGTTTCAGGAAAAGAAATCAAACGCTTGAAGCCAAAAAGAGCCGCATCCTTTTTCACCCGACAGGCGTCTGCACCCACGTACTCTGCTGTGCAGGTGACGGAGAGTCTGGAGCAGGGATAAACTCACTGATCAGCTCGGCCCCCATGCCTCTCAATGACCAAACCTGAACATTTTAAACTGAGATTTAAAGAAAAGACATTTAACTGATAATATATGAACATGCAAAGGACCAAGCGAGGGATCTAAGTGTGAGTGACACTATTTATCTTTTGAAGTTGTGTATATTAAGAGAGTACAGTAATGTGAAAAACAAAACGGTTTATTAACAGCGATGCTTCCAAGGTTAAACTGAAGTGGCTATTCATTAGATGGCCTTACATAAAGAAAATATAGCATTTTCTGAGCACCATGTGATGGACCTCCTTCCTAAGTCTGAGACAAGCCTTAGAGAAATCCTCAGACAGTGACTCCAATCGATGACTGTATGATATCTCATGACCTTTGTGACCTTTCTGCAGCGCTCTGGAGCTGTGTTTACTGCTATTGTTCAAAAATCTTAAACCTCATTTGAATATAACCACTTCATTACCTCTTTTAACTTTAACTCTTATTGCATCGCAGTATATCCCCATATAACATTAAACATTCAACTCCTCCTCAAAACTGTTAAGAGTTACCACAAACTCTCTACAGAGTCAGCATGACAAACACTTTCAGGGGACGATCAAAGGGCGTGTTCCCACCACTCTCTACTTTTCAAACTGCCAGTGCCTTGTTCTCATGAAAGGGTAAAGACACTTACTGGTAGAAACGTTTAGTGGTTGGTGTTACTGATCATAAAGAGTCCGTATGGGAGCACACTTTCTGTGTTGTGGAAGTTTCTTGTAAGTACACATTTACGAGTTTGACATATTTGCTGATATTTGCAGCTGGTTATTGTGGAAAGAAAGCGCAGGTGGCACATCCCACTTTTTGAGAGTAATTTTGCCGTGATTTCTATTTGTAAATTAAATCGTGTGAATGTAGTCTAAACGTAAAATAACAGGATCAAATTTAACAGCATCCAGTTGTAGAAGCTAAAATTACGCACTCACAGTATCAAGTCCTCATTGTGGAGCATGAATTGATTTGCACCAATAAAAGAATCAAATTTGAGTCAAAAACCACCCAAACCATACAGTAAGTTAGTCAAAATTAATTTAATAAAAGCTCTGATGCTAAGCAATTAATGCACCATACCACACTGTTATTCCTGCCACTGAATGGCCTCCAGTTAGCATGTCATATTAAAAGTTTAACTTCCAAATTGGCACCATCGGTACAAGTGACATCCACGCACAGGTCTTAACTTGTCTATTACTTGCTTGGTCAGTTAGCAAAGTAAAACTGATGCAATACTGCACTTGTGCAACTTCTGACACGAGAGAGACTAAAATAAAAGAAACCTTCCTGTTTAGCTGTTATCGGCACTACTTTAAAAACTCTGACAAATTCAAACTGCAACCTACATGTCTAGGTTTTGGTTAGCCATTTGAAAGCATTGTTTTTGCAAACACAGTCATGCTTGACATTATTTCAAAGAAGACAGGGAACACTATCTTTGTATAAAAGTGTTGTCTACGCCTGTTTTCAGCCTTGATGGTGCTTTTTTAAATACTCCGGTGGGTTTATTAATGGGTTATTTAGTTTAAAAATAGGACAATTTTCTTGACCCATAAAAGAACATTAAATGCTTCAGTGTATCTGAAAAATTAAAAACGCCAGATTCTGAGATACGTGGTTTTCACTGGAAATGTGCTCTGTGCATATGGCACAGACCACTGACCAAGAACTTTAGACTATGCTATTGAAGTCTCAGTCTGTACACCAAAGCAAGCCTATCTAACCTGCTGCAGAACAATTATGCTACCTTAACGCTCCACAGACAGACTTCAGTCCTCTGGGTGTCTCTCTGAACTTCCCCCTAATGCTGACACAGACAGCTCCGGTCTTTGCTGTACATTTAACAAACACCTCACTAATGGTCGTGAGAGAAGGTATACATCTTCATGATGCTGCCTTCCACTTGAACATATGTCCTGATTGGAGATGTGGTGGCATCATGGATTCTTCCTGATTCTCCTGAGCATGCAAACGGCAGAACGTTTTACTTTTCTATGCTTCGACTTGGTATATGTCAGCTACTCTGTAACCTAACTGCAGCAGTCCACTACATTGTTGCTAACTTACACTATGCATGTCACATTGTAGAATAGGCATTCCGACAGACTACACATCATGTGATACTGCACTATTAATACTAATACACTCTTTATAAAATCCTTTACATCTGCAGATGTTTTTGTATCGTTTGTTAGCTTTTATGAGAGAATATTTTTACTTTCATTTTCATATACTTGTCAGTGTTTGTACACAAGAATGAAATGAAGAAAGGTCATTTTAAGCATTCTCTTCTCAAACGATCACTTTGCAGAAGCATTAAGTGCCTTTTTGTTTGTACTGAGTTGGCATCTGAATGACTGTTTTGGTGCTTGGAAACCAAGAATGGACATTTTTTTGTTATTGCTATGGTTTAAAAATGTAATTGCGTTTTGTAATATATTTCCCACATTTTCAACTAAACTAGTGAGTGTATTGATATACTGGATAACTACACTGGTCTGCTGTTGAACAGTGTACTGTGGTTCCTCTCAGCGGAGTGGTCAGTTCTGCCTTCATTAAATATGTCTGATGTGCTTTTTTTAAATAAACACATGCAAAGCGGGCCCATTTCTCTGAAAATATCTGTTAACAAGTGTGTTTACTACTATACTACCTACAGCCTAAGCGTACTGAAGCCATACTTATTTTCACTAACACTGTTACCTTGTGTGTAATTTTATTGAGACAATGGGTCTTTATTTGGCAATGCATGTTTTGTATCTGTATACATTTTGACCCTTTATTTAGCCATGTGTACTGCTCGGATACTATAGATTTATTTTACAATGAAAGGAACAACTCACTGCTTAGACCTCCTGTAACATTTCAACTAGGTGCATGTAATAAGGGTTGAAACAGTGTTAAATTTTAGTATTGGTAATATAATGTGCAGGGATGTAAGAGTGATATAACACTGTTAATGCATATTTAGACAGTAGTTTTGTGATTACTCCTGTCGAAATGGTTTTACATGCACCTTAAAACTCTTTTATTTACTATAAATAATTACTAATAACTTTCAAATACCTGAAGCCAATCACAGGATATTATTCCACTGTTACAGTATTGTCTATCATGCAATATATAATCTTTTGTCAGATTTTGAATCTTTGACCAATAAAATGAGATGTGTTATCTGTGAAGATGAAGCCTGTTGCCCTTTAGCTGTGATTGTTCTGGTTTCAAATGTCCTTTTCTTGATTCCTCTTCAGCATTTCAGCCTGAGGTTTTTGTCTTTTAAGGCAAAAACACATAGTCTTGTATCAGCCATGGTGTAGCATCAGTAATTCATGGTTTATTTTCAACAGCAGTCAAGAAGATCGGACTCAATCTGCAAAACGTTCCAGGTTTCAGCAGTTTTCAGTAGTGTTGATTTCAGTAGTCATTTACCATTGTTATGGAAGCATTGACAGTACATTCATCAAGGAAGAAATGCTCGTCCAAATCATTAACGATTTTGCTTCACTGTTAACTTTTTATTATTATTATTTCAAACATACAAATGGAATAAAGATTTTATTATTTTTATTTTCTGGCACATCGTGCACATGAGAAATTAGGTTTGTTCATTTCATTGGAGCAGTATCAGTTCTGACAATCTACAAAAATGATCAATATCCATATTTATTTAATAAATTTATTTTATTTATTTAAGTATATGTATCATGGTACTGTTAACGGCTGTATAATGGTATGACATGCACAGTAGTGCACTTCCGGTCTGTCAGACCCCGATCTACAACATTCCTCACATAAGTCAATAGTCGACTCTCCTGACTACACACACTCTTTGACGACGTAGCACCGGATAGGCTATAAACCCGGAAACATTAACGTTTTCAAGCTAGCTGCTTGTGTTTTAGGAGAAATACAACATTTTCTAATTAATTATTTTGAAAAGTGTGCTTATTAAGAGCAAGCAGCTAAGCTACGCGAATATCATTCACTTTAGAGCAAGAAGTTAACGTTTTCAGGCAGTGGTTGTCAGTTTTCTCGTGCAACCTGGACGCTCGTCATCTTTGTTTATCGTCATTTTATTTGTACATTTCGCAGCTGGCCGGCGTACAGTATGGACGGCGAGGCGGACGACTCGGTGGCGGTGTCGGAGGACTCCGGCCCCGGCAGGAGGCGTAGGGTGCACGGCATGCTAAAGCTCTACTACGGTATGAACGAGGAAGGAAAGACCGAGGAGCAGCCGGAGTCCCTGGATCCCTGCGACATCAACGGGCCGCATTTTGACCCAGATCACTTCCTCAACAAGGTTAGGGACCACTGCTGTCATGTTAACTGTTTACACAGCGATACAACTCACATAATGGCCTCTGCACTGTATGCTATTAACGCTGCTGTCACTATCAGTGTTACATGGAGATGCTACATTTATAGGCCTAGTAACTTTTCTATGTGCTGTTGTTAAATAATAGAATTAGAATATAAATTAAACCCACTTCCCCGAAAAATCCCATTGAGTCATGTGTTAGGGGAAAAATTATGATAATATTTGAATGAAAGGAAATTTGAGTGGCTCGCATCTGACCATCACCAGCAGTCAGTTTACAGTGATGACACACTAGAAAGTAACCTTCAGTGTGCCAGGTAATATGGACATGAGTAAAAATGCAGACAGTTGTGATTTGATATGAGGTCTTGGAATAAAGGCTGAAGAACCACAAAACCAGCTGGGAACTAAACAATGCATAAATAAACCAGTGCTCTTTCAACTGATGTTACATTTCATGGAAATGGTAAAGAATTAAGTAGACTGGACATTTTAACAACATTATACAACAAATCACCTGTAAACATACAGTAACTTATATACACATATTGCCCTCTGAACACTGTATTTGCAGGGGAATGGTAGTGATTGAATGTACACACATTTACTGGCAGTTGGATAATAATTAGATAAACACTGCTTTGGTACTATTAGTGTGTTATTTGACCTTGTATTTTATATGTACTGTTTTTTTAAGTGTGACTGTGACCATTGTGTGTTTTGTGTCTAAATGCAGCTCAGAAGGGAGTGCTCCCTTGCGGAGTTGATGGACCAGGAGACCTGCATGGTCAAGCAGATCCGCTCTTTGGACAGTGACATGCAAACGCTGGTGTATGAAAACTACAACAAGTTCATATCTGCTACAGGTGAGGGAATGTTGTCAGGTTTTGTTGAAACTGTGTATATCTTGGATAGTTGAACCATCTTTTCATTTTTTTTCCAGACACCATAAGAAAGATGAAGAATGATTTCAAAAAGATGGAGGATGAAATGGATTGCCTGTCTGCCAACATGGCGGCAATCACTGAGTTCAGTGCGCGTATCAGTGGTACTCTTCAAGACCAGCACGCACAGATTACAAAACTCTCAGGTGAGATCTAAACTGGCAGTTTGTTTTGTTCAGTCAGTTGTGGGGGGCTTCATGATGGATATGTTCACATTGTTGTCTTGCTGTGTTCCTCTCCAGGGGTTCACACTCTGTTAAGGAAGCTGCAGTTTCTGTTTGAACTGCCTGCTAGATTGAATAAGTGTCTGGAGCTGCAGGCCTATGCTCAGGCAGTGAGATCCCACCGCCGTGCCCGCTGTGTGCTGCAGCAGTACAGCCACCTGCCCTCCTTCAAGGGAATTCAGGATGACTGTCACGCCATCATGGACAAGCTGGCGCAGGAGCTTCGACAGAAGTTCAGGTGGGAATCTCTCAACCTACATTCAGATTAGAGACACCACTGTGAGGGAGAGTCACGTTCACTGCTAGTGCTACTGCTAATCCAGATTTCATGAACCATAGAAATAAATTAGGATGAAATATTATAGCATTAAATAAACTGAAAATGACAAATCCTCATTTTTATCTTTCCGACTGTTGCCATTATTTTACCCAGATTTCACTCAAACTAATATTACAAATTTGCTGTATTGTCTATTGCAGATATTCATGCTGAACAGCTAAAAAGTCAATTCACAAACATTTGCCGTAATGCTGATGTTTTGTCATTACTGAATGTTGCCTGTACAAAATTATTTATGTAGAATTCCAAACTGTTTAAGGAGAGATTTATTTGTGTCTAATTTTAACATTGTGTTGTTGTCTTATAGGGATGGTGGGTCAAGCGCCAAAGATTTATCAGAGTGTGTGGAGTTGCTGCTACAGTTGGATGAGCCAGCGGAGGAGCTCTGTGATAAATTCCTGAGCCATGCGCAGTCTCGACTTGAGTCGGACTTGCAGGGTCTGGAGGCAGAGATAAGACCGTACCCGTCTGCCTCAGCCATGAAAGATGCTTCTGCACGCAGGTTGTCATCTACTGCAGCCGCTGAATCTCCGACTGATAGCTCCCCTAAAACGAGCGCTACACCTTCTCCCACCTCAAACACTGACATCCTGGAATTCATTGACAGAGGCTGCAATGAATTTGTCAGCAGCTTATGTTTAGTAATTACATCCTATCAAGAACTATTTATCAACTATGCTCAGACAGGCGAGCTAGCATCCAAAAATATTCCCCAGATGGCAAATGGTAAGTTGCAGGCTTTTGTGGATGATCTGGCTGCTCGGTATTTCTCACTTGTGGAGCGGAGGATACAAGAGGAGAAAGGGGTCGCAGATAACTCCCTCCTGGTCCGCGCACTCGACCGCTTCCACCGCAGACTTCAGGCCGTGGCCAAGCTGCTGCCAGGCTCCGCCGTGCAAAACCAGGGCACCGAGATTGTGATACGTGCAGCAACTGAGCGAGTCAAGCAGTACCTCTCGGCTCTGCAGAGCTTCTACATGGACAGCTTGACAGACGTGAGGCAGGCCCTGGCAACACCTCGACTCTCTGTGGCCAGTGGTTCAGTGGGTGGAGGTGGAGCTCATCTAGGGGGGCCGGCCTCCGGCAGAGATGCTCCTACCAGCTTGCCAGAGCTGCTCTCCTCCCTGTCAGCCTCTATTCTCAATCAGATTAAGTCAGTGTTGGCATCAGTGCATCTCTTCACAGCTAAGGACATTACTTTCTCCAACAAGCCGTACTTCAAGGTGATTCGTTTTTCTGTTTATTTGCCAATAAATTAACAGTTTTCCCCCCAAAATAATTTTCTACTCTACCCCACATTAGAACTCCACTAGTAGCTAATAGCACTGCTGAACACACAGGTGTAATTGTAATCTATTTTGTTTCTGCACAGTAAGAGTGACGGCTGTTTCTGTCTGTCTCCTCCTCGTAGGGTCAATTCTGCAGCCAGGGCGTACGCGAGAGCCTGGTGGTGAGCTTTATAAAGTTTGTGTGCCAGTCTTCTCGGCAGTTTTGTGAGAGTGCAGGAGACAAGGGAGGTTCGACTCCTCCGGCGCTTCTCCTGCTGCTGTCTCGCCTCTGCTTGGACTATGAAACCTCTACCATCTCCTACATACTCACTCTCACAGATGAACAGTTCCTTGTGCAGGTAAATGGCTTGTCACCTTATAAATGCAGCAGCATGCACAACAGACCATATTACACTTTAAATACTGTAAAAATACAGTATTTAATTTCAGATTGATGCTTGAAAGTTTCATTTTAGTGCATCAGTCCTGATAAATAGAACTCATCTGTAATGTTTTTGAATGTATTTTTTAAACTCCTTAAAATCAACATATTTCACTCCTAAAAGGCAACCTGTTTCACTGCCATCTAAATACAGGTATTCTTCTTTTTGTACTTTCTCAGCACCACAGTCCCGTAACTCCCGTCACAACTTTATGTGCAGAAGCCAGGGAGGCAGCACAGAAACTACTGAACCACTATGTAAAGGTAGGTTTTCCCCTAAAACATTCACAGACCTACTTTTCTTACTGAGTTAAAACGGAGATATCAGAGCAGGAAAATACTTCTACAAATAACCTTTTCTCACAAATATGTACATTGTGTTGCTTGTTTTTGCAGGTTCAGGGCCTGATCATCTCCCAAATGTTAAGAAAGAGCGTCGAAACACGAGACTGGGTTAACACCATCGAGCCACGAAATGTCCGCGCTGTGATGAAGAGAGTGGTAGAGGACACCACCTCTATTGATGTGCAGGTCACAGTTTGAACAATCACAATATCATCTGCATTACATCCACTCATTATGCTTCCATCACCATGTAAGAGTAGGCTGTCTTATGAACCTCCTGTGCTCTATAGGTTGGTCTTTTGTATGAAGAAGGGGTGAGGAAAGCACACAGCAGTGACTCCAGCAAAAGGACTTTCTCTGTCTACAGCAGCTCGAGGCAGCAAGCCCGCTATGCTGCCAGCTACACTCCCAGGTACATTAGCTGCAAACACATTGGTGAAGTGATGAAACAAAGTGCAGTCCTCTAGCGGTTTTGGTTTAATGACAGCATTCTAATATATTTACATGTCAGACTCTGTCAGGGATAAAATGAACACGTCTTGGACTTAACTTAGTGAGTTTTTGTCATTTCTCTGATGTGTAAGATGCATAAGTTAGGCGAAAATATGTCAAGCTCTTTCCTAAGTCTAAAGCCCAAATCCTACTCACTCTTTACACTGTGGTCAGTTACACATATCCACTGTTAATTCTTCTGCACAGGGAGAATTAAGGTATTCAATGCCAGAGTAAAGTAACTGTCCAAATATTAGTGGCTTGGTAAGATATTGTGTGTGACGGGCATACAAACAGACGCATGCAGCTAATTTGTATTGTCTTCCTCACTTCCACTGCAGGGGGGACAATAGTTACTGAGTTGTCTTGAATCATAAGAATAAGGTCATTGTTTTAATTGTGGATTTACTTGAGTGATTTGTC
The DNA here is from genome assembly GCA_008360985.2 of Macquaria ambigua. NCBI lineage: Eukaryota > Metazoa > Chordata > Actinopteri > Centrarchiformes > Percichthyidae > Macquaria > Macquaria ambigua. The sequence goes on along the minus strand of VMKM01000175.1, from coordinate 278,057 downwards.
TTCTGTCTGCCTGCAGTGCTCCCATGGATACTAATCTACTGAGCAACATACACAAGCTGTTTTCTGAGAGGATTGACATCTTCAGCTCAGTGGAGTTCAACAAGGTGAGTGCACGTCTTCATTATTCATGCTGTAGTGGTAGTCTTCATCTCTCACACACACACTCACTCACACACCCCTGCACTGTCCCAGGTGTCTGTGATGACAGGAATTATCAAAATAAGTTTAAAGACGTTCCTGGAGTGTGTCCGCCTGCGCACCTTTGGCCGTTACGGGCTGCAGCAGATCCAGGTTGACTGCCACTACCTGCAGATGTACCTGTGGCGGTTCGTCTCCGATGAGAACCTCGTACACTTCCTGCTGGATGAGATAGTGGGGAGCTCCGCCCACCGCTGCCTGGATCCTGCCCCGATGGAGCAGAGTGTGATCGAAGTCATCTGTGAACGGGGTTAAAGCTCAAAGTGCAGCGCAGCCAGCTATAGTCCACTTCAAACACCATATCACAGAAGAATTACAGAATTACAACATACACTGGGATTGTGCATCCAAATGTAGACACTGTTGCTGTTACATAATTACTGTTTGATGTTAAATTTATTAATCCAGATTCAAATTATACTGTAAAAATGTTGTGCACAAATGCTCATAAACAGTTGTCAAGATATAAATACTCCTGTCACAAGTCAGCTGAACCCAATGCTAACAGTCCTCAATGGAAAAACTTTCTGCATTAACAGTCTATTCTCTTGTGTTTGGGGTATAGGGATAGCACTTTTATTACTGTAAAAAATATTAATAAATCTTCCAACACTAAAGAAAACCAAACAACACTTTGCTGTTCTGTTGTAAAGAAGATGAAGTCATTAACTAACAGTGGGGAGTTTGGGGCAGATCTACATTACATTCCAGGCACTTCATTGGGATTATCCGTGATACAAGCTTTTTAGCACACCTTGAAGGAAACATGTTGAAGGTGAATACAGAATCTGAATGACTGAAGAGAAAAGTTGCGTCCTGTGGAAATCTCATGTATTAATAAATCTTTTTAGCGATGTTTTGCTGAATAATTTGCAATCTGAATGTCATCTGATTATGTAATCCATGTCTAACACTAAAGTAATCATAGCAGATTCATGCTCTATCTCTTGCCTTCAGGTTAGCTGATTCTCTGTTTGTCTGTGTGTGTCTTCCACAGATAAACAGCGTGTTTAGGAATGATTTAAATGTGTACGTCTACAATAAAAGTGTATGAACGTGAGATTCATGTGTGTTCTTCCTTTACAAAACCAGTCTCCTTTTGAAATGGGCAAATTTAAAAACTAGTAGTAGTAGTAGTAGTAGTAGTAGTAGTAGTAGTAGTAATATAATTACACAAATTACTCAATGTTGGCACACAATGAAACTCAGCAATATAACGAGGTATTCATGTAATTCAGGTGTATTTCACAACATCTGCCAGCCATTCCTCACTGTAGTATGCAGCCGACTATCGCCACCTGATGAGCTCATTTGATTGGCTAAACCCTCTTCTCTCCACCCTCTTCTGATGACCCCGGAGGGATCTGATTGGCTGAGAGACAGCTTCGCGCTGTTAAGCGTATGTCGGGGGCGTGCCCATCTGCAGGCTGCTGGATGGATGCACTAGAATTTGATTACAGTCCCGTCTACACCTGATTTGCACCGGTAAGACACCGTATTTACTGTGTTACAAGACAAGACGAACAGCTTTATGCTCTTTACCTTTTTCTTCAAAGCTTCTGTTTCTCTCGCGCTCAAATCATTTTAGCATCAGCAGGTAAAGGGACCGCAACTAAACGGCCTTTTGTCTCACGTTTCATAATATAAATGTTAGTGCATGGATGAGCAGGAACTAACAGCAGTTTGACCTGAACTTTGTCTCGGTGATTTGTGACAGCAATCGCAATATTACAACACTAGTATACAAATGACAGCCAATTTAAATTATTTCTCAGAGTGTTTAAAACATATTTTGACATTTTTGTTGACACTGAAACATCACCTCGCTGATTCTCTTGCCCTTCCTTAAAGATTTCCACATTCCCAGTTGTATTTGTGATTTTCTTTTTTGTCCGGTCGTCCATTTCTGATCACCTGTATTTAGAATTCCGTTGAGGCAGCGTTACTATGGCTCTCCTAAGGTGTTCCCCTGCTCAGTCTGAGAGAGAATAATTGTCTCCACTGACCAGTGGTGGAAGACATAGCATACTCAGATGTTTTACTTAAGTGAAAGTAGAAATATTAAAATTTTACTAAAGCAAATGTACTTAAAGTATCAAAAGTAAAACGTGGCGGAATGGCGCCTTTCAAAGTGTTAAATATGTTAAATTAGTGGATTATTATTATTGATGCAATAAAAGTTAGGCAGCATTTTAATGTAGCTGGTTGAATGAGGAATGGTTACTTTAAATACCTCATGAGTGTACTTAATTACAGAACTTGAGTAAATGTGCTTATTTAATTTGCACCACTGCTATTAACAATGATTTATCTTAATTTGTAATGAGGCTTACACTGTGCGGAGGTCAAAGGTTACACAGAAACCATTTACAGCCTGTTTAAAGAGGAACACTGGGTGTTAATATATAAAGATTCAGAGGTTAATTGCAATAACCTTTACTGCAGATAATAATGTATAAGGTTCACTCTAGAAAATGTTTTTGCTTTTGTTACAAATAAAAGTTCAACATCACCAGAAGGCTAAGTTACTTTGGCATTACTCCTGTCATTTTTACTAATTGGCATTACCATCTAATTAGTATACATTTGTTCCTCAAATGTCTTTATTTTGACTGAAATATATCTACCTTAATATTTCCACAGGAGACCAACAATGAGGCCAAACAGTCAAGCACTCAAACACAAACCCTCACATGACACAGAGAGGGAATTTGGAGGAACCCTGGGTGAGTCACAGCAGACCCAGACACCATCACAATGCATCCACTTTCATTTTATTTAAGAAGTTTTGTATAGCAAAATTTGCTACCACATTTGCTGCAGCTAAGCAGAAAATAAACAGAACCTTTTCTTTCATTCTATTCATGCACTCTTGTCACGTGTCACTTGTTCGCACCTCGTCTGTTTGGAAATTGTGCATGCTGAGTTACATTTTCATCACACTGTGTTGAATACAGGTAAAAGCTGCTTGTCTGTGCAAACTATTGTACATCTAAGGTGAACCTCAAGTGAAACATACTAAAGAGCTGCGTGTGTTTCTTAGTGAACAGAAGCAGATTTTATGAAAGGAAGAAATAAAAGGCAGCGATGTTAACAGCCAGCATACAAAAGAACATTAATACTAATTTACTATTTGTGATATATAGACTCTGTCGTGACATTTGTTGTTTAATAAAATTGCTCAAATTAAGTATTTCTCTGGCAGCCTCTTTGGTAGATCATAAAACTGCTGCCACAATAGAAATAATAAGATGACAAAACTCGCTGCAGTAAAGACATAGCATTTCACAGCATGAACTCCATCACAACAGGACTTTTCATTACAGCTCTAATTGAGAATCATCACAACCACCCAAGTAAGATGTTTCATTGCAGACATGACATGAAATGAGAGAACAAATGCATCACAGCTTCTGTATGTGTGTGTGTGTGTGTGTGTGTGAAATTGAGCATCACATCCAATTTGCTCTCCAGTTGTTTTTAAAGTAAAATCACGTTTCGAACACGACAGCTCAGCTCTCTGCAGACTACAGATCTGACACTACTGAAGTGAATCGCGCGTTGTGTTGCACCCATACTGACAGCTAATCAAATTTTTTTGCTACTACACAGTTATTTAACATGCATTATTGTATTCAGCTAACATACATTTGCTATATTAATCTGGTAGATATGCTAACTGGTCGATGCTGCTTCACTTCTTTTTATAATTTCATCGCTTCTGGCTCAGTAATGTCGGTCAGGTTGTCTGAACACACCCAGTCATCTCACTTTTATCTGTAATCGTCTCTCAGGTGCCATATGCATTCCCATCTTTCTTCCGTTGACGGTGCTGTTCCTGATCAGTGTAAGTCGATCCCCTGAGGCCAGTGTGCTCCAGTGGCCCCCTCCCCTCCCCTCCACTGACCAGCTGTGGGACCCTCTGGCCCTCGTGCTTCTGCTGGGCTGGATCGCTCTGCATGCCCTCCTCTATTTGATGCCATTAGGAAAGGTATGACACATTCATCGGCCTGGTTCAAAGTTAAACTTACACTAAAACCTGCTGTGGTGACACGCCAATAAGATGAACACACTAATAAGATGCTGCCTCTGGAAGGCGTAAGGTGACTTTGATGATACGACCAACCATGGAATCATCTGTTGTGTGTTAAAGTAAATCCATGTATAATCAATGATTAACATTGATTTATGATGGCATGATGTAGGGCTAGGTGATCATTAATACTAATAAATGAATCAATAATTATTGTCTATCAACTTTCAGTGGAATTGTAAAACAAACAAAAGAAGTTGTTAAAGCTAGACTGCGTAACATTTGCTGAACAGCGGCCACTGTGGCCACAAGTGGTAATTACAAGATAATGGCACTTTGAATTTGCCTTTAGTTCCCAAACTTCTCTTGAGTCAGCTGCTTTAAAGGAACAGTTTGACATTTTGGGAAATACGCTTGTTGGCTTTCTTGCCGAGAGTTAGACAAGAGGATTGATACCACTCTTGTGTCTGTCTGCCAAATATAAGGCTACATCCAGCAGCTGGTTGACTTAGCTTAGCATAAAGACTGGAAACAGAGGGAAACAGCTATCCTGGCTGTTCATAACAAAATCCCCCAACCAGCACCTCTAAACCTCTATCAATTAACACATTATATCTCGTTTGTTTAGTCCGTACAAACACTGAAGTGTAAAAACGCCAGTTTGCTGTTTGCTGGGGGTCGTGTGCTGGACCGTTTCTTGGCCCAATTCTTGGAGCAGTTCCCAGGAAACCAGCGGAGACTACAAGTTACTTCTCTCGGCCAAGAAATAGTCCCCCTCATAAAACTTGTTTTTACACTACACAAAAGAGATATGACGTGATAATTACTGAGTGGAATTTGTTTCCTTCGGACAGAGCCAGGCTAGCTGTTTCTCTCTGTTTCCAGTCTTTACGCTAAGCTAAGTTAAGCTAAGTTAAGCTAAGCTAAGCTAATTGCCTGTTGTCTGTAGCTTTATATTTAACGAACATGTGAATGTGATATTGACCTTCTTAACTTTCAGCAAGAAAGCAAATAAGCGTATTTCCCTAAATGTCAAACTGTTCCTTTAAAGACATCATCATGTTTATCCGTAACATGCTAAAATGTATTGTAACAGAGCACAAGCTCACTTTAAAGTTTTTGTTTTTACACATGTGAAGAGTTTGTTTTAATGTAATGCTTTAAAAGTGGGACACAGTTCATTTAATCAAACATTAATTCATAATTGTATTTGTGATTTTGCATATATTTGCCATAACATGATATGTACAGATATTCTTCCTAATATAGTGATATTATTTCAGCCATATCTCCCAACCTTAGCATGAGGGTATAATACATGCATATAAACACAAAGCTGTACATGAATTGCACAAGTTTGATTAGCTGACTTTCGACCCAAATATCCACTGCTATCAGAGTTATAAGATAAGATAAGACTTTATTAATCACCATAGAGAAATGTTTTATATGCTTTGACTGAGCCTATGACACTGTTCCAATTCTTAATATATACACAGGCTATGCTTTACGTGTTCAGATTTAAAATGAGTGTATTTACCTGCAGGTGTCTGAAGGATTGGTGCTGAGGGACGGAACGCGTCTCAAATATTCCATAAATGGTATTGTTGTTTTTTTTTGTTTGTTTTTTTTGTTTGTTTGTTTGTTTTTGGGGGGGGCACAATTCAAATCTTTGATACATTTTTTAATGTTGTTGACCAGTGACTTGTTTGTACTGTGAGTAATGGAGGATAGTTGTGCTCTGGAACATTATTGTCTGTAATACTGCACCTGCCATTTTACTGTGACATTTTATTTTAAAGAGTATCCAAAAGTCATGTTTCTTTTAGTTTAACCTCTACACTTCCTGCCTGTACTGACCTCGAGCTAAAGTTTACTTAAGTTACACAATCTGAAGTTCCTCCTCTTCCAACTTTTGCCTTTTTTTATACCAGCCTCTGTCAGTCTGCTTGCCTCTCCCCCCCTGGCTACAGCATTCAGTTTTGTTTGTTTCTCTCCCCTAGGTTTCCATGGCCTGTGCATCAGCGGTGTGTTGCTGATGTTGTTACTGGGGCTCGGGGCTCCTCTGGGGTATCTGTTTGAGCTGCTGTTGCCTCTGGCAGTGTGTGCTATAGCAGTGTCATTCCTGTTCTCCATCTACCTCTACATCTGCTCCTTTTTGGCTCCTCCTCATGCTCTCGCTTTGGGGGGCAACACAGGTGAGAGTGGAGGGTCATCATTAAAGGAAGAATCCACCCTAAAATACAGTTTAAAAACAGCTACCGGTGATGTACTGTGTGCTTTTGTAGGTCTTTTATTGTTTGGAGGAGGGTTTTGGTATTCCTGTGGGTAATTATCTAACAGCCATGCTCTTCAGGAGCCTGCAGGCATCAGGCATCAAGTGAACACTCTCTTTCAAGTAAGCTGACCCGGCTACACCGGCTACGCTGTGCTCTGCTCCATCTGAAGGCAGAAACCTGAGAGCATCCAGTATTGTGATTCAGCTTCTAATCGTTGATGATAACGTTCATCCCAATTTGTGAAAATAAAAAATGAGCACGGCTACAACAATGTTGTTTCCAGAGCCATGCTATGAAATCAAACGGAAAAAAACAACCCTTCTTGGTGATTCAGTTAACATGACATTAATCTAGTAAACTAAACTATCTACTAAACATGTAAAATAGGCGTGTGCATATATGATTTACACAGAATGTAGGTTGGAGAAAGCAAGATTAAGCCAGTGGTTAAAGAGATGGATGGCATTTTAAGCTAGCAGCAAAACTTCCTGCAAAACTAATGACATTCTCATCTGCTTCAGCTATATTTTGTGTTTAGTGCAAAAAACAGTAGCTTCTGCTGATGTGAATGATTTTTCTTCTCAACTACAGCTCTTAGTCCACCATTACTGTCCCTTTGCCACATAGGCTACATGTATAAACAGCCTAAAGCAACCGAAAGTAACACATTCATGCTCCTTTTCTGGGTGTTGTTAAAGGGCATTCTGGGAAATATAGAAAATTGCTGAAAATATCTGAAATAAAGACGAGACGTGCAGGCGGAATGTAGCTACACAAAAAAACACTTTGCATCACTGATGCAATGGATTGAACATCACAGATCGATAAAGGCCTTTTTCACAACACACATTCTGACTTGTAACTGCGGGAAAGGCACAGGTGTAACTAATACTGTTAACGATGGCTCTGTTCCATTTAAGTATCACAGTAAGCCAAGGCCAGTGAGCTAGCATGCACAATACCTGAACCTTTCAACTCACATCTAAATTGAACGCAGCCATCAGTTAATGTTGCTGATTACAGCTGTGCTTTTCCTACCGTGACATGTCAAAATGTCTGCTGTGAAAAAGGCCTATTGTATTGTATCTAACAATGTGAACATATCAGGCAGTGGATTTAATTAAGCTAATACACATAAACAGCTTTCGACTACATATAAGTTTCAGCTAATTGCTAATGAATTGACTGCTAATAGATTATTTAAAAATTGCTTATAAAGTCAATGACATGACAGACTTATATCACCTGTAAACATGAGATTAATTCACTTTTTATTCACAGTATATACCTGCAGACACTGAATGCACAGAATTACTGTATATGTCAAACCCTCCTGTGGATTTTCATTAATGCCGTCATCCCTCTGTCCTGTCTAGGAAATCCCCTGTATGACTTCTTCATCGGACGGGAGCTAAACCCCCGGATTGGAAACTTTGACCTTAAATATTTCTGTGAGCTCAGACCAGGTCTGATTGGCTGGGTGAGTTAACCTGCAGGAGAGAATGATCACTTTCAGATCTACTTTTCCATTTTCCACAAATCCATGTTCAAAAGTTTAAAGTCCAGACACTGATGAAAATATCTGTTAAAAGGTTCATATACTTTACCCTATTTTGAAGTCCAAAATTGGGAAACTGTCACTGACCAAGTGCAAAGAGCAGTTTCGTATGAAATGTGAAGTGAAAATTTGTTTTTTTTTTCATTCAATTTTCCTCCAACTTACATTTTACTTTGAGAAAATGTATTGAGCCCTAGCTGTCATTTTCTCATACAAAGAGGAATACAGTAATAATACAGTAAAACAATGGAATTTAATTTAAAAGCAAAAGACCCCAAAAGAACAAAGAACAAAGACAAATGTGACATAATTAAACACAAAGCTGATATATCTAAATCTGTTGTGGAGTGTACTGCTTCAAACTTCAAACAACATACACTTTCACTTTATAAGTCTGATTAGAACCCGACAAGACCAACAGGTGGCGATGTTGCTCTCTGCTGATCTTCCATAATACTTTGCAGTCTGCGAGTTTGACACAGTCAGAGTCAGAAACTTTTCTCCCTGATGAGCTGACCCAGTCAGACATTTGTTGGAGGACAGGGATGCGCATCATTATCTGTGTCGGAGTCATAAGACAAAATATAGAATTTCCATTGATAATTAGGTTTCTATTTATCTTCACTAGTCACAAAAAACAACATGAAGACAGTAAAAGGACGGAGTCATACTGGAAAATGTTGATGTAATGAGTCCTTTATTTACGTTCTTTTTATTTCTCTGTATTTGCAGCATAAACAGTAAAACCTTTGCACATCTGAATGTTTTAAAGCCAGGTGCGTAGGAGAGGACAGAAAAAGCTCTCACCAACTGGCTACAGACAGTGTGTGGGAGATTTTTGCTTCCTTTTGAATGTTAAAACTATTTACTTTTTTACTTACAATTGCTGATAATATCCTCAAAATATTAACATTTTAATATTTATATGGATATAAATCAAGTTCATAGTATTCAAGAGCCCAGTTGCAGCCCAGATTTACAGGCCTCTTTATGAATAGAGTATTAAATGTTTAGTCTCCATACATTTACATTTATTATTTTATATTTACATGTCAGTGCATGTGTGATATAAGACTAGCATGGATGGAAAGATAAGTCATGTTACCCTGCATACTGTATGGTGGTCTAACACTCAGAGAGAAACAAACTTGTCTTTATTCAATTGCAATGTATTATTGTAATATTGCAATGTAATATTGCAATATTTCACAATACAGTGACGTAAACAGGATTTTTCTTCTGTTTACCCATTGAACAATACAACTTTACTGATATTATATGGGAGCTATTTGTGACATGCAGTGACTGTTTTGATGATTCCAACATTTTGACTTCTAAACCATCAAACCAATCTGTTATATTTCGTACGAGAATATTACAAACACCTCTGAATATAATGCAGTCCAGAACAACACTATTAATAACTATGAGCTCAATGCTAAAACACAATTTAATTGAATGGACTCCTCTACGACAGTGTCAAAAAAAATAAAACTGAACATTGCAGCCATCATAAAAGTTTAATTTATGGCAGATCAGTTGTGTTGGATTGTATTAGATGGTACAGGTGTACCTAATAAAGTGACCACTGAGTGTAAATGCCAGTTGTCTGTTAGTAGCAGTTTCTGTGTTTCTTCCTAAACATGCTCTCAGAAAGGTATTGCAGCTTCAGCATTTGGGTTTTAAACATGCGCACATACACACAGTGCAGCTGTTACAGGTACATTTTTGGGTGTTTAATGTTTCACCTGACTGTGACTTTTTGTAGTTCTGATCCAGTTAATTGTATAATGAATTAATCTGCCAATACTTAGGGAGGGGAGGTGAACTTGTGATGTTAATCAGTATTCACTTCACCTGTTGTCCTCTCAGGTGGTCATAAACCTCGGCATGCTGATGAAGGAGGTGGAGCTTCGTGGTTCCCCCTCACTCGCCATGATACTGGTCAACAGTTTCCAGCTGCTGTATGTGGCAGATGCTCTGTGGAATGAGGTGAGGGGTCAACAGAGTCAGAGATAAAGATTATGCCAAGTACTGTAGATACTATGTCATACATGAATTCTCATTTTAGTGCAGACTTTTAAAAATTGGCAAAGACTAATTCAGAGAGATTTTCAGCTTCTTTGTACGATTATTATTTGATTTTTTTCACTTTTAACAGGAGGCTGTTCTGACAACCATGGACATTGTGCATGATGGTTTTGGCTTCATGCTGGTCTTTGGGGACCTGGCCTGGGTTCCCTTCACATACGGCCTGCAGGCTGCCTTCCTGGTTGTGCACCCACAGGCCCTAAGTTTACTCGGAGCAGCAGCTATAATACTTCTGAATGGTAATCATGTGTCAGCTCTTTTTCATTAGTCTGTAACATGTTGTGTCTCATGGTTAAAGATGGTGATGTTAACATTTTTCTCTTTGCCATCAGGTATTGGATATTATATTTTCAGAAAATCCAACTCACAGAAGAACCAGTTCCGACGAGACCCTACACATCCAAGTGTTGCAAGTCAGTCATTTTTTTAATTGTCTCTGAAGTCTTTTTAATGTATTCTCTAAATCAAGACAAATACTCTCACTTATACTAATTTATCTCAGCTCATGCTGCACATATGAAGAGGAGGAAAATGCATTTACTCTTTCTATCAGAACGAAAGAAGATTGATCTCTGAAGTGATTTTACTCAGAAATATCTACGTTTTCCACGACTCCTTGTAGGACTGGAGACCATCGCCACAGCAACAGGGAAACGGCTGCTGGTGTCCGGCTGGTGGGGTCTCGTTCGTCATCCCAATTATCTCGGGGACCTCCTCATGGCCCTGGCGTGGTCCCTGCCATGTGGTAAGACAGCTTAAAAGCCACCGCTAGGCTCGTTCTACATGCAGGCCACACGACGTGACACAGACAGTCTTCATTAGACTGTCGGAAGTCATAGATAAGAGGTTAATGTCAGGCTGAGTATTAATCATATCCTGCTGTATTTATCATTAGAATATAGACGCGTTGGTGTTTTTAAGGACATGATCCAAAACACATTTCAAAAGCAATGCTGCACATTTTTATCTGCCACATATCATCGCCTCATTCTGACTTGTATTTGCAGTCCAACTGGACTACAACACAATTTAAGAAGTGTACACGCACCTCTGTGTGGATCCTACTGTCACCACTCTCCATCTGTACAGTGGGTGGACAGAATAACTTATAATACAAACCTGTAGCCCTGCAGTAAATACCGGTGAATCTTGTGAGGCTGGTAATATTGTGTTTTTGTTGAGACTGTCAGACGTGTCGATTCATCTAAATGTTCAGTTTAAAGGCTTTACGTTTGTAGTATGTACAGTACATCTTCTGTCAAGTGTCTTTTAGTCAGTTTTGGTTCCTCTTTACTAATACAGCTTTCCTAATGCCATATTGTTACAGCTGGGTATCTAATCAATACTTGTGCTGATACAATGCCTGATGTTGTCTAAACAAGTGCAGCTGTTCAAGAACTTAATAATAATAAATAAAATAGCCTAAAACTGGAAAAGCAAAATGTTTTATTTAAACCTGCATCACTGACATATCATCTTGATATGGCAAAGTTGTTAGCAAACAGTTGCTCATATTTCACTTTCAGTAGATGAGGACAGTAGCATTCATTTGGAGTTTGGAACATAAGTCCATATTCACTCTCTTTTAGCTCTGTTTTTGGTCTCCACCATCAACTCCTGATGGAAGTCTCTTTAGCTGCTAAATGCTCCACTATGTTCACCAGCTAGTTGCTAACCGTGTCTGCCTGCTGTTTGCTGCTGAGCAGGTTGTGTACAGCAGGTTTTTAGAGCTTTTCACTGAAAACAGCTGCCTGCTGCAGCTGAAAGCAACGCTTTAAGAGCGGTGAGACTGAACCAAAACAATAAAGTTGCAGGATGGAAAACCAAAACAATGAGCTGAAAGAGGCTAAAAAGCTCTGTAGACCTGAGGAGAACTGCAGAGTCATATCATAATGATCTGTGGGTTGGTCCCAATAGCGACCTCTTTCATATACAAGCCATCATGTGATCCATTGTTGCTATAAAAATATTGATTTTATAGTTGCTTTTAATCAAGAACTACCTGACCAAAAACAAGCGAACAAAATTACAAATCTGACTGAGCATTCAATGCTAACTTTGAGTGACTGACTGTTTCTGATGCTCTGTGCTATCCTGACATTGAAGTATTGAGGTTTGATACCCAGCCTTAGCCATTGTGATGTTTTTCGGATTTCCTTCCTGTCCTCTAAGATAATTATACCATGTTTGCGACTGATGCGGAAGCAATAAAGGCAGCAACAATCTGTTCTCTTTGTTCCTCTGTAAGCTGCCTTATTTTCCCTTGAAAACTCACTTCCTGAAATGGGGACTGTCAGACTTTTGTTACAGCTGACACATTCTGCTCATTGGTATTCAAACTTTATGTGACTCAACTTGTGTAGCTGCCTTTGTAATTGAGTTGTACTGTAGTTTCTGCCTTAATTGCGGCTCTAAAAGTCACAGACTGCTAAATCATGGCAGCATATTTCAGACAGATGAAAGCTGCACTGACAAAGAGGAACAGCGGTCACATCCAGACCCTGACAGACAGACAAAAAGGTATTTGCTCAAAAACACTGTAAAGTGCAGGGTCAAAAAATGACCACTGAGATGAGTCAGCACTTGGAACATTATAAGCTTAATCAAACTGGTATTCACTGCAGGGCTTTTTATAATTTATACTTGTTTGCTTCTGCTTACAGTCTATGTCTGCTCCTCTTTTCTTTAGGATTCTCACATCTCCTGCCTTACTTCTATGTCATATATTTCACCGTCTTGCTGATTCACCGAGAGGCCCGTGATGAGAGACAGTGCAGGGCCAAATATGGACTAGCGTGGGACACCTACTGTCGACGCGTCCCCTACAGGATCTTCCCTTATATATACTGAAAAAGGAAAGCAGATGGGTGGAACGGGACACACAATATCCTTGTGACTCCACAAACTTGTGGATGTGAATCCATTTTCAGTTACACAGACCACAAGGAATAATAACCGGTGCTGCTACTGGGAATCTGCAGGAAGCTCACAGTTTTAATCAGCCTTGATTTGTAAGGCTGCTCAGTTACGATGGATCGGTATTTCTAATCCATTGCATTGTGACTTTAAAACCTCACAGGACTCTGATATAGGTAAAGTCAGTGTCTCTTGTTCTGTGTTTCCACAGCTAAAGCGTTCCACTATAAGAGGCTAACGCTGTAGTAAAAGCAGCATTAGCTTTGTGGTTCTTTTCTCATAAAAATGAGATAAATTCTTGTAAAAATGAGGAGAAAAAACCCTGTCTTAATTTAATGAGAAAAATATTTTTTCCTGAAAAATAACAAATAAATTGCATTTTCATATAAACACCAGTGCCTTTTTAATGGAAAAACTGGGTCCCAGCATTTTTACCATGTTTCTGTTTTTTGTAATGTTTTCTTTTTTTAAGTGTATTGTTATCTGTGAAATACATTTGAAATAAACAAATCCAAAACAGCAAACGGCACTTGTTCATGCATCTTCATTGCACTTAATAGACAGACGGTTATTTGAACCTCACTGGGCTTTGTGGGGAGCACAAAATAATATTGTGTTAACGGGAGGGCTATCATCATTCATTTACATATATGTACAGCAAAAAAATGCCTTGAGTCTACACCTTTGCAAGTAGGTACCAGAGCAGGCGTTAGCTGTGTCAGTTTTTAATAACCTTTTCCAACCTGTTATCATCATCCTGTTTAAATGGATTTTCTTTCCAGCGTATAGGCCTTAATAGCTGACGTTCACCAAGCTTCTGGGCTTTTTTAACATCTGTCAGGCTTCAGCTCTGCTCTAAATTACTCTGAAGAAACAAAAGGTATATTGGGTCTATTAGTACAAGTAAATGCAGTCAGAGGCTCCTGAAAAATGGCCTCAATCAGCATTAAAGCAGTAATCCTTCTTGAAGCTTTATTCTGAGCACTTTGATTCACTATGGAGGTGACAGGTGGTCGTATTGTTAACGGAGTGATTCGTCACATTGAGGAAAGTTTTTTGAATAGGTGCTTACTAAGTAGTAAATCTTCCTTGATGGTCTGTTATTATGGCCAGAAACTTGGTTCGTATTTTGTTTGTTGCCCCCTTTTTCAAGCAGATTTATACTCCTGTTCTATTTACAGTCGATGCAGTTTGTCTAAAAATGATGTGCATCAAATTTGCCCTTTTCAATTATGAATCACCCTGCATTTACACTGCAAACAACATTTCTCTCACATGCAGTGAGGTGTGTACAGATGACAGAGCGCTCTGCTGATGCACACCTTCATTTTTCACCTTTTAAGCCCATTTACAGTACAGGTGGCCGCTGGCCTCGCCTACACAGCACTACACTACACAGCTATTTTGTGTTGTTTTTCATATGCTACGTGCTAATTAGGAATGTGCTTGTATAATGCCACAGTGTCTACATCGTGGCTGGATTTATGCTGAATTAATATGAGCTTCTTAGGTATTATGTACAGTATGTACTGTATGTATATGTTTTCCTTTTATTGCTCTTGTACCACTTTATAATTCTTTTAAGAATTATAAAAAAAAACATCTTTTAAGTACTGTACTGAAGCACAGTTTTGAGGTACTTGTACTTTACTTGAACATTTCCATTGTATGCTACTTAATGTTTCTACTCCACTACAATTTAAAGGGAAATATTGTACTTTTTACTCCACTACATTTATTTGATGGCTGTAGATACTAGTTACTTTTCAGAAGATTTTGTAAGTATAATACAATACATTTGTAAAGATTACAGCAGTGGTTTTCAACCTTTTTGACTTGACTTGTCAAAAAGGGAGTAGGGGCTCCTTGTCACAGATGTCTATGAATTGTTAGTTTGACTAAAGAGGGATTTCCCCTCTAAACTTGGTTTCATGTAAATAACTATATAACCAATATTTCACAACAAAATCAAAGATAAGGATTAGGATAAACTACCTAACTGTATATAAAGTATGTGTATACAAACTAGCTCTACCTCAATGAGCTACAACAGTAAAATACTGCTGACACATTAATGCATCAGTAATATATCACCAGTCTTTGCAGAATTTGTAGTTTAATACCTTTTTGCTCATAATACGAATGTACTTTTACTTAAGAAGGATTTGACTGCGTGACTTCAACTTGTAATGGAGTACTTTTACATTGTTGTATTGGTACTTTTACTTAAGTAAAGGATCTGAGTAACCTCCATCGTGATCAATATTTCAGTAGTCTGTCATCAGGGTAAAATTAGACACTATCATCTTCATCACTAAGAGCAAAAGGAGCACAGTAGAAACCTCAGATATAAAAGGCTCAGGGCCTCATTCATAAAACATATACTGTGATTTGATCTTAAAATTTAATCTTAAAATGAGTTGTGCGCAGACCTGTCTGATTAAAAAGACAATTACAATTGTGCTTAAATTAGCCTCAGGACGCTAAAACCATATATCAACAACCTTCATGTCCTACCTGTCTTAACTGGACAAAAACACCAGCATGGCTACAGACATATGGGATTTTTTATTCCACCACAGATTCACAGATTTATAAATAACTGATTTGGTTTTCATTTTTAGCAAAAACACATTTTCTAATTTGTTTTAAAGAGTAATTTGCACATAATTGATGATAATGAAATGTCATAGGTTTTTTTTTTTATAAAAGAGGCAATTAATTGAAAATGAACTCAGTATTTACAGTTACAGATGAAAGTGATGGATATTTTTATAAGTGAGACGGCAGCTGACAGTCAGAGTGAGTCACGCTCAAGTCTCTGTCTGGACAGACGATCCAGTCTCCAAATAAAAACATAAGTGCGAACAGGTCTGACACATTCTTGGACACAAACAGCCAGCGTTAAGAAAGCACATCTGCTCCTTCTTTATTCTTAGGATGAAAAAAACCAACACAACATCTAAAGTTTGTAATGACAAAATGGAAATGATCCCATTGTGAAATGATCAAACACAATGTATTTAATGACTAAAGTTGATTTGGCACTGAGGTGGTGATTTTCATTTTTCATTTTCCAGTGAAAATTGCCAAAAGAAAGTCTTTGTATAAAATTATAAAACAAAATTCATTCTCTGTTTAGCAGTCTGTGTGCAAGACCGTACAGGCCAAATAACCACCATTTATTTTTCCTTTTTCCTTTATAAGGAAATCTTTTCTTTTAATCAAATTGTTCACTTTTGAGTTGTTATACTTTCACTTCTCTCTCTCCAGTCTTTGTGTAACTGTCATTGTTGCAGCATTCTGCCAGTAAAGCTTAAAATGAAACTTCAGTTACATATTTACATATCAAGTGCATGACCCTAATATACAGTATGTCCTATGGCTTTCCTATGTATGTGTGTCTGTAGCCTGCAGCCATAATAATAATGCAACATCCCAGAGTGTCTTGCATAATAATGAATGAGCAAAATGTGTGTGTGTGTGTGTGCACCTCTGCGTGTGCACTTGCCAACTGTGTATGCCAATCGTGACGTTTCAGGCCCATCAGTTGTAGCCAGTTTCCATGGTAACACCTCTCTGAGAGCACAGACGTAGGAGAGAGGGGAAAGGAGTTGAGACAATTATCATGGTGGAGGGTGCTGAAAAAGGAAAAGCCCAGGATGATGAGTGTGAAACGGTGTGAACCGTGGGACGAGACAGAACGGGAAACAGATGCATGTGTTGTGAGCGAACGAGCAATTGTGCATGTGCGTGCATGCTGCTGTGTGTATTTGTGTGTGTGTGTGAGTGTGTGTGTGTGCCCGTATCCTGGTATAAGCAGGTGTCACTGATAGAAGCATTGGGGTTGTGGTCGTCATGACTACATACATGAAACTTGGATATAATATAAACTGAAAAAAAAAATGTATTGTGCAGGAAAGCAGAGCTGCCAGGCATGTGAACCAAGTTGAATTGGATTTTTCTGTGTTTTGAGTGAGAGCCTCAGAGTGAGTCAACAGGAATCTCTAATACAATTTAGTTTCCATGGTGACAGCGGGGAATGATATGTCCTTTTCAAACAGAGGGAAAACGCCAGCTTGAAGCCTGGTTGTTGCTCCGTTTTCTGTCTGAATCATTATTTAGACAAGCGATAACCTGGCAAACCTTACACACCCTACAAATGAGTCCCTGAGACGCTTAGAGACACACTCAGCATTTTCCGCTGTGTTTCTTTTTTCCTTGTGAAATGCGAAGAAAAGAAAATGTTGCTGAGCATAAAAACATCAGAACATTTTAAATATATTACAGCAGCAGTGACATTTTCATCAGTGATCTTTTGCTGTGGAGATGAACAACTTAGTTTTGTTATGCAATCTAATAGGAATCTAGTACTCTATAATTTGATATGTTAGTATTCTGGAGGTACAGACATTTATGAAAGGCCATCATCCTCTTTGCTGCCTCTCCAGTAGAAGCTCTTTTCACATCAGTGAGGCGTTTTCAGTTATTTTGGTGCTTTTTAAGAGGTTGTGTGAATATGTCTGAAACCACTTGTAAATGCAGCTGTTTTTTCGACAGCTTTCGATGTGGCAGTTCGTCTTCTATACTCCGTCTAACGCACCACTCAGTACCCTCGCTTATAAATTCCCCTCATCATCCTCAGAGTTATATTTTTCTCCCCTGGTGCATCCCTGGTGTTGGCAGCACATCACGTCTGCAAAACTCCTCACAGATGGGCAAAATGCTGACCCTCAGCAGACAGGAAATAAGAAACTTGGAGATGATCATTTTGGCATTACTGTTTTATTAGAATATGGCATGAGTTTATTAACTGTACATCATAGTGTAACCTAATAAATATAAAGTAATCCACCAAATTTACTGTAGCGCACACTGATGATAAATGTATAAAAGACAGATACTTAAATACAATTTTCTAAAATGCTTTGTTTAGAGCAACTACATAATGACATTCAACCGAGCTGTATTTCTCCTCTTTTCCTCATGTTCCTGTGCTTTAATACTGATTGTCCAGCCTCAACACACACTCACATTGTTGGCAGAGTTTTGAGGTCTCAGTGTCCTGGGATTATTTCAATGGGAACATAATTTGGCACAACATGTACTGTCTACTGTATGTCGTCAAGAACACTGACAGACTATTAAAGTTGCTTCAGTCAAGTAAACGTTGCAATTTGGTTGAAATTCAAATCACACAAGCCGTTTGAGTTGCTCCCTCTAAACCCTTCATTAGTATGAGTGACATGAAGCAGACTGTGATTGACACAAGAGGTGTGTGTGTGTGTGTGTGTGTGTGTGTCTGTGTGTGTGTGTGTGTGTGTGTGGACATATTGATACAGAACGGCTGCTGTAGCAGCAGCGAGGACAAAATGTTTTTTAAACTGTAAAATCTTCTGCAGTGAAGCTATTATGTGACATTTTAAATGAATAAGAGGAAAGAAGCTTCCTGAAATGTGAAGCATATGTAACACACTGTTTGAATCAGTTCCAGATGACTTTTGAACACCATTTTGAAAGCAATGTATGTGTATGTTTTTAAACAGTTTTTGATTGGGAATCTTATTTATCTAATTTAAAGGACAAGAGTGGTGATATTCTATATTTTTCACATTTTTGCAAATGTGTATTAATCCGCTGCTGAAAATAGTCCCCAAGAAATTTACTATTTACTCCTGTTTGAGTGACATTTGCGAAAGACTACAGTGCCCAGCTGTTGTGAGCCTTTTTAAAAATTAAACAATATATTTGTAACTTGTTTTTTAAAGATTTACATCTTCAGTAGAAACAAATGGGCTTGGGGCTGAGTGCCACAGACAGAATAGGGAAGTCGAAAATATTGACACATTGTTGGTTTTAGTCATTTCATGGGGTTTGTTGACAATAACTAAAATATACAACTATTCCAGCCTTATCCTATGGTACTGCTATTTAATTAATATTGGTATCTATGGTCATATGCTTCCAATTGAAATGTAGTTAAACCTTTCATAAATATACTAACATACACAAAATACACAGCAAATTTATTTGTGTAGTAATACAATAATATGTCCTGTTCTGTGTGTTTTTCAGAAGTTATTTTACTTGTTTAATAATGAAAAGAAATCCTGAATATCAGCGGCCGTCATGGATCAGTGACGCAACCGTTGAATCTTCATGAAAGCTCATGTTGAGGTGTGAATTTTGGCTGTGAATCTTTTCACATAATTAGAAACTACTTCAATAGACTGTAGTATTCAAGACGTCTTTTTTTCCTAAGTGAGTCCCACAGGATATACTGTATACCAAACATGTTATCACCACCATTTACTACACGCGGAGCCGGCGTATGACAAACATCACAGTTTGTTCTCAGGCTCCAGAGTTTCTGTTTTTCTACTGATGTTAAAGTGGCACATTTGAACCATCACTTATCTACAAATAGATCAAACTAATGAACACATGATAGCAAAGGCAGCACCAGCTGAGGAAAGGCTTTGCTGTTTACAAATCTTGGTCATCAGCAACATTAACGTCTTACATCTGTCCTTTGTGAAACTGTATGATTGTAGACGTATTGAGATGACTTGACTGTCTTGACACTTCCGAAATAACTGAAACATTGTCATAGAGTCGTTATTGTCTCATCTGCCACTTGTATCCCACTCACTGTTATTACATACACTGAATAACACTGCATCGATATGTCTCATGAATCATATTACATTGCTAGTTTGCTGTTTTTAATTGCTTTTTGTACATGAGATTTCTACATTCTACCTTGGATCAGAGCAAAGTCGCTGTGATAAAATGACTATAGTATAGATGAAGATGAGTAAGAGTAAACTTCACTGGAAATAGGAATAAGGCGCTCCCTGCACACTAAAAAATACAACAGAACTAAGTTTTTTTTCTATTTTTTTCAAGAAAAACAAAAAAACATTGCGCACAAATCAAATGTGTCTTAAAGAAAGTGAAATTGAAGACAAGGCCCGACAGTGCCTTAGCATGTAGATGAAGATACTACAAGCACTTTCTAGCCTCATCATTTTTCTTTTCACTTGTCCTAATTGATGTTTTGATTTGGCACAATGTTTTTCAGATATAAACTTTTGGCATTATATGTCTGAGCATGAAGCTCTTTGGAAAGCATGAACCTAGCATGTAGCATGAAATACGTCCTTACAGCTATGGACATACTTATTTTGAATGCACATTACAAGCACTGACCCTTAAAGTCAAATTTATGATTAATTCCTTGTTGTTTTTGTTACAGTGTGAAATTTGACTTTTGGCAGAGGCTGGCGTCAAAGAGATGTTGTGTTGGTCTATGCTTCATCTCCATCCTGGTTAAAAGTGTCTGTGCACACACCAATCTGTTATTTCCCTGCCAGGCCTTCTGAATTTCTTACAGTGCTTTAAAGTTCTCCTGTACAATTGAACCTGTTTCTTACAGTTGTATGTACCTGTAGCACAATCAAAGCAGTGGTTTGATATTAGAGGTCTCTATCATCTGAAATACATGGAATGATACCAAAACAATCCTGCTTTTAGTACATTTTCAAAGTCAAAGAATACAGACGTATTATTTTGTTTTCCAGCCCCTAAGTGTTTGGAGATTCACAGTGAGTTGAACGACTGGATCAGTAAGAGCAGCATGGGAAAACTCCAGCCCTTCAGAAACATATTGTTAATTCATACAATGGGTCAAAGGCAACACAAACACCCGCTGCGTCCTCTTTCTGTTTCATTTCAGTCCTTCAAAAATGTGTCCAGCCGTCCGACAGCAGTATCTGGGATAAAGCGATATAATCGAGCGGAGGCAACACCTTTACATTCACATTATCACTCAGATTGGTCTTCTTGTTTTATCCAAGGTTAGATTGTTGAAAACCCAAGCCAGTGATGGGGAGGGTACATGGAGAGAGGAAGAGTGGATGTCTCCATTTGTTCCTCTGTGTCTTTCTTACAGATACTTCCTCTTTCTTTCTCCAGATCTCCTGCCTGTTAGAAGCTCACCAAGGCGTAGACCATACTTCAGCAGGAAATAGACCGTGACGGCAGATACAAAAAAAAAAAAAAAAATAGGGTGAAAAGAGTAATTGTGCTTTTTTGCACCTTTTCATACAACATCACAACAAATCTGAAAGGCGTCACTCAAGCAACAGTGTATTGAAAAGATTGTGAATTCACACTTACCTGTAGAGATAATAGAAGAACGAGAGCAGATAAAAGCCCAGCTTACACCAGGACTCCTTCTGGCAATAATTGAGAATGTCGGCATTCATCACACTGACAGGATCGTACATGACCTCTGACCCGTCAGCTGGCCGATGCAAAAACCTGAAAAAGCAGAGAGGTTTGGCTCACACTCGCACCGAACAAACAGAAGCTTATCAGACATCTGTTATGGGACTGTACCTCCACAAATGGTAGAAGAGCAGCGGGATATTTAGGCCAAGTGTGACCCACTCTCCAGCACACATGAACATCAGGCAGAAGAGCCCGTGGATGGAGTACTCCGGTACCACCAACTAACCAGAGCAGACACAGAGAGTCAGGTTCTAGGTCTGCATGTTACTTAGAAACTGAAATGATTAAGGAATGACGCTGCAACAACTTCTGGAAAAACACTGATACAGTTCTGGGTTTCATGTTGTGCTAATAACTACAATCTATGAAACCAAAATCACACTGCGAGGCAAACGCTTTCACACAGAAGGTGTTAATGTTACTCGTGGCTCGCTGCTGTTACGAGTGCAAATATAGTTTCAAACACATGTAGACTGGTTTATAGATTAGTGGAAGTTGATGTAGTTTGACGTGGATGGTTCAGGCTGCTCATATGGCTAGCTTGCTTGCAGACCTCTGAATCAACAAGCTGTGAACACAACACTGACATACTGTCACCTTTTAAGTTGATATGGCAAACGTGTTTGAGTATCCAGCTGATACAGAGCAACATTAGCATTCATCTGGAGTCGTGTTTCTGGCCACATGATGAATGTAAGTCCAATATTCACTTTCATTTTAGCTCTGTTTTGGTCTCCACCAACTCCTGAGGAAAATATCTGGCTCTTTATCTGCTAAATGTTCACAAGTTAATCACTAAATCATTTTTTGATGATTTTTCGATTAAAACATCTGCCTGCTGCAGCCCAAAACAACACGATCAGAGCAGTGAGACAGCAAAATTGCGGACAGGAAAAACCAAAACAATGAGTTGAAACTCACTATAAAGCTCCGTAAAGCTGAGGGGAACAGTGGAGTGATGATTGTCTATGACTGTCTCCTCACTACGAGCGACTCCTTTCACATACAAGTAGTCATGTGATCCATTGTTAATATAACAATATTGCGTATAGCTGCTTTAAAGATATAACTTTTAAATCTGCATATTTTTTTGTTTGTCACGACAACCTTTAACTGCTCCATGCAACCGTTACAGCTTCTCTGTCGACTGACTATTGTTGATGGGACAGGGTTGTCACCACTTACTGCCCTCTGGGATGGGTTGGCATGAACACGATGTCAGACTGCATAATGAAGTGAAAACAAAATAGCAGTGCAGTCTGATTACCAGGCTAGATTGATCACCTTTCTGTAAGAAAATTGATTAGGAAACATATATATATTATATATATATATATATATTATTTTATTTTATTTTTTTACTGCATCCGCATTTGTGAGTGCTGTCATGGTTTCAGCTAAATAAGTCCCTCGACAACAGTTCAAGGTAATTGAAATTATATTTGCACTACAGCAAAAATATTAAACAACTGTGTATCATCTAATTTCTTTTTCAATTATATAGTGATGGAGTGGGCATGTATCAGTGGCACTTAAGTTCCTTGCAGTACACCACTGTGGAAAATAATTAATCAATGAATCAAACTATCAGTCAATAGCAAACATCTGTGAATGAGTAGCTACATACGAATAACCTCCAATAACCATTTTCCTCCTTTTGAACCTAATAGACTTTATTCCCTTGGCAGCCAGATGTAAAACACATTATGGCTCAAATTATGATCTCAGAGCTAACCTTTTCAGATAATACTGTACTTTATGGGCCCTGATAGTACAGTTAGCATGCTACCTTCCCTGATAAATGAAAGCTTGTGTTGTATTATGTTCATTTATTGTAATAACAGCTTATTTGAAGTCCTCTGTTGTACGTAATGCTATTGAATAGTATTTTTCAACACACATGTTCAAAATGGCCTCCACAGCATGTCACATTTCATGGATATTCAGTTCTCTTTCCGAAAGCCTTGAAATGTGAAAAAAAAAAACATCACAACAAACGTGAAACTGTCTTGACTGTCTCAGTGTTCCCCATCTCTGTGTGTCTGCAGAGCAGTGACGCTGGGTCGTGGGGAATGGGCTACATGTGAAATGATTCAGTGTGCGTCATGGTCCTCACAATGGTTAGAAGGACAAATGGTCATGCTTGTCTGAAGCCCCTCTGTGTTAGTCATCCACCAGCAGCAGGTGAAAAACAACTATTACTCACTCTGCGAAGCAGGTTGCAGATTCTTTCTATGTTGAGAATCCTTTCCCTCTGTGGAGTGGATACAAAGAGAGTCTGATTAACAGTCTGCGTGTTTCTTCATCGTTTTTACTAATTGTGCCTATTCATGGAAATATGCTTTTCAGTTTCAGAGAGTTCTGCTTTGAGGGATTTCAGCTGACAAATTTTGGCATATTTCAGCGACACATCAATAAAATGCAATATCTAGACCTGGTGAGTACTTTTTCCTGCTTAAATATAAATGTTATGGCTATGGTAAAAGATGCATCTGTACAATACATTCTGATTCTCCCTGTCCTGCGTGCCATACACCTCCACCAACAGCTAATGTGAATTAATGAACAATAATTGACTGACCAACCAACTTGATTTTCTGTCTCAAACTCTTAAGTTGTTTTCCATTATATTGTTAAAACATTTATTTTTCATGCAGCCAAGCAAGACAAATAAACTGTGGGTTACTGAAGAAGCCAAACTGTTCATCAGTACAAAAACACAGCAGCCACATTTGAAGCAGTAAGGGCAGTGATGTCTGGTGCAGACCTTTTGCACTTTGTCTTGTAAACCTAACAGTTCAGTAACAGAGTCTGCTGTGAGCCATGAGAGAGGGCTCAATGATCAGTTTTAGAAAAGACAGCCATCCATCATCTACTGCATCTACTAGCCAGCAGCTAGTGGCCTCTTATGGTGATGTTTTATTGGGGTGTCCATTGATTAGCTAGCGAGGAAATGTTTTGCTGTAGTTCATCCACCTATTAATCTGTTTCCATCCCCAAGAACAAAACTAGGTAATTAACAGATGGATTGTTAAATTGTTTCACTTTATTTATTTTGTGAAACAAAAACATATCAAGTAGATTTAAGTTATTTAATGAAGCCTCAACTGGAAAGACTCTCATATTCATTTTGTGACTTATTGAGGCATCTGTCTTAGTTACAGGATGATGGCTTCCAGTACTGAGGCCCCTGTGATGTCTGTTCCCTTTAGCCGGAGCCACAGGCTGCACCTTTTATGAATCTGTGGACATAAATTCAAACTCCCCCGGTGACCTGAAAGTGGATTTTGCCCTGAATCTACAGCATCCAGCCTCCAAATCAGCCTCATCAATCTTTGTGCATCACATCCTCTCACGACACTGAGCTTTAAAACGTAAAGAGCACAGTGCTGCACCTGCCAGCTAAGCTACTGTACATTTTATGGCTTGTAACTGCTCTTATAAATTGTTGTCCTGCAGTAACTCTGCTTGGATTTTACAGCCTGGAGCCTCCCTGAGGTGCCCTAATTAGTGTCAGGCCATCCAGTTCACTGAATATTTAATTGTTCCAATGAGGGAAAGACAATGTCTGAAGACATTAATCAAAGGCACTAGAGACATTTCACAATATGGGGAACAAATAAAGGAGAAACAAATGGAAGGCAAAGAGTGCTGTCAAGTATGTTGTTCAGCTAGTAATCTAATCAAGACACTAATGTCAAATGAAGCAGCAGGTAAGAATAGAATAATTTATTCACTGACAAACAGTCGTATCATTTTTCTATAGCTGCTAACATTAAAGACGGCTTGAAATGAAAGAAATGTCAAGAGCTTGACTTTTGTAATTATATTAGTATAATACTGCGGTATAATAATACATGGCACTGCTCTTTATTGGGCAATTCCCCTTTTAAGGCATTTCAAGAGGAAATAATTCTACATTTCAGTCACTTTTTGTCAACCAGCCAATCACAGTGTGTCGCACAATGGCGATGTGTCTCCCTTTTAGACTGTGACTGTGATTAATGGCTGTACAAATAAACCTGACTTCGAAACACGTGTTTAGTGTCTCCCGTTATGTCCTTTTGTAATTTCTCTCTCGCTGACAAATATTTACTGCTTTTGTCATTTTTGTAGACAGCGGCAGTTGAGTGAACACGCGTGTCTCTCTGCTAACATCAGAAATAATTGCTGTTTATTTTCCAAGGCTGTTGCCATGTATGTCTGCTACTGTTTGTGCAGTTTATTGATTTTGGGAGAGACTAGCAGCATCACATCCTGGCAGATCATGTTCTTTCTGAACACGTCTGACATCAGTTAAGATGACAAGCTGAGGTTGTTCGCTATAGATTGAAAAAACACCCATACAATGTAATGCAATCCAATACAGCAGCCTTGATTCAAATCCTGCTGCCATGAAGCTTGTAATGTTCAACATTGGTTAATACTTTGTCAGAGAATTCAGCTCTCCATCTTTGTCTGAAGGGGGAAACCAACACATCCACTTTCACCTGAACAGTATTTATTGCAGAGCTACTGTTCTCGGTTGCATTATATTTTACAGGTGTTGCAGTTATTGTGTCCACCCCCTGTAGCTGGCATGCCTCCACACTCCCACAGTCTGCTTTCACAGTTTCCTCTCCCACTCCTCATCACTCTCACTTTGCAGTTCAGATGCAGGTTCACATGACTGCTAGAACATTAGCTAACTTGTGAAAAAGACACTCACAGCTGCTGTTAGCTTGCAAAATGAATAATGGCACTCATTATTGACTCATGATAATGTTATTTTATGTTATGCAAAAGAATACAAAAGAAGTATGCACACTGTACATTAGCAACACTGCAAGTGTGGAAGACAAAATCCTGCACTTATTAATTATTGTTTTTGTCAGAATATTTTTTCACTTTAGAGCATGGGTTGAATTTTCAAATGTGCCTCAAGTGAATAAGTTTGTTCTTGTTACAGTGAGGTGAAACCTTGTATCTGCACTTTTATAGTGGCGACAGCACAGTATCTCATTGTATAAACAGTGGCCTCATTTGCATCAGTCTCTTTAATTGATTGAGCCAACCAGCCGCTGTCTTTGTAGAAGATTGATTGCTTCAATCTGCATACAAATGAGTGTTCAAGGCAAATGTAGCCTGGTTGCCACTGTCACAATCACCTGGAAGCTTGGATTAGTAGGAACTGTTTACAGTAGTGCACATACTGTATATGATGCTGAAAAATCAATAGAGAAGATAAATGTAGCTGAATAAAACATTTGAAAGATTTCATTCCAAAATCAGAAAACCATTTACATGAAATGATGCTTGCTTTTCCAGTATGATTACAGACATTAAATGTATGCTGTTGGTCTCTCATGAAAGACTGTTCTTTATAAACTCAGTCTGTTTATGAGGAGTTTAAGAACCCTTTTTTGGAAATGTGTAACATTAATTGATAAATTTAGGGTCACATGCAACATTTTTGGAGTGAAACCCTCAATTTGTTCTCAGTCTTTATGTGTGGATCATTGAGGGGTCTTCTTGGAACTAAAAAGAAGGGATTTCTCGGTGGACACGAGGGTTTTGATCATCCTTGAAAGAAGTGATACAGCAGGGTTCTTACCGCTCTGGTGGGATTGCTCTGATCAATGGGGTTTTTGAAGTCTGTGCGAAGCTCATCAAATGCAATGATCTGAAAAACAACAGACATGTAAGTTTGTTTTCATTTAGTTATCTTTAGAATACATATATATATATATATATATATATATGTACAGCTGCAGCCACATTGTTCACTTTGCCCGAGCACATATGGTGATGGTGATTACATGGTGAATGTGTACATGTGTAATTACTTACAGCCTTGCTCTTTCCCTTTGCACTGTATATGAGCTCCTATTGTGATTAGACCATGTGTCATTATCGAATTTCTTACTATCTAAGGAGCTAAACTTCAGATTTAAATCCTCCCCGTGTTGTCAAACACATTGTGTTGTGTTGTGTTGTGTTGGTTTCTATTTGACCCTGTCTCTTTTTATTAAGCCTGATAATAAAGTTCACATAGAAACTATAGAATATCCATGGAGACATACACAGCTGTCAAAATAACTCATTTTTAATGACAATTAGTATTTATTTATTCATATCTGGCAGGATTAAAACAATCAGTGCACATTAAAAGTTATGTTTGGGGAAAGTTTGTTATATTTAATAACATGCACAATCTAAAATGTATGCTTTGTTGAGTTTGCATTTAAGAGGATTATGGTATACTGGAGGTCTATATAAAATCTTTTCTAATTTTGGTTATTTGGCCTTTTTAGTAAAACATCAAAATATATTGCATTTAGGACACTGTCGAGAAAACAATGTCATTGTCACTACGCTGATAGCTCTCTAACTGCTCCCTGTGAGGCGAGTATGAGGGATAATTTTTCTCACAGCTCCCTGATTAATAGCTCTATAAAAACACTAATAATTCTTGGTGTGAAGGCCACCTGCTGCGCTTATCATCAGTTCAGCTTTTAAACAGCGAAGCTCCACTTTGACGGCTCATTGGGAAGCAATAAAAAACAGACATCGTTTGCAGATGAATGATCAGCTGACTCCACAATGACTGATAACAGAACGTTTCTATCTGTTTGAAATAGAAACAGTCCTGGTGGTAATTTCCCCATACGAGTCTATACGGCTCTCCCTCGTCTTCTTTCACACTTAGCTCTGTTGTAAACAGATGCAGTTTCCATGGCGACACGGTGAGCCCCTCAGTGGGCTCCATGGTTACTATAGCAGTGAGCGGACGTTCTGATTGGTTGAGAGCCAGATAGAATTGGGGTGCTGTACCCATGGGTGGAGGCAGACTGGGGGAAGGGGTGAACAAAATCAGTTTGATAAGCGTTTCAATCACATGGTTGAGTGCTGAGCCAGACACACGCTTCTCTCTTTCACACACAGACACACTGACTGACTCATATGTAGTCTCACCCACTTAGTCAATTGGTACGTTAGTCATTTCAAGTCTTATAGTCATAATGATATGTTTTGTATTTCAAGTTATTCCTGCCTCCATGCATCGAATGTTAAAGGTGAGAGATCAAAGCAAAGTGTTTGCTGAGTCTGCCCTTGTGTAACCAGAAAACCGAGTGCAGCGGTGTCCAGCGACATCTGTGCAAATTCCACTCAAAATGCCGCAGGCGGACAGATTCACAACAGTCTGGCAGTGATATTTATGATCATTGTGTCTTGCCGCCTCCCTGTACTCATTACATGCAGTTTGCTGAAGCCTGAGCATCTTGTTTGAGGAACTGTTTATTTTCAGTTCTCTGGGATCATAGGTTGCTTTAATGTGGAGGGATGGTTGGAGTCTGTGTTTTTGTTGAATGTGATAGGGTCAGAGGAGCTCCAGTTAATTATACTAGTGATATAAAAAGCATGTAAGCAGGTCACTTAAAGTCACTGTATGGAATAGATGAAAAATCACACAAATTTAGACTTAACATCCTGTGTTTTTCAGGTTTCATCCAGCTTAAAAATGAATCTTTATCCAACTAATTATGTCTTGGTGGAGACATAATTGGCTGTGAGCTTAAAACTAAAGGGAACAAAGTGTCATTTAGCAGCTTTTAAGAGGCAATTCAAAATGTCAGACACATATAGGTACAATTACACTGAGGTTTTCTTTGAGATTCAGCTGACACATTAATGCATGTCATACCTCTAGAGGACCTGAGCGAGGTGTCTGTGTGCTGCGTTCCTGTCAGTGTTGTACAACTGTGTGTAGGTGGATGTGTTTGTCTGCCTGTGTGGGATGTTCACAGGCCCTACATGGGACCATTTTAGTTTCAGTGTGTGTGCAGTGGTTCCAGTGTGCACAGGGCTACTCACCTGCCATATGACAAAGAAGATGAGAGCAGCGCACAGCACCAAGGTGAGCATGTAGCAGAAGGCCGCAAAGGTGAACGCCATGGCTGTGCCTGCCAGCCTGACGACGAGATGGGTCGAGAGAGAGAAAGGGAACTTGCCCCCTACTCTCTTCCTCTCTATTGGCTATTGCCGACTCTCCCTCCTTCTAGAGTAGAGGTTATTGTCTGTTTTCCCCTCCGACGCAAGTCTGACGTCTCTGTCGTCCAGGTAGGTAAAGCACTCAGTTTTAGTAACAATCAATAATCAGCTTGAGCAGTGGATTCACTGCTTCCCCTCATCTTGTCTTTGTCTCTTCTTGTATATCTGACAGCAGGACAACCCCTTTCTCACTTTGATTTAGGAAGCACTTATATGTCTGTTGTCTGTCGTTGGCCTGATGCTCCCCTTTTAGTCTCTGACAGGCAAAATGTCTGTCTCCTCCTCCTCCATGTAGTTTCTCTTTAGACAAAGCCTACACATTTTTTTTTCTCTTCTCACTGTAATGCAAACCACGAAGTGTCTGACTGACACGCTGACAACAGAAGCACAGGATTCTTGTCGATACTAAGCACAGCACTGCGTTTCAAAAACAGTGAGGATTATTGTCTACGATGGTTATGGCTTGTGATAGTTCAGTAGTTTGTCGTATGGCTTTCAGTTCATCTGTTGCTCTAAATCAAGACCACCATTGATGACGCATATTTCTAAATCATATTTAACACATTTTAAACAACCATAGTTTGCAGATTGGCTGTGAGTTATTATTTACAAAGTCAGTCTCTTGGTATATTACTTATTTTGTTCCTAAATTTTTGAGAAATGATTTACCTCCACATGAGTCTGATCATGTACTGAAGATACAAGATATTGCTTTGCACATTAGACAGTTATATTCTAACAAAGCAAATTACTGGTTGCCATTTTTCAGTAAAATAATACAAGTATAAATCAGGGAGGCAGCAAATTTTGGAATCAGGTTTCAAATTAAACAACTATTTAACATTAAAATGCAATATCAAACGTCTAAGAGGACTTACAAACACAAGATCAGAGAACAATATTGATGATAGTTTCAGTTAGCATGGATCAATATCTAGGCTGATCTTAATATCGAGTAGAGAATACCTGTGTCTGGTTGGAGACGTGTCTGCCACTGAACAGTCCACTCTTTCCTCGTCTCTGTCAATTTGGGTCGGCACCATGAGAGAATTCTCTGCTCTGCATCTTTCTCTCAGACGCATCCCTCAGATTTCTCCAAAAACATTTAGATTTGTCTTTGCTGATGTGCTGGGTAAATTATTCAGTTGTGGGGGAAGATTTAACCAGAAACCTGCAGAACACCTACATGTTGAGTCGCATTTATTCTGATTTTGAAATCACTCCAGTTGTTAAGCAAAAATCTCCACAGCCCTCAGAAGTCATAAGTTAATTAGTCCACCTTTCTATTGTCTCCCCTTTCCCTATTTGCCTTTCTTTCTTTTTAAAGTCCCCTTTCTTTCTGTCTCTTCCAGAGATTTTGTGTGTTTCCTGAGTCTACTGTCTCTGTCTTTCTCTTCCTCTATTTCTTAGACTGCGAGAGAAATATTTCTATTGCGCTTGATGTTATAACAGTCAGCCAATAGCATCGCTCTGTCTCCCTCCCTCTCTTATTTGCTCTCTCTCTCTTCCTCCCTCCCTCCTCTCTCTCTCCCCCTCCTTGTCTGTCAGTCTCCCCCTCTCTTGCATTTATACATTTCCATAATCCCTTGTTCCCCAGAGAGTGATGAGGGGGCAGGGCAGGCTGCAAATGTTTTTCCTTTTGTCTGCTTCTCTCTCTCTCTCTTTCCATCTCTCTCCCTCCCTCATGTCAGTCCCTTTCACTAAAGCCTTCAGTCATCCGTCATTTCATGAAATGTAAGTCTTTTTCTAAGAAGGTGTTGCTCTCAATCCCATGTCATTTCTTTCAATTCTCCGCTCTATTAGCTATTCACTCAACATCTATTAAATCTATCAAATTTCACTTTTTGTTCATTCTCTTTTTTTTTTCCCAACCTCAGCTTATTATTGAACAGATTTCAGAAAACACTGGTGCCATCTCATGCCCATTGCTGCCACATCCTTTGTCATAAGAATCCAATATTGTCATCACTGACACCATCATGTTGATCTGCACATTAATTCTTTGACAAATGCCGAAGTTTGTAAGGATCAATTTGCATCACAAAAACACCAAATAGACAAAAAAAAACTAAAAAAACTTCACCACTGTCTCATTATATTTCTCTGCTGTTGTCTGCTAAATTGAACTGTCAGGACAGGGGTTATGATGTAATGCAGTGGTTCACAGCCTTTTCTGTCTGACATACCCACAGCCCCATCAGATGAGCTCAAATACCCCTTCATCGACACCACCCACCTGTTATGTTCCAAATATGTGATGAATGGATTATAGAATATTAGTTAGAGAAAAGAAGATAATGTTACAATGTTTTTTCAAACAATTGAATTGTCAAAGTTTGGTACAGCTTGCATTTGTACCACTTGGAGTGGCAGAAGCTGGACATTACTTTTAACTATTTCAACCATTTATCCATTAGCTAACTGTTTCCATTGTTTATCTGTTACTTTTAGCTAACTGTTTCAACTGTTTATCCATTACTTTTAGATATCTGTTTTAACTGTTTATTTGTTACTTTTAGCTAGCTAACTAGCCTATTTCGCTTGCTAACTAGCTTAAAACAATGTCACATGGCGTTATAATGTGTTACAACGATTCCGGCTGATGGGCAGCTTACTAGTTATTGTAAATTAAAGATCAGCATCACTCCAATTTGCAATCCTGTTATTTTTTCCTCCTTCACTATTTCTGTTTTTTTCAGTTGAGTTTAGAGTAACTCCCCTGGCCCCCTGGGGTACAAATACCCTGGATGGGAATACATGTACTGGATCCAGAGGAGAAGCATTTCTCCTCAGTGCTTTGTGGGAGACATGAAACAGACCGTGTCTAGATCCCGTCAGCTCCTGCATATCTCTGCCTTCCCTGGTACAACAGCTTGTTAGCCAACCAGCTGCAGACACTTGGGAGACTCTTTTGAGTGGTATACTGGTAAATTCATTCATACTATCATAGATCCAGATTGGCCAGATTATAGCAAATCTTCAATCGCTGATCAGCATAGTGACCCCATAGAGCAACAACCTCTGGTTTAAACCTGCAATAACAGATTTTTTGGCAACTTTGGTGCAGTGGAAACAAGCTGTAAAGACAACATCATTACCTTTTTTCTTAGATGACACATGCAGCCAGTTGCCTCTGCACACATCCAGCAGATACGAAACAACACCATTCATTTGGAGTTGTGTTTCTGTCCACCTGATGAATGTAAATCTCTCTGCTTTTAGCTCTGTTTTGGTCTCCACCAACTCCTGAGAAATATAGCTGGCTCTTTAGCTGATATATGCTTCGCTATGTTCACCAGCCAGTCATTAACTTTGTTTGCCAATTGGTGCTGGGCTGGTAGCGTACAGTGGGTTTGTCATAGCTTTTTCGCTGTCTTCTGTGGCAAAAATAATGCTGATGAGAGCGATGAGAGTGAACCAAAACTTTAAAGTTGTGGGCTGGAAAACCAAACCAATGAGCTGAAAGACGCTTTAAAGTCAACTGATGATTCTCTGTGGGTTTATCACTACAAATGACATCTTTTACATACAAGCAGTCATATGATCCATTGTTAATGTAAAAATATTGATCATAGCTGCTTTAAGAAATCATTTGGGTAGATTTTGTGGCAGCAGTTAGCTCAAAGTTTGGAAAATGGATATTTTTAAAGATGTACATAATACATTGTATCAAGTTATTTATTGGGGTGTTCATTGGTTAGATAGCTCCTATAAGAGTAACACTTAATAAGTATATATGACTTATCAGTAATTATTTTTTGACTTTCAGGATTTTTAGACACTGATCAAAAGAAATCAATTAATGTCAAAGTGAAAACAAAATCTCTACAAACTGACTGAAATGAATGAAAGAAAGGATGTTATGCTGCATGTGTCATACATTGCTGATCTACACAGTTACATGGCTGTACTGTATATAGCCTGGTTCCAGACCTCTGAATCACCGCCCACATGTTAAAGTGAAGCAATTCAGTCTGATAATCAGGCGAATATAAGCAGCACATAGCAGTACATATGGCTGATGGCTTGTCATGAAAATTTGGTGTGAAAAATGCAATATGGGTTACCCATTCACAGCGAGAGCAGTGAATGGGTGGTTTTTAGTTATCTGGGTTAGTGTGTTAGCTATCTAATGGTTAAGCAGAGGTTGCTGGTCTATTTTGATTTACTGTGTTGTCAGTGGTCGGGGATTCCCTGCAGTCTGGTCAAACTGTGTCGAGATGTTATTTTTAATTAATCAAAGTAAATTACTTTCTCACTTGTATTATTCCTAAAGAAATGTGTGTTTAAACTGCCAAAGCCATAACATGACAGTTAACGAGAAACAAAGAGTTTGGTTGGAGTAATTCACCTTCAGCAGCTACCCAGTTTCCTTTCTGTGTCACAGTGAGACACCTGACATAGTGTGCTTACCAGTAATATAGTAATATGAACTGCAGTTAGATGCCACAGGTTCTGAAGGCTGCCAGACAGCCCTGGGCTGAGATGATTTGGCTCCATCTTGAGCCAGTAGCTCAGAAATCATAAACTCCATGTGAGTGTGTCTGGCCCAAAACCACCAGAAGAAGTCCAGGAAGGTTAGTCCTCTGGCTCTCAGAGTGAACACTTTAATTCCTGGGTTCACTCTCATTAAAAATATCCTACATGATGTTCATCCATGTAATATTATTAACTACAGTAAAGCACCTTCAATGTAGTGTTTGCTGCATTCTTTGGCAAGTCGTTGTCGAATTTGACCCTGGCTTTGACATTGGTTTGCCTGAGCCACCTGTTAGAGGGAGACCAAAGGACCATCCACAATTGCTGGTCTCATTATGCTGCTACTTTCACTATGAAACATGCTTTGGTGTGTAGAAAGATGAGCCTTTGCCAGTCTACTGCCTGTAAAAAGTGTATAGCCCCACTTGCATTTTTGTCATGTTTTATTGTTGAAAATTTGGATGGATGTGTTAAGGTCAAATGCTGATTGACTTTAGTATTTAGAGATTAAATAAATCTGAGGATGCTGTGTTTTGAGAAGTTAGGTTGAAAAATGAGGTTGAAAAAAACCAGAATTTGCTGCTTTGTGTTGAAAAATTGAGATTCCACCTTTTTACCCATCGATCGGTTAAGATGAAAGATTTTATTTGAATATTCTGAAAAGTTGGTTGTAATATCATATGTTTTGTGTTTATGGTCATTTACATTTCTCTTGTAAGTTTTTGTATCAAGATGAATATGGTATTTTGTAAAAACGTGTTTCAAAAAGATTATGGTAATGTTGTTTTATATACTATGGTGATCTGTTGGTCACATGACTGATCAATGGACTATGTATGAGGAACATGGAAACAACCTCAGACACCACACCGATAAAGGCAAGATAGCTGAAGAATGTACATTGATCAAGAGAAAAACATTATTTGATTATAGGAATGGGACACCCTCAGTGCAGTGTGCCATTTACTACATGCAACAACTGCTGTACACACACAGTATTTCAGTAATCAAACCAGGAGGATGTTTTGCCACTTGTCTTCCTAACCCACAAAGTATGTAGACCTGCTGTCGTCTCATTGCTGGCTTTAGGCTTCCCACTAGTGGTGCTAATAAGTGACTGCAGCTCCTGATGTACTTCCACACTCCTGTCTGTCACACTGCAAAGGCATGACATGAAACCTCAAGTGTGAACAGTGGTGGAAGTACATCTACTCAAGTACTGTACTTAAGTACAGTTTTGAGGTACTTGTACTTTACTTGAGTATTTCCATTTTATGCTACTTTATATTACCCTCTGAGGATAAGCGGTATAGATAATGGATGGATGGATGCTACTTTATACTTCTACATCACTACATCTAAGAGGTGAATATTGTACTTTTTACTTTAGATTAATACAAAATATACAATCAACTAATAAATTATGATGTATCATTATAGATATACGTATATGAAGTAGTTCAAATTAGCTCCAACTTTACCAGCTTCATTAAAGCAATGAACACATTAATGCATCATTAATCATAATCCAATAATATAATAATCTGAAATGGGCCATTCTGCATAACAACTACTTTTACTTTTGGTACTTTAGGTATATTTTGATGATATTACTTTTGTACTTTTACTTAAGTAAAATTTGAACGCAGAGTATTTCCACACTGTGGTATTACTACTTTTACTTAAGTAAAAGATCTGAATACTTCTTCCACCACTGTGTGTGAAACCCCAAAATACTTTGTCTAGATGCCAGTATAATTTGCAACACATTGTTGGAAAAAAAAAACCTTTTGTTAAAGTTTGCTGTGTTATAGAATAGTAAATGATAATCAATGTACTCAGTATATATCATCTGTATCCATTTCAAATGTGAGGCCTGCATGAAGGGGAGGGTGTGTGTGTGTGTGTGTGCAGCAGGCTCACTGCTTTGTGTGTGGAAAGATCACTGCAATGTGTGTGTGTATATGTGTCTACTTGGCACTAGAAGAGATTGTGTGTGTATGTGTAGCATCAGAGGGTTTGTGTGTGTGTGAAGGCTCATACACTGCCCCACACCTGTGTGGGGGGTGGTGACGTGCCACTGCTGCTGCATGTGGCAGTGGGAGCATAGCAGCATATTGTTTTTAATATATATTGATAAGGGTTCGCACCTGCGTTTGGTGGACACTTTCCAAAGTTAATTGGAGTCAACAAAAACAGGCCAGAACCGCCGAACAGGGGGCCGGGCCATCCCAGTTTAGAGATTATGTCACCATTATTTACAGAGCAATGATAGGTCGTTCTTTAGGAAAAAGTTAAATCAATCACTCATCTCCACCTAGAATGGGTTGGTTTCTTTTGTGTTATAAAATACTTTGAATAAGCACCCTGTCTTCAGTTCAGCTCCGGGGCTAACTCGGGTTTATTTTCTGTTAAGAAATAAACTCTATTGCATCAAGATCTGATCATCTCCAGTGTCTTTTTGAACCTGTTTGAGACTTCAACAACAGAACAACTGAGCAGAAGACTAAGTGTTGGTGAAGAGGTCCAGACTTAGAATCTGGCCCAAAGCTTGACCTCTTTTCCTCCAACAACATATGTTGCAATATAGGGTGATGTTGATATATTTCTAGCCTGTTTAGGCTAGACAGACGGAAATGTTAAAGTTGAAGTGCACATTGTTCTTCATGTCAGTGATAGGCGCTTTAAAATGTTATGAATTTCTTTCTTTCTTTATTTTATTCAAAGCAGCTGATAACTGCAGGTGACAGATACATGAAGAGTAATGAAAATGTTTGAAAATATGAGCGTAAAGTACTAAATAAAATGTTACTGTCCCTCTTTATGATAATGTAAATGCAATGACCGCCACTGATCACAGCTTTCCAGCCTTTAAGCCAGTTATGCAGATCTAAAGATCATAGTAATGTTCATGGCAAAGTGAGATTATTTATGTTGTTATTATGAGTCTCACATTAGTCGGTGGTGTGTTCACTGAAAAACTGCTGGTTTAACACAGTTAACATCAAAAAGCTCAACAATCATACTGCAGAATAAAATTGTTGTTACTTTTGAAATCAGTTTAGCTTGACTTTTGCTGTCTTCAAGGACAACAGTCAGACCAGTTGTGTTGGCTGTTACAGCTTCAACAGCAATGAAGACTGACACTGCAATTAATTTGAGTCATCTGGTTCAAATCGGTATGAGGGATTCCAAGAACATTTTAATTGGTGTATTGGTGCAGATGAAGACTGACAGATTTTAAATTGTCCACAAGATGGCAACATACGAGAGGCAGAGGCAGCAACAGATGGTCACATTAGGTGTCTAACAGCAGTATTGATTTACAAATGACTCACTCTCAAAGCAGAATTCTCAGTGGTTTTATTTTCTGTACATGTAGCCTTTGAGGCGTCCATGCTAACTCATTCGATGGAGAGAAAGCATCCTCGTTGATCATTTAAGTGAGGACCTGCGAGAAAACTATGTTATGTGTAAAAAAAAGAAAAAAAAGGGTCAAGTCATTCAATGTGCACCTAGATCTACAGCAGGACTATTATGACTGCAAGCTGAACTGATGACTCATTAACCCCAGTCACAGCATCTCAGTGGGGACTAAGGAACAGCCTGGTCACAGCTGAATCAGTGCACTGAACAGCTGAGGGCAGTGTTATAGTGGGATATTGCATCAATTATTACACACCAAGACCATCCCAAGGGTACAGAGTGCTATGCGACCAATACACTAAGAAACAAGATGGGATCAATATAATGTCTCCTGACCTGCTGCCCACTGGGCCTAAATGAAATGTTTTTTTTCTAACAGCTTTATTGATCACTTTTACAATGAAAAAAAAACAAAGTAACCTAACAGAGCACCCAAAGGACAAAGTGTGGCATGGAGGTATTAAAACCTAATGCATAAATGTCAGCTTACAGCACTTCACTGACAACTTTACAACAGCAGACAGCTTTATATTGTGGTTAAGAAGCTGTTGGATACTGGGGTTAATTGTGCACAGATGCTGCCAGTCAAGACCCTCCTGGAGCTTCTTGTCTAAAAGGATACAGTTTGGCTCTGTCCGAAATCATTCACTCACTAACTACTTCCAACTATCTATGTAGAGGACTATATAGTGACCTCATCAGCAAAATGAAAAAACACTTTCGGGCACTACTTGGGTGGCGCCATTAATTTCGTCATTGCTGTCGCTCGTGGACCGTCCATAATAAATCCCAGCATGCATTTTTGTGATAAATAAATGATATTATACTGAGTGTATTTTCCCAAATGAATTAATACAAAGTACTTTGTGGCCTTTGTGTTGTGATGTGCTGCTTTGCTCATATTAAACATATTATTTATGCTCTCTCTCCTCTCGTCCGTCTTCCATTTTTCTTTCAGCACAATGCATGATGGTATATAATGTTTGCTTAATGACCATCGGTTGTTCACTAGTTCTCACGATGCATTGTGGGATACTTTGAGTCCACTATATAGGGTAGGACAGCACTAGAAAATGGCGAATTTACTAAATAGTGGACTATCTAGTGGGTAGTGATTGATTTCGGACACAGCCTATGTCCTGACAAGCCCCCTATATCACTGTGATACAGCAGGATCAAGATTCATTTCTAACTGCCCTTCATGCCACACAGACGTGTAAAAGCAATAAAGGAAACAGCTCGCCTATCAAGTTTGCAGATGATGCCCTTTTGGTTTGTTGTGTCAGAGGAACAAATAAGACACCAACAAGTATTAGTGTGTTGATGGTGTGTTTATCGTGACCTCATGGCAACAAAGAGACCACAGAACTTTTTATTGACCTTGATGCTTGTGGCCAACAGAGACTACACACAACTCACCACTGGCTGTCACAGAATGATGTAAAGCAACAATACAATAAATGGTTCACTGACCATTCTCACATTTTTAATTAATTTATTACAAGCTAAAAATACATTTACAAGTGTCTGCCAAAAGAAAGCTCAGCAGGACCGCAACCATGAAGACGTCCTTAACATCCATGGATACACAGTAGCGGAACAGTCACCATAGCAACAAAAACAAATCCAGTAAGGTTGCTTTTCAGCCTCTAACCAGAAATCAAATGTTTTCTGCCCGTTAAATACTGTTCAAATAATCCTGGAAGACGTCTCCATGTCTTCATGGAGGTTAGCTGTTGTTTTGCAGCGTCTCTTCTCTACAAAGTATCACTAGTTATGGATTTGAAAAGAAGTTATAAGATGACTTATGAGGATGGATTTATATTGTTTTATGTGAAACAGTTGTCTCCTTATCCAGAATGCATTCATTGGCCAAATTGAATAAAAGCTGTATGTGAACTCTGTTGAAACAAAAACATAAAACAGAGTTCTTGAGATACCATGCATGCATATTATAGTAATGTGTGTTTTAATAAATACCAGTACCTGTCGATCTCTAAAAAATAAAGTCCACCACACTGAACTATTCCAAGGGGTAATAATGATACACTTCTGTTCTACAGAAATATTTGTTTGATAAAAAAAAGAAAAAGGACTGTGCTGTCCTGCAGCCACCTGCTGCCATCTTTAGTTATAAGTTATATTTCTGGCTTCATTTTCTAAGATTCTGCAATTCAGGCTTCTCATGAATCCTCATTTCATTGTTTACTTCCACAAAGGTCAAGGTGAACAGAACACCACCTGAGCTAACAGATCTTGCTGACAGATGGGGTTTGGTCCTAGGTAAAGACATAAAACCATATGCATGCAAAGACACACACACACAAAATCTGGCTTTTGGATTGTTGAAAAATAATAAAATTGTAACAAATACATAGAAAGCAAACTCTAACCAGGAAAAATAGCAAATACTGTAAGAAAAGATTGTAGGGATGCAATTTTTGAATGTTTATTACTTACCAAATTTTGCAAAAGATCAAACTGTATGTCTCAGTGAGAGACAACAAACTCAATTATTTTTTTTAACAATATCTTTTCATTTGCTTTGATGCTATGAGCAACCCAACAAAATGCATCCATCCAGTCCATGACCAGAGGGGGCACAGCTGGAGTGGAAATCACAAAAGACCAAGCAGCTGCTTTACAGAACATAACTCACAAAAGGTTTGGCTTCTTGCTGCAACAACATGAATTTCTCTTATATTACATAAGAAAACTGGGGTCCACATATTCCAACAGTTGCTGGACGCTCGTGCTGTCCCCAAAACATGAAAAATCTCCCATATGACCAAGAAACCTTGTTCTCGCTAATACTGGCATGGGAGATAATTATAAGTGACAAGCTAATTGGTCACACGATGACACCTGAACTAGTTCCATTTGCTGATGAAGGCCATGAGATGCAGTTGAAGGCTCAGAAAAAGCTAGTTAGTGGACCTTGAGTTGATTTATTTGTTCCATAATCTCCTACCGACTCACAGTTTATTATACAGGTCTGGGTTTAGCACCATGACCTCAATAATAAACATATTGAATTTACACATTGTCGACAGTGTCACCAAAAACTGAACATTATAAACCTCCTAAAATCAGATGTTATCGCAGGGCTGTTGTATTGGATTGCAATAGATTGTACAGGTGTACCTAATCATGTGGCCACTGAGTGTATATAATACACCTGGTTTCTAACAGTGATTATATGTGCTGTCATTTCCAACTAATGCTACTTATTTTGTCTGCTATTATCCCGTGTTAACGAAGGTCTGAGGTGCTGACTGACAGTGACTGAAACATGAAAGAAGGAGAGCGACATTGTTCGGGCTGACTGGCCTGTGACAGACATATCTGCTAATTTGAACACATTGGAGAATGTGATAGTGTATGTGAGTGCATCTGGGGAAGGACCCATCAGTATCATGTGTTACACTGAGCAGCACCTCCTCCTCTCTAAGCTATAGGCACATACTGTACATCACCATACGCTCCCATTTACAATGAATGAATACACTAGCTACAATGGTGCCGTGTAGTATTTCACAAGATACATTCTGCTAAGATGGAAAAGAAAGGGTGAGAAGTTCATACATTTATGTATTCATATTCATACACATATTTAATCTGATTAAATGTGTTCACCTCTGTGTTTATTCAAATGTGTAGAATTTCTGTTTGCATTTACAACACAAATGGAGTCAATCACTTGACATTAATGAGGGTGACTTATGTTAAGACGTTCTCTCTTCCTTTAATAGAACAGTGTGTGTCAGTGTTGCAGAATGTATGTGCACAAAGTCAAGAGGCTACTTCTGAGTGGCTTGATTGAGCAGTTTTCTGTTGCACCAGATGTGTTGGAATGAACACTGTGTTGTAAGTGACTTGTTCAAGTGAAGCATCTCTGAAACTCTTTGACAGGTTTCATCATGTGATTTTAAACTGAGTCCTCTTTACAGGAACAGAAGATTCCAGTGTACTGCTCCTCCTCGTGGTGTTTGGGGTGTTTCCCCTCCCCCGGTGCTTTCTGTCCTCCAGATCTCAGTCTAATCTATTTTATTTCTCTCCGAGGTTTGCCATAATCATCCCTTCAGGTGGGTGATCTACAGCCTCCATTCGTTATTACAGGCAATCATCCACCAATAAAAACTAAATGAATTTTATCCAAATGAAAGCTATATTTTTAGCTGTGCCAGCAGTGTGACTCTAGGGATGGTGGTGTTGTTCTGTCAAACAGTGGTTCAACACTTCCAGAGTCAACAACCAGTGGATGCTGTTGGATACAGACCTTCATGGGACCCAGAGGATTAATCCTAAAGATGTTGGTGATCACCTGAGAGGGCCGAATTTCCCGTCACCCTCACATGTACTTTAAACTTACTGTAAACAGTGCATGTGAGCTAATTATAATATACTAAATTTCACATGCTAAATGTCACCATATTTACATTGAGTAATTGTAAACATGCTGATGTCGACGTACTACCTGTAGGCATGTTTGCATTCTAACATTAGGATTCAGCTAAAAGCATAGCTAAGTAGTACAGATAAAAGTTTAGCCAAGTCTGACAATATAAACAGATACTTTTTGTTTGATTAATTTAAAGGGTAATTCAGTGGTTTAGTATTACACTTCCATAAAGTTGAAATACAGATTTTAAAAAGAATGGCCAACACCTGTGCAGCAGAGGTAGAGATTTCCTGACTTGTAGCCCCTAGTATGGCTCAAACTCCAAAAACACTGTATCCTACAATTCCCATAATGCAACTCAACCGCACCTTTTATTACACCTCCCCTGCCTTCATGGGCTGAGTGGTACTCCTCATGATAAGACCAGCCTTTATGTAAAAAACTTTACTTCTTATTTTACCCCACTAGTGGTAAGGATCAAATTGGCAAAGTTGTCTCTCCATTCTTCTCCCATCCAGGACTCGTGTAATGAGCACTATGGATTGGGCTGCTTTAGCTGATAGACTTTTAGCCTAGTTTAGTTTTGTTTTGATTTTTCCTCAATAATAGATCCTGTTCCTAACTTCTGCCAGTTTTATACATTAGCAATGTGTATCATGAATTCACATTGCAAAAGATGTTTTCAGGGTAAAATTCAGAATATTTGTTTTTTCTCTATTACATCTCTGTCTATAACCATCCAGACTACAACAAACATCAAACCACCAACCCACAACAGACCTACAGGCAACAACATCTGGGAGTCTTAAAACGAACATCAGATCTTCAGCTTTTAGCTTACAGCAGGTTATCTGTGCTGATAACGATAATGAGCAAATTATGAGGATTAAGGAGTGAAATGGTCATTCATCCTGGACTCCTGATGCGCAGTCAGGAGGACCAGCCGTGTGTGTAGCGCTGTTTCTGAACGTCTCCTCCCCTGTTTCTGCAGTGTTACTGCTTTTCCTTCTCGCTCATCGTTTCTTGTGCCAATGCTGCCCACCGCAAGAGTAAGACAAGACTTCCATTTGCATAACACCACACTCCTCTTTTTTGTCTGCCACCATCCCTCTGCTTGATATCCATCTTGTCCTGATCCGTGTACTGTGTGGTTTGCGTCCTCTCAATCCTTCACCATTCATTCACGCCTACTCTCATGTGCAGTCCTGTTTGGTTCTTTGCGTTATCCAGCTCAGACAGAAAAGCAAGGGAATTTTTTCACTCAGTTTATTTTTCGGGTTAAAAAAAACACCCTTAAAGCCTTTTAGAAATTGACAGTTTTGAGGAATTTCTGACTGATACAAGCGGGACGAATGAGGATAGAGTCAGTAATTTAATTTATTATTTTACGCATCAACATTCGCACGTAGCCTGGAGAGGATAAAGCTGAAAACGCATTGTGGTTTTTGAAAAATTACTTAGCTTTGCGGAAGGTGTCGCCGCGGTGGAACAAGGGGAATTTAAAAAGAGGAACTAATCCGACAGTGTTAAGTTTGCTGAGGTAGGGTACCTGCCAGGAAAAAAAATAGCGAAGAAGCACCGTGGAGAGCTACGCGTCATTTCCAAGACACCAGCGCAACAAGCCAACACCATTACACCAGACCGCTGTGTGAATGGCACACGGGGTGTCTTCTTCTGTTGAACTGGTGCAGGGGTAGCCACGCTGTGACCAGGGTCCAGCTGAGATTCAGGGCTTTCTGTGAGTATCTGTGGGACTGCTGTGCGCACTAAATGGACCTGTCTATTTGTCCCTCATGCACAGATGGGATAATCGGCTTTTTCCTGCATCTGTAATGTGCAATAATCTAGTTGCATCAGAACCCATTTGTAACTTAACATTTCGAATTTTCTCTAGTCTGCTGATGTTTTATTTGTATTTTCACTCCAGTTGCTAAATCTTCTGGCCCACATATCTGGCTTTTAATAAGCTTCTTAAAACTCTCTAATGTGGAATCCTTTCTGGCTAGTTTTCATGGTGATTATAAAACTCTCTTTACAATGCATTAATTTAAGATAACCTGTCTTTCTACAGATGATATGAAAGATAAGTTCATCTCCTGAGGCCACAACTTCCACACTGGGCTGACTCACTCACAACTG
The DNA here is from genome assembly GCA_008360985.2 of Macquaria ambigua. NCBI lineage: Eukaryota > Metazoa > Chordata > Actinopteri > Centrarchiformes > Percichthyidae > Macquaria > Macquaria ambigua. The sequence continues at coordinate 234,210 of VMKM01000175.1, read as the reverse complement.
CACCCAGGTGAGTAATGCAGCTTCTTAGAATATTAAATATAGGAAATATATACTAAAACATACAGCATAATCCTGCATGAGCATCTTGGGTTTTCTCCATTATGCTGGGCTCTAAAGCTCACAGCTGTCATTTTTGCTTAGATTTCTGCTCAATGCAAGGTCTCAAGGAATTCATGTTTTCTGCTAACAGTCAGTTGACTTTTACACATTGTTTCTGCTTCATTTTCCTTCTGTTTGTTATTTTTATGACTTTTCATTCCCAAGATAGTAGAAATGACATTTATGAGGAGTCTCATTACAAATTGAGACTGTCACCATTTGAGAAAAAAAAACACCTTCTCTCACAAAACGAGTGCTGGCATCAAAGTGTGACTCATTATGTACAAGTGTTTACTTGCCAACCTGAGACCTCTGCTTACCAAACAGGAACATGTTTGAGGATTAAATCATCATAATTATATTTGGGTCAGAGAATTTTGGATCATTTTGGAATTATTAAAGGTGAAATGAGAAACTGTATGTAATGGAAAAGTGACATCTTGCCGGGCTTGTAAGTAGTTGATAATGGATAAATGTTGAACTGAGGTTGTTAATCAAGAAATACATGGTAAATATCAGCAGTGCAGAGAATTGTAGTTGTGTGCTGGTAGAGTTCCAGCAGGGAGGTTTGCATCCTTACAGACTAAGACTCAAAATTAGCAAATGATCAAAGTAAGGTGAAAAACTTCCAGCCTTGGTTGTATTCTTCGGGGAAGAAGGAAGATACGTTTCTGTACCTTGTTAGCTTGTTGCTACCTGGTGATTTCAGGGAGGAATGCATGTCAGTGAACAGTGTGTGGCACCACTAGAATAGATGAAAAGATGGAGTCACCTTTTGTCTCTATAATATTGTCAAAAAACATGTTTTATTCTTGCGTTCCCACCAGTTGGAGAGCTTGCTTTTACCATAGAAACGTCACCCACTCACAATTTGTGCAGGGTTGTGTGCCAGATGAAGGCAATATTATATTATATTATAGGAAGGAATCAATGATATCACAATGATGTCAGTGCTGTGGAATATTTAATTCTCTCTACATTACACGGTGTACACAATATTATTGACTTGTGGTTAATCTATAAGCTTTTAAAGCTTCAAACTCCCTGTATCTGGAATTTTTGAAATACATTTGTTGAAAATGGATGAAACATCTTTTGAAACCAGGCTGAAGGTCACATGTTTCCTGTATCGCTGTGCTCCTCCTGCTTGTTGCAGGAGGTCGCTGTCCATGGTGCTGATCTCGCTGATGTTTCCCTCAGTCTGATCAGGAGACTGCCGTTGAGTTGTTGCATAAAGCTGTTAAATGACAACTTAATCTGCGCTGCGCTGCGCTGCGCTGCGCTGCGCTGCTTCACCCTGAAATGTATCCTTGATGGAAAACGTGCACTCCTGTTATGCAGGTCAGAGTGGAGATTGCCGGTTTTCTCTGCTGCGTGTCAATGAGAGCATGTGCTATACATAAAGCATTGTCAGATCTCCTCTGCTGTAGGTAGGCAACCTATTTTTGAGATGGAGGTGGTCTTAAAATTTTAATTAAGAAGCACCAGGTTACATTCCTTGGCGTTTTTCCTCTCTTTCTCTCTGTTCACACTGATGCAGATGTTAATCCTCTGGGCGGCATTGATGCTGTAATTGTTCACTCAAGCTGCTAAAATGGCAATGCTGCTGCCAAGAAAACCACTGTGAAATGATTTTAAGTTGTCCCCTGACATGGTTTAAATGGCTTACGTAAAATAAAATAAAGTGTTTACTACACGTTTTAGCTTTAAACAATATAATAGAGGCTAGAGTTGAGAGGCATGTTGCACTTCCATGAGAGACCAGGATTGTTTCTCCTTTGAATAATCTTATAATATCTTTATCAGTAGGTCTGGGCTGCCTAAGAACAACTGCTCTTCTCTAGTTATACTCATTGTCAGTGAAGATTATTTTTGGAATCCCATCTCACTTGACAGTACATGGTGGACTGAGTCAGTTTTTCCCTCAGTACTACAGGTGCAAAGGGTAACATTTCTACTGCTGCTTAGCACAAAATGACCACATTATATGTGTGGGAGTTTGACAGGGTAGTTCAATACCAATGACTCAACGATTAGTAGGTGCCAATATTTCTGGCTTTCCAAACTCAGGCCAACCAAACTGTTGGATCCCACGTCATTTGCATACAAAAGAGTATGGCTGTGAGTACTTTTGGGATGTTTAACCTTTGCTTGTAGAGGTTATTTCAAGAATAGGACTCTGACTGATGAACATCTGACGTAGTGAATGTGACGATCTCATCCTCCACACAAATTTCTTTTTCTTCTGTCTTTTAGAGGTTTGCGTAGACCTTCACATGTGACGTGGATTGAACTCCGGCATCAGAAGACCCCACGCATCAACAGGCTGCCATGTTTCTGCACAAGCGTATCCTGAATTTCACTCCACCTTTCACACCATGTATGTTCATCTCCATTCTGCTGATTCTGCTCCCAGGAGTCACTCATTTCTCCCAGGGCAGCGCCAGCCACGAAGATGCTGGCAGCACACCAGGCAACTGCTCCAGTGAAGATAACTGCTCTGATGGCGTGGTGCTGCCCATGTGGAACCCCCAAAACCCTGCGGTGGGTGACAAGGTGGCACGCGCCATTGTTTACTTTGCAGCCCTCATATACATGTTCCTGGGCATGTCCATTATCGCAGACCGCTTCATGTCTTCTATCGAGGTCATCACCTCTCAGGAAAAGGAGATCACCATCAAAAAGCCCAACGGTGAGACGACAACGACTACTGTGCGCATCTGGAATGAGACGGTATCCAACCTGACTCTGATGGCGCTGGGCTCATCTGCACCAGAGATCCTGCTGTCTGTCATTGAAGTGGTCGGCCATAATTTTGATGCTGGAGCTTTGGGTCCCAGCACCATTGTGGGCAGCGCTGCCTTCAACATGTTCATTATCATCGCTCTGTGTGTCTATGTGGTGCCAGAAAATGAAACCCGCAAGATAAAACACCTGCGGGTGTTTTTTGTCACTGCTGCCTGGAGCATATTCGCCTACATCTGGCTGTATCTCATCCTGTCTGTGTTCTCCCCCGGAGAGGTGGAGGTTTGGGAGGCCGTCCTCACCTTCTTCTTCTTCCCTGTCTGTGTGCTGCAAGCCTGGATTGCAGACCGGCGCCTGCTCTTCTACAAGTACGTCCACAAGCGTTACCGTGCTGACAAGACCCGTGGCATTATCATCGAGTCAGAGGGAGATGCCATGTTCACTAAAATGGACTTGGAGATGGACGGCCAGGGCATGAACTCCCACACTCACCCCAAAGAGGCTCTGGATGGGATGCTGGAGGGGGTGGAGGAAGGTGGAGGGATGAGTGCGGAGCAAGATCAAGAGGAAGAGGCCCGACGGGAGATGGCTCGCACACTGAAAGACTTAAAACAGAGGCACCCGGAGAAGGACATGGAGCAGCTGATTGAGATGGCCAACTACCAAGTACTGGTCCAACAACAGAAGAGCCGGGCCTTCTATCGCATTCAAGCCACACGCATGATGATCGGAGCTGGGAACATCTTGAAAAAGCACGCCGCTGACCAGGCCAGGAAGGTGGTGAGCTGTCATGAGGCCAGTGGGCAAGAAGAGGATCCCAACACCATCTACCTGCAGTTTGAAACCTCTCACTACCAGTGCTTTGAGAATTGTGGCTCTCTAAAGCTTTCAGTGACCCGGCATGGAGGAGAAAGTGGCTGCACTGTGAAGGTAAGAAGAAGTAATGAAATATTAGAAATGCTCAAGGTCAATTTAAAATCACCTTTAGCTGCTTGAGGCACAGACAATATTAATAATTCAGCATTTTATTATAACTGCAGACACTAAATATTTAAAAAGTTTCTTTATTTGTTTGTGCCACACAGGTGGACTACCGTACAGAGGATGCCACTGCCAATGCCGGCTCAGACTATGAGTTTGCCGAGGGCACTTTGGTCTTCAAGCCTGGTGAGACAACAAAAGAATTCACTGTTGGTGTTATTGATGATGATATTTTTGAAGAGGATGAGCACTTCTACGTCCGCCTAAGTAATCCACGTATCGTGCACCAAGCTGAGGTCTCTGTCCTGGAGCCGAGCTCCATCACCTCCAGCAACAGCACGGTGGGCATCTCCTCCCACGTTCCTCCGAAGGCAGCCCTGGGCAACGCTCACACCGCCACGGTCACCATCTATGATGACGACCACGCTGGCATTTTTACATTTGAGAGTAACTCCACGAGGGTGAGCGAGAGCGTCGGCAACATGCAGGTGAAGGTTCACCGCACATCCGGGGCGAGGGGGAAGGTGGCGGTGCCCTACCACACCGTCGAGGGCACCGCCAAGGCAGGGGAGGACTACGAGGAGGTGTCCGGCAAGCTGGAGTTTCAGAACGATGAAACCATGTGAGTGACACTTCCCCTTCTTCTTCTTTGATGTCATGTCTGTTGTTGCTTCTCATCACTTGATCAAACATCACAGCCCACATATTGGTATGGTAAACAGTCATGCTAGATTACTGTAAGTTATCTATTCTGGTAAAGGATAAAAGGGCTATTTTTATGAGTCATAGATACGTTCGCTCTGAGACGTTTAGATCTTTCATAGGGATGACGTGGGAGGATGAGAGGATATAATTGTGAGGCAGATAATGAAACATTGTGGCTGATGTAAAAGGAGAAGAAGAAGAAGAGGCATAGAAGCAGCTTTCTGGAAATGAATTAACATGCAGCCCTATGGGATTTCTGTGGAGGTTATATGGGAGTTCATTGTAATGCAGAGCGATGAAAACTCCCCCTGCAGAAAACAAAGGAAGTGCATGTAAGCGACAGAGTAGAGGAAAGAAAAAATCAGACAGGTTACTTACACAGCAGCAAGGAGGGGATGAAGGTTGAGTAGCTACTGAAACTGGTGCATGTGAGGAAGCCTGTGTGATAATCTCAACAAAAGGATTCATGGATGCACCAGCAGAGAGGCAGATAAAAAGAGCAGGGAGGAAGGGTACAGAGAGAGCGGTGAAAGTGTGATGTTTTTCCAGCTTTTGTCTTGTACGTTGTGTGGAAGGTTTGGCTGAATGATGAGTACACTTGTAGTGTTTGTTTTATGATGTGATGAGCAAAGGACTTGGCAATTATCCACAGCAGGGATTTTCTTTTTTACATAAAAAAGAAAATGCCCCCAACCGTACCAAGCTCATCACAAAATGATTTACAGCACAGCAAAGGACAAAACAAAGGAATAAAATGTGTCAGATGAATCTGTCTGTGTGAGGAGGATTTCAGGGCTCGTGTGTAGGTGTATTGTGTAGGTTGGCTGAGTGGGAGGAAAGGCAGGTGAATACATGGTGTCAAAGAGAACGCAGATCTCCCTATTTGTCTTTTTTTGCCTCGCAGTGCAGGTGAGATTTAAATATATTTGTCAGTCAGTTTGCTTGTGCACATTTATCTGTTTGCTGCTTCCTTTTTGTGCGTTTGTCTGTGTGTATTTTTAAGGGTGTTTGTGTGTTAGCCTCTTTCACACATAGTTCCATAGTAAATTACTGGGATAACCTTTCAGGCACCGGTAGTGATTTTCACTATTTACACATGCAGCTACATACAGGAACATTTAACGTCTTGCACCTTTTCACACATGCCATGGAATAGATGTGGGACAGTCCAGCAGATGGCGGTAATGCAACACTTATGGATGCCAACCGCCATAAAACTCAAAAGAAGAAGAAGAAAATGGGGGGGGAAAAGCCAGATGTACGTTACGTGGTGGAAGACGTCTCTTATTATTTTCAGGAACATGGTGGACAAGGAGCTGTTTTTGTCCAGTGCCAATGTTCTTGTAATGTATTTAATATTCAGTAATCAAATCAGCCACAAAAGCATTGGCAAGGCAGCTATAAACAAGTCGCGGATTCAAATACATCATCAGCGGAGTCTTGAAAGCGTTGTAACCCGTTACGTGCTTGTCCCTGAAATGTTACTGCTTTCATTCACACCACAGGCGTACCGGCATTTTGCCTGAAATGTTACTAGGTCTTGAGGTGGTAAATTGGCGCTACAGATTTCCCTGAATATCGATACCTGCTACCATTCACACATGACCCCATGCAGCAAATGTTCCTGAACATTTCAGGGATAGACTGCATGTCTGAAAGGGGCTTATGTCTGTGCGTTGAATCCACTTTAAACCCACATCAAAGAAAATGTTGCTCCAAAGGGGAACTAAAAAGAGTTTCTTGAGCATCCACAGCAATTAAAGAGAGTGAAGAGGGTTTAAAGGAGTCCCACAAGTTCTCCACATAGAGCAGACAGCTACAGAAGCTGCTGTTAATGAGCATATAGTGTATAACAATGTGAAATGAGAGGCTGGCAGCTTGTATCTGCATTCAAATGGAGACTGAGCATTAGATAAAATCCTCACCTACTGAGTCAAGACTGTAACAAGCTGACAGTAACACAAGCAACTGCACACTTTATATTATCTGGAGTCACGCTTGCCTCAACAGTCAGTGTGCAGCAGGAGAGGAAGGACTGTGGAGAGCAGGATCCAGCAGAGCAGGACAGTTTTGCTACCAGAAAACCGATGAAAAGAAACCCCAATCACAACAGGAAATGCCAAAGCTGTGCTCAGCTGCTCCTGTGCTCCTTTGAATAGCAAGCAAGGACTTAAAGGGGAATGCAGGAGCACTCTGATTACAGGTACAAAAGGTTTGACTCCTGAGTCAGAATTGCCAGGTCCAGTTGGGTCAAATCACAGCAGCTTACTTATCTTTTTAGTCAGCTGGATTTTCAATCTAAGATACCTGTTGTCAGTTGAAAAAGGGCAGCGTTTATCTCTTTGCCACATCAAACTACTGGTTTTATCAAAGCTGGTGTAGAGCCATCAAGCCAAAGTTCCCCAGCTGAACAGATTTTCGAGGGCCTAAGTATTTCTCCATTATCACATTTTGTTTCTGCTTTATGCTTCTCAGATGCTCGAGTCAGACTGAATTTTTTATGAGGTTGTTTAATTTGGAGCACTCAGTCAGTCCTGTTAAAAGATGCAGGTGAAACTCCATCACTCTGTCTCTTTGCGTTGTCATCTTAAAGCATTTCGGCTTTCATAGGTACGTATAAGCATATATCCGTGTCTCTGAACAGACAAGCTTGCACATGCTCTGTGTTAAATGTATGTCTGCGCTCCTTACTGCTCAGCAGGCTGCCAAAGTTCATCCTTCAAACAGAGCTGGCTTTTCTTACGCAAGGGTTTCCCTGGGCGTCCAGGACAAAGAGCTGACACTCAGCAACAGGCCTCCAGGCAGCTCTGTGTGTGTGTGTGTGTCTGTCACAGTGTCTCTTGCTTTGTGTGTCTTTGTGTCTGTCTACATCTGCCTGTCCCGTCGATGTTTGAGAATGCAGAGGAGCAAAAGAGGAGGAAGGCAAGTTTTTAAGCTTTTGACATGGAGCCAGGAGGAAAGGTTTTAAATCCAGGCATGTAGTTAAAAAATAATTTACCATCTAAATTCTGCACTGCAGTAAATAGATTATGATGTACAGACACAAACCTCTGAGCTGAAATAAACAGGCTGACATAGAGAACCATTTTACATGCTGTGTTTATGGATTAGAGGAAGATCTGCACAGACCCTTTGATGCCTGTGTGTAGCTTTCTCTTGTATCTGTTTTTGTTAGCGCCTCAAAATGTGTGGCACTATACACTAGTTGAGGCTGAGGTGGATAATGGGCAGTTACATAAGCTAAGATGAAAGAGATGTGAGGAGATCACTTCTGAAAAGGGAAATCAATACCCTGATATTCTTTATTTCTCACGCTTAATGTAGACAGGATCAATGACATCCTTAGCTTCCTGACAAACATGGATAGATGCGGAGCAGCAGAGTCAGGGTTGGGTAACGTTAACATGTTTGGAACCGTTAAAACCTTTCTCAAATAGCATGCTTCCTCTGTAGGCTCATCAAGATAGAAGAAAAGGTTTGCTCCATTTAAGCGGCACTGATTGGTTTCCTTTTGTTAAACATACATTCTCATATTCAATGCTCACAGCAATTCATCATATCTCATTGTAGTTCTTGATATTATTAGACTACCCTTTTAGCCATGCTAGCAGCACATATACAGTATATATGTGTGTGTGTGTGTGTGTGTGTGTGTGTGTGTGTGTATAGACAAATGTGTGTGTGTGTGTGTGTGTGTGTGTGTGTGTGTGTGTGTATGTATATATATATAAATATATAGATTAGGATGAATGAGGGTGAATCCTAATGACTTTGGTGATCTTCTGACATTTCATCTAGCGCCATCATCAAGTCAAAATTTCAACTTGTCCAATACATTGCTTTATGATCAAATAGGTACAAAACTAATGGCATTCCCATCAGCCTCAGCTGTAAATGTTAGCATGCTAACACGCTAAACTAAGATGGTAAACATTATAGTCTACCTGCTGAACATCAGCATGCTAGCATTGTCATTGTGAGCATTTCAGCATGCTGACGTTAGCATTTAGCTCAAAGTACTGCTGTGGTAGTAGTACAGCCTGACAGAGCCACTAGCATGGCTGTGTGCATGCTAGAAAATAATTAGCTTGTACGACATGTTGTCTAAACATGTCAAGAATCAAAAGTGTTTATAGTTGTTCCGAACGGCCACACTCGAGGGTGGCGTGAAAAGCAGGCTGTCATGGAGAGGGGGGAGACGCGATATCGTTTAAATATGGGGACAACGGTGCACATTTTCAGACAGTCTCTCCTGGAAGGCATTCATAGTGATTCACTTGGCTGTTTACATGTAAAGTGACAGAAATAGTTGTGTAAAGAACGAAAAAAGAGATCTTGAGAGAGAAGTCCAAACCCTGGCTCCTTTCTCACCACCACAGACCTGGCCAATCACGGCGTGAAGTGGGTGTGAATGTCAGATTGTCATTAGTTCATATATCATTAGGCGGCCCTTCTCTGTTATGTTGCTGCACAATATTTGCAAGTTATCAGAGATAGGACCATATATCATTATGACTGTCAAAAACCTTTTGCTTCCATATAAATATCCTGTACATAATAACCCAACAACACATTGCAGTGGAGACAATATAATGTTCATCTCTTATCTGCTGGAGATATGAGAAGCATATTTCTTTATGGTGCTGCTGCTTTGTGTTCATATTCAGCTACAAGGCAGTCTCTCTGGAGCTGGTAGAGATTCGGTATCTTGCTCAAGGATACTTCAGCAAGGCAGATACATGCTGGCACACTTGTTTGATCCATGATTCTTTAATTGAATGGCAGTGCCCCGTTCAATCGTGGGCATTTGACATACTGTCACGCACTCATGCATTCTCTCATTCTCCCTACTGGCTCTCAGGAGGGCTGGAGCCTATCCTATCCCAGCATACAGAGTATAGAAAGCAGAGATACTCTCCCAGGGTGAACATACAGGCATAAAATCACTCACACTCATACCTGTAGGCAGTTTGGAGTCTCCATTCCTCATCACTTACTGTACATGTCTTTTAACTGTGGGAGGAAACTGGAGCATCCTTACCAAACCAACGCACAATGTGGAGGAGAGGGAAACTCCAAATAAAAAAAGTCATACAGCTGCCTGGTACTTCTGTCTAGAGGTGACAGTCTCAATCACAGAGCCAAACCACACTAGGGCCACAGATGATTTTACCTTTACTCAGCCTTAATTTAACAGGTTAATCCAAATGACTGCAGATAATTCTTTTACAGTCGAAACATACACTTTTCTTTTACAGTTAATAGGCAGTCAGACAAAAAGCACTTCAACATTGTTATTGGAACTTGTAAAAAGAGCCAGTCAGACTTTGTGCAGTCTTCAGTGTATTCCACACATGCAGCAGAGATCATGGTTGTTTCAGGTGGAACAGAGATCAGTCTTCAGAGCTCAGACAATACAGTCCTGTCATTCACAGCTGTGTGTGTGACAGACACACTAGCAGGGTATGTTACCCACTATGGCTTCTCAGAAACCATCCCAGGAATGGAAGCGACGGGGGGACAGAGATGGCCGATACGCTGTGAAATGTGATATGCAGCAAGTGAGACCTTTACTGTCTTGATAGAATCCAACTGTGCCTGTTGTATCGACCTGCAGAGATACGGAGCTCAGAAGCCGAACTGAGTGTTGCTACTTTACCTGTTAATCTTATTCTTACAGTGACCATTTCAAACTCTCATGCAGAGCACTGCAGACACTTGGACGACAAATACAAGCCCCTCCTGAATTTATCACCAATTTTAAAGTATAGTTACATGCTGGAACAATTTCTTAGAAGTCAGTGGCCCGGCCAAGAAATAGATCCAGCATGTAACTCCCTGCAAAATCACACCTTGTCGTTTTTACATTTCTGTTTGTGTACGGATGAAACAAACAAGATGTAACATCTTAATTAGTGAGCTTTAGAGGCTTTTAGGCTGATTATTTTACCTTAGGACAGAGCCAGGCTAGCTGTTTCCCTCTGTTTCCAGTCTTTATGCTAAGCTAAGCTAACCAACTGCTAGCTCTAGCTTTATATTTAGCATACAGACATGAGAGTGGTATCGATGTTCTTAATCTAACTTTCAGCAAGAAAGCAAATTTCCCAAAATGTTGAACTATTCCTTTAATTAGTTTATTAGCCCATTGGCTATTAGCTAGATTCCTTTTTCTAGTTTCTGGTAGTTTTGCGAGGCCAGACCTCAAATCAAACGTAGAGAACAAGAGTTACGAAGTCTGAGAAGCCACATGGAAGTATGTTATGTTAGTTTGTTATGGTGATTGTGCATTGCCCATGAGCTTCATCGAGCTTCATTGGACGTCATAGCAAGTTCAGAGTTCTAGCATATTCAGAGTTGATTCATAACTGATCAAAAATCCAAACTGAATTGATTATTGACCCTATTAGCATGTGTTAACACAATGTTCTATGGGGTTTGTAGTTGACTTATAGCTTGCTTGAATTTTTACTTATAATTTTGTACATTTGATTATTTCATTGAACCAGAATCTTTGAATTTTCAATGCAGTTGCATTGGTTGTACTTACGATTCAACCAGGTGAAAAAATAACTATTTTACATGTAAGACTAATTCATAAAACTAATCTTACCTCATTCTTTTTTCTTTTTTTTTTCCTAATCTATTTTGCAATCTGTAGTCAGTTTTGATTTGTTCACCTTCTGTGTTGTTATCACCCACCTTTTGTCTGAAACGAGTGCAAATGAGCATTAGACTCTGGCAGAGGTTGAGATTTAAATTGCCACCTAATCAGCCTAATGCTGTATATGAACCTGCGTCCCTGCTGCTTTTTGACAGCCTTTCATTTATAGCTTGTATTTTAGCGAGAGGTCTGCGAAATGTAAATGTTTGTCTGATCCCTGGCAGTTATATCCTGCTCATCTTGATACACTAAAGCAGGACAAACAGTATCTGCCCAGAGTGATGTAACATCAAAATGGCTGCTGCGTGAATATTGTCCATAGCAACTGAACCATCATATTTTATTTTAAGGCCTTTCCATGATGCTTGAAAGGAAACTTACTGTGTTCCTGTACATATTGCACTTGAAATAACATGTTGTTTAAAAGATCAGCTCTTTTGTTTCCATTGTAAGGACTCTAGGCTATACTGCGATTCCCTTTGCTCCCACTGGCATGACTTTCCCTGACATTAGACAGCCGATGACGGTATCATTCATGTTTAAAATAAACTTCTTCTCTTCTGCAAGCAAAAGCTCTTCCTGCGTGTTGTCGAATCCTGAGCGTATAAGTGTAGACAGAAATAGACAGCCACCCACATATCATTAGGGAGATGGAGGGAGAGGGAGAGAAAGACTCACTGTGACAGTGTAGGAGAATGAAGCGGGCTGAGGCAAATATGTCGGTCACAGTTTGACACCACAACCTCACGTGTTTTTGTAGCACTCAGATTTAACAGTACAAACTGTATCTTTAAATCAGTCCCCAGAGTTTGCTTTAACCTGCATGGATTCCTACATAGGCGGTGCGTAATTTCCACTGAGAACAAGATAATAATTCAATTTCCCTTGACTTATAACTTGAAGTGTGTAGGAGGGGTGTGGGCTATTTCACTCTTGTGCTCTAATGGAATTAATGGTGTAGAAGGAGTCCGCCCTCTTGTGGGGTATATATATATATATATATATATATATCATTTTTTAATTTTGTACATAGTGTTCTGTACTACAGGATATTTGTCAATTTGTTAAAAATCTCGAGCTTCCATCTTCTTATCTAACGTCGCTGTTTCATGATTCATTGTGTAGGCAGTCTACCTCTTGGCTACAGTGTTTTTATTTGAATGTGTACAAAAGCATGGACTTAGCATTAGAAACTGCTCTCACTGGTTGCCTGGGATCTATTTTTGATTAACTGAGGTAACAAATGCGTACCGCAGGTTAACTCATATTGACAGCTGCTGTTATTTCCTAAATAACGCTCATTAATTCATTCATCCATCTCTGTTTGGCTCCATCCTTTCCTGGTTCTGTGACCCCTCTGCTTTTAGGAAGCTGTTGAATGTGAAGGTGATCGATGATGAGGAGTACGAGAAGAACAAGACTTTCACGATTGTGTTGGAGGAGCCCATCCTGCTGGAGGTGGGACAGAGACACGGTGAGCCGAGGACAGAGCTCCATGCTTCAGCAGAAGAGTGATTTTACTCATTATTTTATGGCTTAAAATACATTTTACTTTGCATCCACCCTCCTCTATATTTAATTTGAATTCTTGGGCTAGAGCAGTTTATATCCATTGACAAAAATTCCTCTGAACTCTGGGGCAACTCTAAGGTCTCAGGTGTGATCTCCCTTGGGTGCATTTCATGGCCAGGCTTTGTGCTGGAGGACTCAGGGTTTAATTGGTGCACTTTAAAATAGCTTGGGCTAAAGTAGTTCGATCAGGGTTAGAACTAAAAGGGACAAAGGAGTTATTTATAAATGGTGTATTTGTTCACATACCTTAAACAGTTGCACATTAATCATAGTTTTTAAATATACTGTAATGACTCTGACAATATTGTAAAAGAAAATAGAAACAGAACTGATTTCAGATTTGGTATTTGTTATTTCAATATTACTTATATCAGCACTTACATGATGGGCATCTTTAGTAAATTTATTTGCCATAAAACTTGTATTATTAATCTTATAACAAGCATGCCCATACCTGCCACAAGATCTCCAAATAATTAAGTCAAAAATGTCACAGTAACACAATAATCAAACTCACTTAGGTCATACAGCACGTCCTGGATTCATACACACAAAAAGCATGTTAGAAATGATCAAAAATTAAAATAGAATATATAAAGATGGTCTGCCGGTTTTTGTAAAATTACCTGAAATGAATCAGGCAGTACTTGGAAATATAACTAATGTGTCCTGTTCTCAGCTAATGTCACTTGTGACCCTTAATATGCTCAATTCTCATGCAAACAGCACACATGTGAGACTGGTGCTGTGTCTCAATTCAGATACTTCCGTACACTTACATGCAGTTCACTGTGTACATTATATACTTTAGTGTGTAGTGCCTACATTTTGTCAGGGTAGTGTTGTCTCAAATCGAACACGGCTGTTGTGCACTTACCGGAAATGACGATCGCAACCTTCGACCGCTTCTTCTTCTTTTCAATGGCAGATTGCAGCCAAGGCGGAGCATTATCGCCAACATTTTACCGCGATTGCCGCTCGCCGAAATATCTGCCAGCTTGTTTGCTCACTTGACTTCAATTCAACTTGATTAAAAATGAATAAAAATTAATAAAAATGATCGTGCTTTTACTTTTAGTCATAACAATCGCAACCACGTTCCACACTCTTTCTTTCTGACCGTTATGAGTACACCATCCGGGTACTCACAGTGCACTGCATTTTGCCATACTTGTCAGTGTGAACGCACTTAAGCACTCAAAATAGCAAGTGTAAGTACGGAAGTACGCGAATTGAGACATAACATGGGTTTCATGGTTTTCATTTTATTTTGTAACAAATCTCTTGTTCCAAAAGCCCATGTGAGAAATACAGGCTGATAGTTTATACACCTGTCCGTCTGCTGCAGGGGACACCAATGACAACAAGACAGCAGTGGGACCGGAGGACGTGTCAAAGATGGGCTGCCCCTGTCTGGGTGAGCACACTAAGCTGGAGGTGGTCATAGAGGAGTCCTATGAATTCAAGGTAACTCAAAATAAGCAGCTTTTCACCTCAGAGCCACACTCACCTATCACACTGATGTTTGCATGTTTTGGGACTTCTCACAAAGTGAAACTGATGAATGCCAACATTTTGTTTGCTGTTACATGATTTACCTGTTTTCTTCCTACTGATACCCATCACAGCTGTTCTTTGGACTTTAGAGAGGCTCTCACAACCTTCAAATCCTTGAAATAGTTTACAGACACTGTGGAAGCACATAAACAAACCAAACAACATGACATTTAAGAATTATTCTCTATTAACCATCTGCAGTGTTGACTAAAAGTTCATCCTGACCTCCTTCAGTTCATTTGTTTCATTCTGCAGCTCAGTTAGAGTCGGAGGAGAGTGACAAAATAAAACACTGATATTTTTGACTCTCACACCAATGTCAGTTATGTCACAAGGAATGGATGATAAATTATTAATGCTGTGCATGAAACTAATGGGTCTGCCAGCAGAGTTATTCACTCATCATTTTATCCAGCTTGAATAGTCAAATAAGTTGAGAAAATTGTATAATTTAACCGTAATGCAGCCTGCAGGGGCACTCCATCGATTTTGTATTGCACAGCAAAAAGGTGGGGGGTTTGGGGGGTCTTACAAGAGACAGATTAAAAAAATAAATACTCAAAATCGATGCAGCAGACTTTGGAAAGCTCCTGTCAGAGCCTCAGAAGACTGTTCTCCAACTGTTTTGTGTAGTAATCCTGTGAAGTAAACTGATCTTGTGTGTAAAATTGCCGGTGTGTCCCATTAAAACCAAATTTAAGCTGTAACATGATATTGCTCTGATACTGAGGGCTCCAGTTTCATGTGCTGCTTCTTACGGCTCTATTTTCTGCACTGGTGTAAAGCAGCTTTATGCTGGCGACGTGCCTTTTTCCTGAGGGATAGTGGGGTTTTGTGCTCTCCTGCATCTGTTTTGGTGACTCACTGTGTACCACAGTGGGAGGAGTGACACGGTTATTTGCACCTTAATTCACCACATCGACATCCTTAGTCTCATGTGACAGTGTTAAGATTGTATTGATACTGTATATCTCGCACCTGTAACAGCAAGAGATGGCTAACACCAACTTGTCCTTTTTCTTTTGCTTTCTTTGTCTTCGTGGCCGTCTGCAGAGCACAGTGGACAAGCTGATCAAGAAGACGAACCTGGCTCTGGTGGTGGGGAGCAGCAGCTGGAGAGAGCAGTTTGTTAGCGCTGTCACTGTCAGCGCAGGTGAGTCGTGGCGTCCTGAAATGTCTCATCTGTTCATCCCTCTGAGACCGGACCTGTGGAAGATTGAGGCTGCAGGCTGGATCTGGCCCAGCAGCTGCCTCCCACCAGCCTCACTGTTGTGTGTTTTTTTTAGATATTTATTTAGTAAAATCCCAAATGCTCCAGTTTGACATTGGCTGAAATTTTAAAAAGCCTAATTTAACAGATTATTAATGTAAGAGCTTACAAAAACAAAGCCTGTTTTAATATATTTTGGCAATTCTGTTCGTATTTACTGCTTCCTTTTAATCCAGACAGTTTATTAAAAATGCATGATGTTGGGAATTCCTCATGTGGCTCACCATAAAAACTAAACTAGCCAGCTCTGCCTGGACAATTAATGGCTCTGAAGAATTCATGTAGATGTACATGGTATGGTGACCCCTTTTTATTTTGCCCTTTCAAAAGCCATTCACTTGGCTTTGTGAACCTTTTAGATCTGCGCTAGTGCACAAAGCATTTGTGCTAAAAGCTGACTTAGACACCAGGGATGTGTCATTTTGTTAATACACTCTTTTCTCTAATTTTCTCTCTTTCTCTCTCTGGTTGAGGTCACTCTGATTTTCATGCAGCGAATGTATATATAAATGGAAAGAACGCTTCCTTCCCATATGTATGTCTCAATCACTGAGTCATAGCTATATATACAGATTTAATGTAATGATTTCAAAAGGTTAGCTCCCACACATTCTTCAAATGGCTTAAATGTGGTGGGGGTTAGTATAGTCTCGGCTGGATTTTGCTGTCAGAGATGTTATCTAAGTTTGATTAAAGCATGAAGCTGGAACTATTTACTGTTTCACCTGTCAGTCTGTCGACACAGAAGGCAGAAGCAGCAAGTGTTTGTATGTGTTTTGCAGGCCTTCATGCAACTATTCTGTCTTTCCCAGGTGACGATGATGAGGAAGAGAGCGGGGAGGAACGCTTGCCGTCCTGCTTTGATTACATTATGCACTTCCTGACAGTCTTCTGGAAAGTCCTCTTCGCTTTTGTCCCACCCACTGAGTATTGGAACGGCTGGGCCTGCTTCTTCGTGTCCATTTCCCTCATTGGCGCTCTGACAGCTGTGACCGGGGACTTGGCCTCCCATTTCGGCTGCACCGTCGGCCTCAAAGACTCGGTCACCGCTGTGGTGTTCGTCGCCCTTGGCACTTCTGTTCCAGGTGGGCGTCTGTCTGTGGTGTCTGTCAGCTCTAACAGTGGACTTGTCCTGGGTTTCCTCTGGGGTTTGCCGGTGTAGCAGAAGCAGCTGCTTGGGGAGACTTGTGTAACCCCTGCCTCCACCCGTGCTGTCCGAGTAATTCTCTCCAGAGCTCTTGTCTGGAACATTAACAAGCTGTAAACTTGAAAACACAGTTTCACTTGTTATTCTTCTGTGCTGCCTAATTGTATTCCCATTTCACTATGTCCCAAACACTGCCACAGAGAGGCACAAATGAGAGAAATGAAAATTAGGTTTTAACAGATTTAAGCTCAGTGAGCCCCACGCACTCTCCTTCAATTTGGCAGACAGGGTTTGCTGGAAATCGTCCTACAGGAATTAGTTAGAAAGCAATCATCAGCACGTTACAGTATCCACAGGTAGTGGCCGTAAAAGATAAACATTGTATATGGTGAGGTGTCCATGAGGAACACACCACTTTCTAACTTTCTAACTTTTTTAAAGGTTTGTAAGTTGTAACTAATGGCTTTATTAATAGTTAATAAATCATTTACTAATGCTTTATAGATCAGTCAGAAGACATTAGCTTTTTAACCCAGGAAGACCTCTCCAATGGACCATTAGCTTCTGGGAAATGTTTGCAGAGAATCTGACCAAATCCATTTATTAACAACTTAAATGGAAAATTCATTCATTTTGGAAAATATGTTTATTTGCTTTTTTGCAGAGATTAAATAAGAAGATCAATACCACTCTCATGTCTCTATGGTAAAAATGAACAGCCAGCAGACTGTTAGCTTAGCTTAGCTTAGCATAAAGACTGGAAACGGGGGAAACAGCTAGCCTGGCTCTGTTCAAAGGTAACAAAATCTGCCAACCAGCAACTCTAAAGCTCAGTAACTAACACATTATGTCTTGTTTATTTAATCCGTACAAAAGCCAAAATGTAAAAACAACATATGTGTCAGACTATTTCTTGATTGGAAACAGTAACTAACTGGAGTCTCCGCTGTTTGCCTGGCACTGCTCAGAGACGAGCTCCATCAGCTGACAACGCACTAGCTAGCAGCAACAAGCTAACAACATGTTAAGCTAACTAGCATGTTGCCATCACTGGAAGAAAATTGATTTTTCTGGACATAAAACATATAAAGCATTAATAAATGATTTATTAACCATTAATAATGCCATAGTGGGGTTAAGACACCGACCATGAACTGCAACATCCCTGGTTTGGATCAGGCCGGGGACCTTTGTTGCCCATTTCTCTCTTCTATAGTATTGCTATCTAATAACAGGATAAAATGCCTCAAAAAATAATACAATTAAATACATTTCTTAAAATAAAGACATTTTTACTACTTAAAACATTTATCTAAAGGGTGCCTTATTATAAAGTTGTACCAGTTTGTAACCATCAAAAACCGTTTAAGCTCCATATCCTTTTTATATTTTAAATTGTCTGACACCCTTTGTGTTCCAGGGCGACATTTTTAAAGTTGTTTCATTTCCTGTTGCATTCAATTGCCTGTAATTTTTGTAATAAAGTCCCTGGTAGTTGTGGGGTTTAAGGGAGGGTCTTAAGAGAATTCTCCCCATCAGAGTCTGTGCACACCACTGATCTCCATCAGCAGCTGATTTGCACAAATTCACCAGTTTCCTATTTCTTTCTTTATGCTTAATTCATCTCATCTCATCTCATCTCTCTTTCTTTTACAGATACATTTGCGAGTAAAGTGGCTGCCATCCAGGACCAATACGCTGACGCCTCCATCGGCAACGTGACGGGCAGCAACGCAGTGAATGTGTTCCTGGGCATCGGGGTGGCGTGGACCATCGCGTCCATTTACTGGCAGACCAAAGGCAAGATATTCAAGGTGGACCCGGGCTCCCTGGCCTTTTCCGTCACCCTCTTCACCATCATGGCGCTGGTGTGTGTGCTGGTGCTGCTCTACCGCCGGCGTCCCAGCGTGTCAGGCGGAGAGCTCGGGGGCCCACGGACACCCAAGCTGCTCACCTTCTTCATGTTCCTCTCCCTCTGGTTCATCTACATCCTGTTGTCCTCCCTGGAGGCGTACTGCCACGTGCCTGGCTTCTGAGACAGAGGGAAACGCACAGACACGACTCCTCTCCTTGTTTTTACAGTCTACTGAATGTGTTTTCTCTCTGTTTTTGTCTATTTTCACAAAGGTTTATAACTATTTGTATCATTAGTTATTATTGATACCGCACAATATCTTATTGACTTTGAATCTTTGGACTTTGGAACTTTGCTAACACCCACTATGCTGTGAAGTATAGCTTTAGCCACTGAAATTAAACGTCTTCTCAACTTTTCTTCCTTTTTTGAAACATTATGTTGCACCGGACGTTTATAATAATCATTGCTATCAGCATAAAATCGCATCAAACATTCTGTCACTTGACACGTAAAACTTCTGGCATCATGTCCTCTCTTTGTGTGGACAGTTATTATTTGAGTTTTTAAGTGTTAAGAAAGCACAAGATTAAAGCATTCAGAAGATTCATTGTATTTTGAAGGTGTTATAAAAATGGAAAATTAAAGACAGTGCATGGGACGACATTATACTTTTACATAATT
Organism: Macquaria ambigua; assembly: GCA_008360985.2. Classification (NCBI taxonomy): domain Eukaryota; kingdom Metazoa; phylum Chordata; class Actinopteri; order Centrarchiformes; family Percichthyidae; genus Macquaria; species Macquaria ambigua. The sequence continues at coordinate 214,934 of VMKM01000175.1, read as the reverse complement.
TACATAAAAGGAAAGACATTACTGAGACTGAAGTGACCCGTAAAACATATTTGTGTGTTGATATTTATTACTCAATCTATACATTAATTATTCATTGTATATCATGTAAAAGATGAACATTGTGTGTGGGAGTTTTGTGAAAGAGTAGGTGTGTTTTATTTTTGCACGTTATGAGATTAAGAGTTTCTTGGTAATCTATTTTAAAGTACTGTATGTAATATTTTGACATGGCTGTTGACGTGTTGATGTGTTCCTGTACATGTGAATCACAGCTCTATCATAATCTTTTCACTGCCTGGTCCCCTTCCCCACAAAGCTTTCTCAATCAGTATCATGTTCGACATAGCCAGGGTTAAATATGCCTGCTCAACCTGGAGCAGAGTGCCCGCTTTAAATTGTACTACGAAGTATAAATTCGTCGAGCACATTTATGATTTTTGTGTGTGTGTGTGTGTGTGTGTGTGTGTGTGTGTGTGTGTGTGTGTGTGTGTGTGTGCGCGTGCTCCTCTGCTCTTCAGCACAAATTGGCGAAAGGCACGGCACTATCTCGTCACTGAAATGGTACGGGTGTTCGTGCAGTCTGAGTATGGATATGAGAAGGACCAGTTTTCTTATCTGTCACGCTGACACTGTGAACATTTTTCAACATCACTTTTAGAAAAAGCACAGCAGATAGAGCGAAGAGCCACTTTATAGATGACTATAGGAAGAGTTATTAGGTCCTGATCACAGGCCCATCATTTGGGATGAAAAACGTGCTAAAAGAGAAGACATGTACAGTATTTCCTGAGAGTGTCTCCTTGTGTCGCACACCAGTTGATAATGAAGTTTGTTTTTTTATTTAACCTAGAATCTGTAGAGCCATATTTATTGTAACAGTATTACAGTAGAGGTATTTATATGATCAATTTTAGATTTATTGATATGCACGTTTAATGTATAAAAAGTGGAAATAAATGTTGCTGATTTATGATGCCATAATATGCCTTGCTGTCTTAATTCCACATTTCAAGAGAGAAGAAAACAGCAAATACTCTCACAGAAAACTGTTCTTTCAAGATTATGTCTATACAAGCATCGAAGCACATGGTCAAAATAAGTCACAAATGTTATCTTATTTAAATTTAGGATTTATTATTAAAGTGAGGTATTACACAACCAGCAGGGATGTTGTCCCCTTAACATCAATAACAGACACAACAGGATTTCCTGACAATATAATAATATATAACAAATCTACAAACTACAGCCTTAAAAATCACCAGTCAAAATAAGAGTGGTTCCCAACCTAGGGGTTGGGGTCTCTCCAAAAGGTCACGAAATAAGTCTGACGGGTCGTGAGATGATTAATGAGGGCTGGAAAGAAAATAATACAAAGTTCTGCTACACAAATTTGTTTTCACATTTTTTGGAGTTTTCTCCCTTTTTTAATGAAAAATGTGGATAATTTTATCACTTTGGGCCTCAAACAATTATTTAAATGAAAACATCTGAGAAGTTTAAACGGGAATCACTCTGGTGAAACTGCTCATAGACGTCTTTATAAACTTATCGCATGTTAAGTCTTAATATGACAAGTAACTAGTGACTACATCTGTCAGATAAATGTAGTGGAGTAAAAGGTACAATATTTCCCTCTGAAATGTAGTGGAGTTTACATAGGCCTATTGTATAAAGTAGCATAAAATAGAAATACTGAATAGAAATAATGAGATTACTATCATTAAAGACTACAGTCAAGGGAAACTGGAGCTCCACTGGTGAGTAAGGACCTCTGAGCTAGGTTTAGGTTTCATCAAGCTGATGATAGTTTAGCCTGACGCTCAACAGCAGCCACAAATCACAGAAAATAATTTGAAAGAGAGACAAAAGTGTTTTGATATGTGAAAATTATTTCATCACTTTCCCCGCTGTAGCTTACACGGTGTCTTAATAATTGCACCACTTTTATTGCGAGCATAAAGATGTACTAATTCCAAACACATTAACAGGGAAATGATCCCCCACTGTGCCAGAAGATTATCATTATTTCTTGTAGGCACACCGTCTTTGTTCTTTGTGAACTTTTTGGACTGTGAGAATACCTTAACTCAAAAAAAGTGATTTTTCATATTATGGATTTTTTTGACAACTGGAAAAGGAGTTCCACACACTGTCAACTCTCTGGCAGGGTTTGTATTAAAGAATATGATGAAGGTCTGAGGACTGAACACTGATGAAGCTGCAGGACATCTTGTTCTCTGGATTTCCTTTTCATTTGCATCATTAGAAGCTACGAGTGTGCAAGTTTGAAAAATTAACTAAAACAACAAAACAACACCAAGTTTATAACAGTACATGGCAGTGCTGTGCAGACATTTAGCCAGAATCAGATTATTTTGAATATACATTTTCATTATAATATTCCCCAAAACTAAATAAATGAAATAAAAATACCTAATGATCCCCAGTGAAAAAAGAGTTTGTACTGGCCTGTTCAAATCTAATGGTTTTTAATAAGGGCTGGCTAGTCTAAATTATTGTTCTGTTTACAAAAATCTCTTTGAAACCCTTCATTTCATCAAGGCTTACAAATATTGGATTATTTCTCATCCATATTTCCTAGCTCTACCATTCCACTGTATTGAGTGGGAAATGAGCCATCGACTTAATATGCATACACATGCTGAGGCTGGATGGGTTTCGTACTTGCTGCCAAGAGCATGCTGGGATATGCTCCAGCCCCCTGAGAAGGAACAAGCAGGTAAAGACTGTGGCTGATTAAGAACTGATAAAAAAAATATGATATAGTACTTTACTGATCCTAAGTTTTCTGTTTTTGTTTTTCAGGGTAGGGCAGCGGCCTGTGTAACCATTACAGTACAGTTTGGTTAAAGCTGCACTGATATATATTTTGATATTAAGAATGGATCAAATGACTTTGTGTAATGTGAAAGGTGGTGCTAGAGATGAACCCACAGACAGTTATCTCCCGACTCTGCAGTTCCCTTCGGCTCTACGGAGCTTTTTCAGCATCTTTTCAGCTTTACTGTTTTGGTATGCTCTCATTTGTGTTTTTTCCAGCAGTAGTAAGCTGCTGTTTTCAGCGAATAAGCCCTGATAAACCCACTGTATGGTAGCTGCCCAGCACCAAATGACAAAGTTAGCAAATAGCTGGTGAACATAGTGAAGTATTTAGCAGCTAATGAGCCAGATATTTCCCTCAGGAGTTGGTGTTGGCTAAAAACAGATAAAAGGGGAGTGAATATTGGACTTATATTCACCAGGTGGCCAAAAACACGACTCCAAATGAAGCTAATGATGCTAATGTTTCTCTGTGTCTGCTGGATGTGTATCTGCTGACAAGTTTGCCACCACAGCAACTTTAAAAGGGCATAATGTCAGTGTTACAGCTTGTTGCACTGCCCCCAAGTGGCCAAAAAGTCTGTTAATGCAGGTTCTAAGATCAAGGAACTATATCTATAATCTAGCAGTTTCCAGTCTTTGTGCTAAGCTAACCAGCTGCTTGCAGTAGCTCATCGTGCCATCAATCTTCTCATTTAACTCTTGGCAAGAAAGCGAATAAGCATATTTCACAAAATGTCAAACTTTTCCTTTATGGTTAGGGAAAGATGGTCATGATTTCAGTATCAAAGTCACACAGACACTTTGCATAGTCAGTCATCCACATCGACCTTCTTCTAATAGGTTTTGCACAAGTGACAAACACAAAAGGATGGTGGCCAAGAAAAGGTAAGCATAGTTGTTTTAAGCACTTCTGCTGAGGACACTGTCCCTTTCTGACTGCCTCTGCAGAACAAATTTCATACTTTTCATTTACTTTTTCCTTCATATATTTAGTAAATATTTAGCACAGATCATACTTGAAAATCCTCTATACAGGCTCTGTTTAGTTACTTCAACCAGGTTACAATAGCACCTCCTGGGACCGGATGAATCAACAGAACTTTGGCCGCACAGATCGTGACGTAACCTCCTAAACTCATATAAAGAGGTTAGAGAAGCACATTGAAATTCAACACTGTCCTTCCACGCCTGCAAGCATGAACCACCCACAATGAAATCTCTGCTGTACAAGACACGTCAGGACGAGATAAAATTCTAGAGGGGATGTTAAATCGTTTCAGCAATAGAGACATATCACAGATCACTTAAGGAGACAAGGTCTGTGTGTCATTTCTACTGGCTTACAGTCATTCCTGCAGTGTTTAATTGTGATACAGATGTTTTCAGTGAACACATTTAAGACGTACACTCACATTATCTAATGTACACTGCAGGTGTCACATGTGATAATTTACATTATCAGATTAACACATCATTACATTACCAAGTGCAGCTTATCCACTGGGATGTGAACTGTTGTTTGGCTCCTGCTGTTGATTTGGGAATCTAAAAGACTTTTCTTTCCACGTTACAGTCACAGCTGTGAATGGGCCTGAACTGAGGCAGGTGGGTGAAATGTCTCCAGTGTTTAAAGGGAGAGACAAGTGGGCCAATGTGTCAAGAAGTAGTAGTATTTGTAGCAGTAGCAATACAAGGAGGACGAGCTGTTCGGAGGCTGTGAGACACAGGTGTCAGAAGTGACAGTAGATATGCACAGCTCAAATGTAGCTATAATAGGGGAGACCGGGCAATGTTTTACCACTGCTCAGGTGTAATTCCTCTAATAATGAGCAAGCATAGGTGATAAGAGGTGACGATGCAGAGGTTTGCATGGGGTGGGCCAGCTTGATAGACCCTCAGCCCGGGCTTTTTTCCAAGGTTGCAACAGGGCACAGGCCGTCAAAGTGCCAGCTAGTTAGCATACTATTTGTGCTAGATTGCTGTTTGGCAACAGTTGGTTATGTCTTTGTCAAACTAAAACAGCATATATGGGAATCTTTATAAATCTTTTAAATAAGGACTCAAAAATGATTTGGTAACATGTGATGCTACTGGCGCAGAGTACAGATTGCAGCCAAACAGGTGTCATAGTTGTGGCTCAAAAAGCAGAAAAAACCCACAAAAGGTTTTTGTGAAGGTCACAAGAGATAGATGCACGCCCAAATATGTGAAAAACAAACCCAGGCTAAGTGTCTCTGCTTGCTCCCTTTCTCAGCAGCCATGACTGCTGAAATTTCTTAAACTGCTAAAATTAGTCTGGAACTGGTGGCTCCATTCTACTTCATTATTTCACACAATGAGAATTCATCATTCAATCGTTTCCTGGTCAGCATGACATCCGTGTCAATCATCTCCTCTCCTCGAGAAGAGAGAAAAGTGGATTTTTCTGTTCAAGCTAAGACAGCTTTGCCAGAAATAACACACTGACACAGATAATCGTGTCAGTGTGTGCGTGCGTGTGTGCGTGCGTGTGTGTGTGCATATTTCAGAATACTTTGAATGGAAACCAAATTAAAGACAGAGCGTGACAAAACTGACAACTAATGTAGGTATTACATTTTTATCAAGAAAATAATATAATATGCATATTGTAGGTATACAATCTTTATCATCTTTAACAAAAATGCATCCATTAAAAAAAGCGCATAAAATAAAAAGTCTAATGCTTTTTACATGTTAATGTAAGCAGCATTTAAGTACATTTTTGAAAGCAGAAGTTTTACCGGTAATTGAATATTATTATATAAACTGTGGTATCATTATTTTTACTTGAGTGTCGAATTGGAATACTTCTTCCTCTACAGATGATTTATAAATCAGCTGACTGAAAACCCAAAGAGCAGATTAATAGAAAATAATGGTTAATTGCAGCCCTACACTATCCTTAATGAACTGTTTTGTGTGCATTTTGTCACATATTTACTCGCTTCTTATTGATTTATACAATAGCTAACCCATTTCAGAATCAACATAATAAACTCCATTGTCAAAAAATGTAAGATCTTTATGAAAAGTACATATTTCTTTTATGTTTTGCAGTGTGTTACATATATTATCAAAGTGCTTAAGAGTGATGAAGGAAGTATTTCCTTCAATCAAGTAAAAGCAGCAATACTGCAATATAAAAATACTCCATGTCCTGCACTGAAAATGTCACCTAAGTATTATTAGCAAAATGTACTTAAAGTATTAAAAGTAAAAGTACTCATAATGCAGAAAAATGGCCCCTGTGACACTGTAAGTATTATACTATTAGCCTACATATTATAAATATGTTATTATTATATGCATTATTGTGTAAGTAGCATTTTACTGTTGCTGCTGGTTGAAGTGGAGCTCATTTCAACTAGTACTAATTCTGTTCGGTAGTTTAATCTATAACCATGCATCATATTTTATGGGCTCATAAATTATGTACATAAAATCTTAATCTTTAAAGTAGTAACTAATAAAAAAATACAATATTTCCCTTAGTAGAAGTATAAAGTAGCATGAAATGGAAATACTCAAGTAACCTCAAGTACCTCAAATGTGTACAGGCTAATACTTGAGTAAATGTACTTAGTTACATTCCACCTCTGGTGCTTGTGCTGATCTTTCGCCCACTTTAAGATATGTTTTATTTAATGATGTAAACTAAAGTGAAACTGATTTAAAGTGCCCAACATCATCCCCCTCCTCCTCTTCTTCCTCTTCCACCAGCCCGCACGTGCTGCGTGCTCGCCCCTGAGCCCTTCATCCCGTGTGTTCCGCCATTGGTCTGGGATGATGTCATCCACAGTGGAGACAATAGAGCCCACCTCCCCGTCAGCGTCTCCTCACACACGCATCGCAGCTCAGAGTGACACACGCTCAGACGTGACGCCAGCTGAGTTAGCCAAGCACTTCTCATGACATTTATTTATTTCTCTGTTTATTATTAAGTCCGGCAGAGCTGTGCATCTTCTAGTCAAACCAGGTCTTTTTTTTATTCTATTTTTTTTATCTTTCTGTTATTGAAATACATGAACAAACGGGCAGGCAGGGAAGGTGTTACACATCTGGATCATACCAACGCATCGGGTCGTGCTGCTCGGGCCACTACAGACATGAGGATGTCTCATTCCGCTGCGCATAAATGATGAATACACCCCAGGACTGCCACTCTTGATGTAAGTGATGCTTCTTTTTGGTAACGTTACTTATTGTGGCGGTCGGTCCGGTCGGCCTGCCGTCTGTGAGCCCCCCCCCCCATCAGCACTAAGCTACGTGTTGGTCAGGTTTTTACAAAATCGCCTCCTGAATGTCTCGCTGGTGTATTTTGATTTACAAATTGATGCCACATATTAAAAAAACATGCAATGCATCCTCGTGTTATTCCCCGCTGTGCGAAGGAGGTCAGCAAGTATGATTGTTTGCCATAATAAGCGGCGGAGTGTATTATTTATGGAGATGAAAAACTGCAGCCATGTGAAAGCGCCAAGTAGCCTATAGAATAACAAATGAACCCTAATTATACATATCCACACTTGATCAGAGTGAGTAAGTTAAGGTACAGGCCTGCAGGCTCGGGCCCTGTCGTCCACATGATCAGCTCCACTTCTCAACATGGTAAAGGTTCAAAGAATGTGCTATGAAGATGCCATTAAAATACAGAGAAATTAGGCAGTGCGCCATCTAGCGGCTGTATAAACAGGAACTAATAGATTTTCCATTACTGGCCTGCAGAATAGCCCCATAAACAACACTGCAGAGGAAGAATGTAAATATTAATATCTGGTTTATTTCTGCTTGTGTCGGTGCTGGTGAGATGCAGCAAAGAGGAGGAGAGACGTGCAGCATGTGAGCACATTGTATGTATTCTAAATAGCAGCAGCCAGTGATTTATTGACATACATTTTATAGTCAAGCCTCTAGTCTCTGTCAACCGTGTCAGTCACAAATCCAGCAGAAACAAAAGGTAGTGTAAGTAAAAGGATGTGCCTGCCGCGGATGGCAGTGCTACAGAGACGGAGGAGCAGACACACACACGTGTAACTGACTGGTGAGCTCGACTTGGAAATCATACATACAGTGTATTTATGGTTGAAGCTTACTCATTTATTTTCTCAAAATGTATAAAAACTGCAAACATTAACTGTGGTTAGACTATGGTTAGTGTGAGGCAGGCAGGTTGCTCATGTAGTGGACTAACTTCACAAGCAAGACACACACACACAAAGAGAGAGAGAGAAGAATCACTGCAGTGCATTTGCAGGAAGACTTTCCTCTAGACCAAGGGACATATACAAACCAATTTAAACCTGCATGAAGCAATATTTCTGATGTTAATATGGCTCTGTAACCTGACAGTCATCCAGCTCTGCAGCTCACAGTTTGAAGCTGCCTTTAGTTCATAAGTTGCTTTTCTGACCTGAACTATAGAGACTGTAGAGAGTTAACTCAATGCTTTCATCATATGAAACCATGGGCAGCCATTACTGGAGACAGTGTAATGTTTCAGTGGAACAATAATTAAATTGACTTTGAATCTCTCAGGAAAGACACAGCGTATCATCAGATTGCTCAGGAAGAGGAAATGATTAACCCTGAAAATATTTGCGAGATATTTATGAAATATATTTATAAAATACACAACTATGGTCATTACATTGAGGTTACTATCAAGGTCAAGATCAAACACAGTGCCAAAGATTTTACCAAAATGATTTTGAAGCGTGACGGTATGATGGCTCAATCGTCTCCTAACAATAAGAAGGTCTAAGCCCTGGTCTTCTCTGTGAGGTGTTTGCATTACAGCTGCAACTAACAATTATTTTCATTATTAATCGATCTACAGATTATTTTCTCGATTAATCAATTAATTAGTTTAGTTTGGTCTATAAAACTTTAGAAATGTGTTTAAAATGCCCATAATAATGCCACAAGGTCACATTTTCAAGGCCAATGTGGCTTTTTTTTTGTTCAACCAAAAGTCTTCACATTTGGGAAATGTTTGGCATTTTTGCTTGAAAATGGACTTGAACAATTAATCAGTTATCAAAGTAGTTGTCGATTCATTTTCTGTCATTGAACTAATTGGTCCAGCTCTAGTTTGCATAGTCTACCCTTTTGTCTCACTGCTCCAGTTTACTCCCACAGTCTACAGACACACCGGTCAGGAAGACTAGAAACTCTGCACTACGTACAGATGGGACTATGTTTGTTTACATGTTAGCCATGTGATGGACTGTTGGCCTGCCTTTTACCCAGTGCATGCTGGGATAGTCTATGATGACTCTGAACAGGAACGGGCAGGTAGACAGTGGATGAATTATTTGTGGACTGCTTGAGATAAGTTGTCTGCAATAAGTGTATGGTGCTTAAGAGGTGAAATTAAAATGATCCATTCAGCATTATTTAGGGGTAGAAGGCTATTTGTCATCCATATTTTAAAATTTACAGTATGAGTTCAAAAACCGCTGTTTCACCATGATTTTTAATGCAGCGTAAATTTGTGTGTCATCCGCACAAGTAAATGAATGCAAATGAATCTAAGTGAATATAGGAGACACTTAATAACTAGATTTATCTCGCACTTTTACCTGTTGGAAGAATTTAAATGAAAAATTCTTTGTCAAATCAAATAAAAAAAGTTAGCAATTTGTAACACAACTACATGTTAAAAGACAAACAGGTTAAACACAGACCAAGAAGCTGCTTTAAGTGAGTAGCCATTAACAGGCTCTCCAGTGTTAAACTATGAAATTAGACATTCAAATGTGTGATTATTGTTTCTTACATAGCAGAGCTTTGGTATTTGGTGGCTCCAGACAAGACGACCACCATTAATAATGATAATTTCATTAAGCGTCCCTTCTTCTAAGTGTTGATGCTGCAGGCCGGCTGTGACGCTGAGGGAGATGCTGTGGCGGCCTCAGGGTGTCCTGTGTTGTTGTTTTCATGCACACTCATACTTTCTTAGAGGTTGGTACTTTCATTAAAGACGGTCTGGCATACGTTCCAGAGGGGGAACAGAAACAGACTGTTGTTACCACACTGCAACTAACAGATGTTGCTGTTGATTGTTTTTCGTTCAAGTTGAGCAACCCCCTGTTAGAATACTGTCAGATCATTTTTGGTGTTATTCGTCTGAGGGGAAAAGCCTGCAGGAGACAAAATGGTTCGGGGACTCACTGGACCTGTAACACACGTTAGGAAACCCTGGACCTGTGCATGCTTGATTCAACAAGTCCTTGGGTTCCTGTGTATCTGAGGTCTTGCCAAGCAGTAACTCAGATCTAAATACACTCTGAAACAAACATCGATCAAATGCTGTCACAGAAACCCCAGTGGCTTTCAGTGTGTAATATTAGCCCACGTTTGTTCAGTTGTTGCCGCCACCAAATTATTCTGTTTTTCTCGCCTGTCTGTATTTTTGTTTGTTTGCAAGATCCAGTATGTCTCCAAGTTACAGCTCGGGATGACATTTGGTGGACAGAACTGCCTCGGCACAAGCATCAGAATACATTTTGGTGGTGTTCAGATCTGGGATTTCCAGTGTCAGCTGATTGCATAGCAATCATTACCATGACAGTATGCTTTTTAAAGAGATAATTCTTCAAAGATTTTTAAAATATATTCAGAGCATATTACTGTTCTTCTTATCTTTATGCGACAGAGGGCTCAAAATCCCAACCAACCACAAAACCTTTCTCCAAGCTGCTTTTGTCAGTTTCTATTCTTAGTGTTCTATTTTAGGATAGCCATTTTTTGGATTTCTTATTAAATTGGAGGTCAAACTCCTGTCTCATTTTTTAACATTACAATGTGGCATCACGATGTGCTGGCAAAGCTGTTTTTATGATCATTAATAGAAATCGTTATGCTAATCAAGGTCTGTAACTGATTAGCATTGGTTTGCTCCTAGATTAAAATAAAGATTTTTCAATATATGTAAATAGAATATATGTAAATAGGGGCATAGCCAGGAATTCTGGGCCACCCTGAAAAAAATATTGCTCTGCAGCCAAAGTGCCACCAATCCCATTTTTTCTCCTATAAAACAATAAAATAAAAATAACAATTGCTTAGCCTTGGCTGTGTGGGGATTATGATACTGTATGTCCTAAAAGTCAAGTGTTTGTCTCAGTGTTAAATCAGTTTGAGTGAATAGTGGAGGGAAAGAAGAGATGGCTGAATGTTCCCCATCACGCTGCCCCCTGATTGGCCAGTTTGTGCAGTTGCTTCCATCACTTTCTGTCCGCTGACTCTGGAGATTAGGTGATGTAATTATTTTGACTTCCCCTCAGTAGCCTGTAGTGGTGTGAGCTCTGATGAGACAGTGAAACAAAGCAGATAAGAGTGAAAAACAAATGTAGCAATGTGCTAACACTGATTAGCAGTAAACATAAAGATGTATTTGTCTTGTCAAGAAATGTAGGATTAATGCAGTGTTGTGATGTGGAATCCCAATCAAACAATAGGACCAGTATTTTAGACATGTAGTATAATTTAAGACTGCTTACTAATCAACACAGGGCTCATCCTTGTGTGTCATTATTGTACCATTATCATGGCATTGTTGACTAAACACACTCTCATTTGGGCATCTGAGTCACAACCAAGTCATCACATACAGCAAGACTTCAAGTTGCAAGTTGTTTTTCTTTGTCCCAAGTAAATCTTACATCATTAGATGTGTGACTTAAGCCTTGTCCGTGTGTGAGTCATAATAACGCAAGTCCACATTCTCTGTTACGCCCCAGACTTTTATTCTCTTTAATTTCATTTGGTCCTTTGTTTTCTGTTGTCCCGCTCCACTTGGTCAGCCAATTAAACATTCATTTCGCTTTATTTGTATGTGGCACCACCTTCAAATCATTTCATTATAGAAACATCCGACATGTAAACATAAAATACACGCTTTACATCTTGATAATACTACTAATTTGTACTATTTTAAAGTACTTAAGGGTTGAAACTGTCGTCCAAAGTCTTGTGACTACATTCATTTGAGAGCTGCAGTGTGAATGTAACTGATTATTATTCTGTATATAGATAAAGCTGATCATACTTGATTCTGACATTAACACAATGACACATGTGTGCGCTGCTAACTTAGTCAAGTTATAGACGTTTGGGGTTGGATATCTCATTCAAAGGTGGTTTTTGGCCCAGTTTGGCCAGCAGCCATCTGTACAGGGTGCTTTAGTGGTCATTATCATTGATAGCATATTAGTTATGGGACAGGAAGCGTTTCACTCTCTGCTGCCTTTCCCCATCTACAACCCATTCTGCTGCACTTACAATTACAATTACAACATTTCCACCCTGCTGAATGTTAAAGGGGAGACTCGACATGCTGCTGTGACACCAGTGTCAAGGCACACTGCAATGCTGTGCAGAGTATTTGTATTTCTTAGAAGTAGACTTTAACCTCAATTTGGTACTAAATTGAACGCTACCCACAAAGCTTTGGTGGTCAGGCAAATGCATTTCCAGTGTTCAGCAATACATCCGAGTCTGTTTTCTGGTGTGTGGCTTGTTAAAATTGGATGCCAAATCATGCTAGAGTGTTTAAATCCCGATAAGCTTGATAATTTTCTGCTTCTCTGCTGATTTGTGAATTAGCTTGTTCTCTGATGCCAACATCTGTGCAGGGCAGAGGAAAGACGTTCTTTTCATTCATGAGACCAACATTTGCTTGTAGCAGAAGGCTCCTTTACTCCCATCATAATTCTGCCTTATGTCTCAGCATTAAATCTGAAAGTCTGATGGTGGACTTTATAATCCGTGCGCATTCCTGAAGATTAAGAAAACTACCACCATATGAAAGCACAAAGGGAGCAGCTTCCATGTATTTTCCTTTCCTGATTGTCAATTAAGTGGTCAGGTTTAACAATTGAGTAGAAAATTGACTCGAGACAGCTCACGCAGGCTATTTTCTATTTGGCCCGCTGGTCTGCAGGCAAGCAGCACTTTCACACAATAAACAGACACAGAGTAGAAACCACCTAGAATTGTATTTTCCCATTGGACTAAGAAATTACACTCAGGTCTGAAAACAAAAAGAATCAGCGATCAGTAAGGCTGTGTAAAGGCCAGTTCAGACCAAAGATTTGCGACAAGGTGAAACCATTTTAGAACGTCGCAGGGTAAAGTTGCAGTGGTGTGAACTGGCCCGTCTCAGCTTGACTGAAGCTGGCAGGTTGCAGACCCGGCGCATTGCAAGTAGTTGCAAGTTTCAACTCGTCTCGTTGCAAATCTTTGGTCTAAACTGGGATTAAGATGCAGAGTGATTCCAAGCTTCCAGCCTCAAAATGATGGACAAAAGGCTAAAGATCACCCTCGGTCTTTACCTAACAACTCAACAGGGACTTTTCCCAACCTATTGCATAGCTGATGTAGTTGATTACTGTTCTTTTTTTATTTACTGAAAGAGAAAAGGGGGTTTTGAGCATGCATCAATGTCCACATTATTAGTGTGAAACAGTTCATGTTTTTTTTCTATCTAAATTTTAAAGGAATAGTTCAGGATTTGGGGAAATAAGCTTATCAGCTGAGAGTTCATCGATACCACTTTTATGTCTGTCAGATAACTATGAAGCTACAGCCAGGAAATGGTTAGCTTAGTTTAGCATGAAGACTAGAAGCAGGGGGAAACAGCTAGTCTGACTCTGTCCAAAGGTAAAAAAAATCTGCCTACCAGCACCTCTAAAGCTCATTGATTAACATGTTAACCTTGTTTCTTTAATCCATACAAAAGCCTAAGTATCAAAACGGCAAGTTGCGGTTTTAGGGGGGCTTTTGAGCTCGACTATTTCTTGTCCAGTTGCAGCTTCCTGGGGTCTTGCCGTCAGCATGAGGTTGACAGCCAACCAGTGGAGACTTCAGAAAGTCACTGCTCCCGGCTAAGAAATAGTCCAGCACATAAGTGGAGTCGATCTTCTCATGTATCTCTGGGCAAGAAAGCGAATAAGCCTATTTCCCAAAATGTCAAACTACTCCTTTAATATCACAACTAGCCCTTTTCTTGTGTAGCCTCATACGTTAGCATTAGAAAACTGCTTTGTTCTGACATTGTTTAATTGCATTATTTAGCCCATGTAGTGATGTAAAATCCTGCTCATTGATTTTCAGTCACATCAGCAGAGTCTGTGTGTGGATGTAGAACCTCCAGTAGGATCTGTAAGACCAACTGTTTGACTCTCAATGCTGTTAGGTATTTTAATGTGAACATCTCCTTTGTGCCCAATGCCTATAACTCTTGCAGTCCATCTGTCAGTTTGGTTATGTGTGTGGACGACTATATAGAGAGAGAAGTGGACCGCCTCCTGTCATTTTGTGCCAACTCAGAGCGAAACGCGAGCAAAAAATGTGGAGATGTGGATTGTCCTCTGACAGAAACGGCCTGCTCATCAGCCTCTGGAAGCGAGTGACTCAGATGACTAATTTTCCTGCCGTCCACTATCTCAAAAAATCCTTTTTTACTGTGATGAAAAAAAAAATCCTTTTCATGCAGCAGAGGAAGAGATTCTCTAGCTCAAGCAATTCTACAAGCCAGTAATTGAGCAGCACATCCTCGCATTATTGCCTGGTTTTTGCTCTGGTGCTGTCCACTCTGCTGCGTGGGTGTTTGGCTGTCAGGTGTCTTTTGATGAAGGAGCTGCATAAAGCCGGGGCGGAGAGAGAGAGAGAGAGAGGGAACGGAGAGATCGCCATCAATCTTGCGCAGCCAGACTGCCATCTGTTTCCAAAAACATCAGCCCCCTCAACATCTTGTCCCCAAAAAACACCCACTGCATCACCTCTGCAGCTGGAGACGCACCGTACACTGTGCTGCCTAAATCTACACTGTGATATTCTTTATAGTCGACTCTCTGCTGTAAGTCATGCACTGTCTTCCTGTCCTGTATGTGAGGCCCCATCATTTCATGTTCTGTTCCTGTTCTCTTTTCAAGACAAAATGAATGGGTTTCAATTGCACTCACCACCTAAAATTATTCCAACTCTGATTGAATTTGGATTTATGAAACGTTACACAGTTCAGAGGTGCTAAGCAAGCAAATTATAACTGTTTATTATATTGCAGGTTTTGCTCAGGTGTTTGGGAAACAGTTAAATCATCTGGAAAAACACTAGTGTGTGTTCCGCTCTCCTCTCTCTCTCTTCTGCCTGCGACTGTAAAGCTGTTATCTTTATTCTGCTGGTGGGGTAACAGTGAGCCGAGGGAGGGCGTCATGATCTCCCCCGTAGGCTCATGCAGCTCTCACTAACAGGAACTGAGCGGAACTTCTTCTTCTTCTTCTTCTTCTTCTTTAAATATTTTTTTTAATCTGTGTGAGTTCTTATTTCAGCTCGTTAGACTTTCATGTGCTCGAATTCTGAAGCGGCTAATGTGATTGCAAAGCTTAGCATACGTTAGCCTTCTCCTTAAATATTTATACATACCTAATCATGCGCCTACATTTGCATTTGCCTCTCCGCTCCTTGATCCATCCTGCGACATTTGTTTATTAAGCCTAACACAAGTAGCTCGCTCTGTCAAAATTTTCATATAGGATCCTCAGAGGCTGTTATGCTTCAGTTCTTCTGAAAGGGGCTCATAACGTATTCACACTTTACTGTCAACTTCTGAAGTCTTGTACATGCCTAGTAGATATATTATGCAATCTCACACACTGATATGAGTTGTGTGATATACAATATTGCTGCAGTTATGCACTTGGTACTTAGCTGTGATTCTTACAAAGGGATGAGCTTCAACACACATGGATTTAGGAGCCTGGCCATAGCCTACAATATTACACATTTACACAGTTATACATTACAGATTGTCTGATGGCCCCGGACCCGTGAGACATCCGTTTTGTACTCCTTTTTGAGCTCCTTTTTTAACTATTTCTTTGTCAGCAATGAGCTTGTTCCTTTTGTCACTCTGCACTGCTCTCTGTTATGTGTTGTTTTTATTATTTTTTTTAGAGTTGTCAGTGTCAGTTCTTGGATCTGGCAATTGAGGCTATTAACAATGGGACAATAATGAAAAACTGTCAAATCACAAACTGAAAAGAACAAGTGTCATGTTTCTTTGATCAGGCAGGCGACAGTTTCCTCATTTGACAAGCATCAAACACGTCTATACACTTTGAACTGATTGGCTGTAACTTCCAAGTGAAGCAGATTGAGGCGGCTCATTTTTGGAAGACGATAACAGCGCTTAGCGTGTATTGTATGTTGGCAGAGCAGGTAGCTTACAGCCTTTTATCAGATTCCATTAATGGGTTAGAAAGACGGATTAATTAGGGCCAACCAACTGGAGTGATTTCACATAAACAGAGTTAATTAAACACAATTTCCATTAACCTCCTAATCATCAGGGCTCGCACCATTTTACAGTTTTATTCTCATAGGTGGATCCTGTCACTAACTGACTAACAGTCTGCCCTCAGGACCACAGAACAAGCACAGAGATTACAGGATATTTGTATACTCAACAGTATTTGCCTTGTTCTGTCAAAATATGAATTGTCTTAAACCAAAAGTCCTGCAAAACCAGATCCCCACAACTGACATGACCAGTGGCGGAAGAAGTACTCAAACCCTCTCCTTAAGTAAAAGTACCAATACAACAATGTAAAATTACAAGAAAAACTCCTGCATTCAAACTCGTACTTAAGTAAAAGTACAAAAGTATTGTTAGCAAATGTACTGAAGTATTAAAAGTAAAAGTGCTCGTGAAGAAAAATGTTTGTTGTATTTGTTTTATACAGTATGTTATATATTAGATTAGTAATAGTTATTACTGATGCACCATTGTGTACTGTAAGTAGCATTTAACTGCTGTAGTTGGTCGTGGTGGAACTGATTTTAACTTCTGTATATACAGTCTGAAATGCAGTGGAGTAGAAGTATAAAGTAGCATAAACTAGAAATACTTAAGTAAAGAACAAGTGCCTCAAAAATGTACTTAAGTATCCTTAGTAAATGTACTTAGTTACTTTCCACCACTTGACATGACCACAAAGCTTCAGCAGGCAAACCCCATTTAAAAAGTTTGTAGTGCATTGTATTTTATTATTTACTGTGTATAAGTATCATGTCAACATGTAGCAGTGAGGCATCACTGCTGAACTCTGTTTTAGTGTTTTCCATCTCTCTCTGTGGCCCTTGCTGTCTGCTGAAGCTATGACTGTGAGTGAGTGAAAAGGCCACTAGCCAGCCTGCAGTTTACAGTGTGTGAGAGAAAAGTGATCAGAGTGATAGTGACTTCCACCATGATAAAACTGGGTCAATGTAACCCCCACCCCCTCCACCACAGGCAAGGCTGAAAAAGGAAAAAAAAAAGATGAGGATACCATCACCAGACTCTGTGCGTGGATATAAGCATGGGGACACTGGAGCGTGGTTTGCTTTCTCCATGGGTCGGTATCTGTGTTGTGTTGGGACTGAAGGCATCCCCAGATTATTTTGACGTGTCCCTTCCTCCCCTGTAGTCTGTGGTTTACAGTGTCACGTTATAATCTGTCCCTATGTATTTTTCTCTCTACCCACTTTGTTTCTGTCAGCCAGTGTTGTCCTCAGTATCTGTTCCTCCCAGTCCCTCTTTGAACTTTTTGGTCTTCCACTCCCTGAGAGATTCTTGATAAATATGGCTTGAAGGAAAGAAAATCCACCTTAACAAACACTGTTTAAAAACAGCTATATGTGATGTACGTCACAATTACAGGCTAGTTTGTTGTTTGGTGGCCAAATCTGAATAATGTTATATGAGGTTGGTGCATCTCCACTTCAGCTATTGTGGAGTTTAAAGTGTTGTTTTATCTAAATGACAAAAAAAAAAAAACTTATTTTCCCACTTACCCTAGTGGTATCTAGCCATGCAGATAAGATTGATTTACTTGTCTAGGTTTGGAGATATCTATCTCTGAAATTTCTGCCTCTATGCCAATGCAATGGAGGTGGAGACAATGGAGAATATGATGTCAAATGTTTCCACTGGGACTATTTCTCCTGTAGAAAGCAGTTCCAGTAAAAATGATTCACTGCTGTTGAACAGTTTAAAGGTAATTATTTAATTGCTAACATTTGCACTAAACACAAAGTACAGCTGAGGCCA
This sequence comes from Macquaria ambigua, assembly GCA_008360985.2. Taxonomy (NCBI): domain Eukaryota; kingdom Metazoa; phylum Chordata; class Actinopteri; order Centrarchiformes; family Percichthyidae; genus Macquaria; species Macquaria ambigua. The sequence continues at coordinate 196,972 of VMKM01000175.1, read as the reverse complement.
ATGCAAATGTCAGTTTTGCAGGTATTTGCTCATAAATCAAAGTATTGGACAATAAAATTTTGAGCTGATGATGATGCTAGATGAAAAGTTAAGGGATCCCCAAAGTATTACAATTCATCCTGAGGGGAACGTGAATGTCTGTACCAAATATAATTGCAATCCATCCATTTGTTATTGAGGTAGCCTACTTCAGTCTGAACTGACTGACTGACAGACATCAATGTAAATTCCTAGAGCCATGCCGCTGGCATGACAGAAAAATGTCTTTGTAATGTGAACTGACCCTTTAAATTTAGTAAAATGTTCAGTTATCTAAAATATCAAAGGTAAACCTCAGGTTTTGCTGTCAGCAATCAAAGAGCTAGTGCTTCTTTCTAGACTCATCACCAACACCACCAACAGACCACAATGCCAAACAGACTGCTTGACATGTCTGCCATAAAATGCATCACTTTTCTTTTCTGGACTGGGAAATCTCTTGTTCTCCTTCAAACAGACCTCTGTACTTTGTCAGCCTCAGCTGTGCTTTGAGCTTAATGCTAACATTAGCATGCTAACATCCTCCCAACCAACCTTTTTGCCACCCCTACATCCATGCGGCTGGTGTGGCAAAAAGTAAATTAAAGTACTTCATCAACCAAACAACTCCTGGGTGCACTGAACATCTAAGATTGATTGTATTTAACAGTGTATGTATCAGAGGGTGGACTTTCACTTTAATAATATTTCATCTTAAAGTTTGAGAGCAGCCTTATAATGAATAGTACCGAAGAAATATAATAATTTTAAGTTAAAAGTCCTGTATTAACTGTGCCAACCTGTTATTAATAACATTAATCATAAAGGCAATTTAATGATACAAAAAATCTTCTTCATGTATTTTATTACAAAGTGCATATTTATACACTACAACCAGTTAATCTCTTTTTGCTGTGTCATGGTGAGAAACTTTCTCTCCAGCTGAGTTGTATTGTTGTGTACGTGGTGACCTTCTGTTTATACCATGGCCTGGACAAATGCTCATTTCTAATTGGCCCAAAGGATTCGGTTAATTTAGTTTATCCTGCCTTTTACAGAGGCAGGGTGAACAGGCTAGATGGCTGGGAGCAGGAAGTGTTTCATTTCAGATAATTACATGGCTCTCCAGCATTAACCAGTCTTTAAAGTGAAGAATCCCACTGAGCCCTTTGCTAATTTTAAGAGTCACTGTGTTGTTTTTCTGTGACAAAGCAGTGCAAAGTCAGCAATGCAATACGATTTTTGTCAAATTTAAATAGTGAATAAAAATAAACTGTACACATCACAGGACCATTCACATACACAGGCTTTTAGTTTAATCATAAGGCAATGATGGCTAAGCATCCATTGCCAGTTTTTTGTTTTCATTCATTATATAGTGCACCTCTACATCGAGAGCGGTGAACATGCACAGCCCAGCTATGTTTTACAGTATATTTAGCTATTTTTACCATCAACCATGACTTGGCTTAGCTTATTATTTCATGTGACTCAATGTGTCTTGTTAAGAATGAGGACTCATCAGAGGGATGAAGGTTGTTGCAGCTCATTTGATGCAGCTTTTGTCACTGAGCTCTTAAGAAGCCTCAGTACCATCAGGATTAGCTGGGATTATTTGTTGCTAACAGCAAACAGGTACACACTCTTGTACCTTTGGATTTAGAATTGTATATCCTAATGGTCGTGATATTACTGGGAAACAGTTTAAGTTTGCATGTCAAACTCCTATAAATATAGATGAGCATTAAATGCCCAGTAAGTGGCCCTGGTATAAGCAGGTAACAGACTGTGGTGTGCATGTTTAAATGGATTTGGGAAAAAGTAATCACTACAGTGCTATCCATTCAAATCAAACATGCACCTCAGTGGATATTCTCTTTGTATAATTTCTCCTTTCATTTGCAGCAAATTTGAAAGGAAATATGTGTGACATGTTAATGGTGAAAACTGAGATGTTGGTTGTTGGTTTTGTATTTGTTCTCGGTATGTTTTGGTATGCAAAAGACACCTTAGAGATGACTTGCAAAAATATGCAAAACATAAAAATCTATTGTTGTCAACGTGTGTTGTCATTCTTGTGGTGGATTTGGGGTTTTACTTTACATTTCACAAATAATTGGCCCTCATTCTTTTTTAATGTAATTACACAATATTGTAACATACCAAAAGACACAATTATGAGTGTATGCACTGCATCATATAAATATTTTATAGCTGCAAGGCAACGTTCATAATTTTGCATCAGCATGTGCTGTTTGTGTCTAAACTTATGGAACGTAAAGTGTGCCCCACATCTTCAGTGTTTGTTAAATTACAGTAATTTCCTGACTTTCTCTTTCTGTCTCTCTCTCCCTCTTCATCGGACAGCTTTGCATAAACCCAGATGCCTCCACTCCCTCTTGATGAGCGCATAGTGGTCATTCAGCGCCCTAAAAACTTAGCCCTGTGTGAGGCTTCTCCACAAACCATCCCACAGCACTCCTCTCAACTATCAGCCTCCTCCAATGGACAAGTCGCCCACCCTCCTCATCTCCACCCTTCTCAGTCCCATTTCTATTCACCCTCCTGTAAATCTCTGACTCTGGAATGCAAGCACAGATCCTCACGTGTGCAGAAATTCAAGGGCGACCAGCCTGTCATCCCAGCGGGTGTCAGACACATCCCTAGCCACTGCCATAGCAATGGCACAGTAACTCTCGGCCCACGGCTGCCCTCCCACACACATACTATTGATATCAGGGTGACAGTGGACAAAGGAGGACGCGGAGGAGGATTAAGCAACTCGTTAAGGCGCAGCGGAAGTGTAAAAGGTGGTAGAGCGAAATGTGCCTCTTCACAGTTGGATCAAGGACAATGTGAGAGAAAAACTGGAACTGCAGGGAGACCAGGTGGAGCCGAACACAAGTTACAGCGAAGTCGCCATAGTCAGCTGTCATCTTCCCCCGGAGGTGTCTTACAATTCGTCCCTGCTCAGGCGCAGCAGCATAGGCTCAGAAGTGAAAAGGAAAAGGAAAACACTAGTTTTCATAACAGAAGCGACAAGGAATTCCCCTCTCTAGGTCACAAGAAGAATTCCAAACTGGGAACTGTCCATCAAAGCCATAACAGTCACAGTCTGCCCTACCACCACAACTCCGTCCCTGTGCCCCATGCTGCCATCCTAAACTCCAACTATCCCTCATCCCCTCCCTCCCAATCCACCCATGTCCCAATCTCATTTCAGCAACTCAACCAGTCGCACCCATCCCGCACCAGGGATCACCGCCCTCACATTCTTCATGGTCTACCCCTCTCCCCCTGCTCCTCCAACATCGGAGGGTTCCCCAGCCCTGACCATACCTGCACGATCGACTGTGCCCACCCATTCAGTTGTGGCTGCTGGAGGTTGGTAAGATGCAGAGGGTGTAAGGGACACCCTGCTAGCTGCCAAGGAGGTGGAGGAAGCTCTTCCACCTCGTTTTCTTGTGTTCACAATGTCGGAGCAGTGAAGAGAGGAGGCAAAGAAATGGGCCTGAGAAATCTGGGTGGGTGTCTCTCCACCACCTCCACCTCCAACACCTCCTCGTCTAACAGCACTGTGTCTGACTGCCGAGCAAGCTTGTTCAAACCTCTCCGCTGTGCCTCCTGCTCTGCTGAGACCGGAAACTTTGAGAGTCCTGCTTTCCTTCGCAAAAAACTGGTAGGGGGATGCCTGCCTTGCACCCCGCTGTCCTCCTCTGCCCCTCTCCGGGCGATACAGAGCTGCGTCACAGGCTGCAACCCCAAAGCCTCTCAGACAGGCAGCTCCACCTGCAGCTACTGCAGCAGCGACCCCATAGTGGTGACATTCAACCCTCGCCGAGGCAAACCCCCAGGAAGAGGCATCGGAGCAGCTCATCCAATGGGTATGTTCCAAGCCGATGATGATGACTACAGCGTGCGTACTATCTGGCCTGAAGAACTGGCCAAGAAGATGACCCATTCTAAAGCCCAAAAGAATCACTGTGCAGGGATGGTATTAGGAGTCGGGAAGACCTGTGCAAGCCAGGCCCAAAATGGCAGTAATGGAACAGGCCTTGTCCCCCTGGACTGTCAAAACCTCCAGGAATACGCTCAGCCTCAGCTAACAGACCATGCAGGCCGACGGCGGCTTCAGCAGGGAAAAATGGCTGCCCTTGATTTTATGGGCTACAGGTCAGGATCCGGGTATGACGATGGCCGGAACTCGCTGAAGAGGCTCTTGAATAAAGCCGAAGATGTAGGAATGGGCGATGGTCCTGAGCAAGACGGAGATGCAGCATATCCACGTTCCCCCTCTCCCCGCTCTGCCTCCCCACCGTCACCTGTGTCCTTTTCGCCTCCACCGTCCGCCCCCAGCACACTCATCAAACCCAAACCCTGGCAGAGAGACAGGGAGGGAGGACATTCTCTGCCATCGGCTCAGTCACTTCACCTGGCCCTCAACTCCCTGAACAGAGAGCAAGATGAGGAGAACAGCAGAAGTAAGAAGATCTTACAATTTACCTATGCAAGTGCTAAAATACACATAATATCAACAGTATGAAGTAACTAATTTTCCACTGCAAACACTGACATAAAGCTGGGTCATATTGGGTTGAATTTCATTTAGCAGTAATTTTCAGCCCCTTATGAACTACAGATGTCAATCAAAAAATCCCTGTTGGTCAGTTTCAACATGCGAACGGTGTTCCTTTTTGTGAGTGCAGTCTGTTGTCAGTCTGTGTTTTTCTGAGCCCGTTCCCCTTGATGTGTTCAATACTTCTGCTGTGTTTTTAACAGATGCACCCACATTTGGGAACATCTAGCTCCTTTGAATCTCAGCAAGTTGTTTCATTTAAGTTATAAAATAGTCAAAGTACTAATGGTCAGACCTCTTTTATAGCCAATAAATACTGCTAATTAGCTTTCAGACTAATATGACCTACTTTTGAATCTGTGATTTCATTGATGATTTAGTTACTTCAAATTTTATTTGTTATTTTGTCACCGTGTACATGTTTTAAAGTATTAATCTAGTCATATCCTGCTTCTTGTGGCAGCAGTTAAAACATAACTGTCTTCACACACAGCAAGCAATGTCTCTATACACTTTCTCTCTGTCTCGTCTTCTTCCAGTGCACCTTTCTCTGCCGCTCTCCTCTTCATTGCCGGCTTCTCTGTCCGATGAGACTGTGATGACTCCTGATGCAGAGAACGCCGTTGTCAGTCCTATCCTGCCCTTCTTGTTTCTGGGGAACGAGAGAGACGCCGAGGACCTGGACCTGCTGCTGCGCCTCAACATCGGCTACGTGGTCAACGTGACCACACACCTGCCCCTCTACCACGTCAACTCTGGGCTGCGCTACAAAAGACTGCCAGCCACCGATAACAGCAAGCAAAACCTTCGACAATACTTTGAGGAGGTTTTTGAATTCATTGGTGAGAGTCCCACCTCTGATATATTGCTGTGTGAGTGTGTATATGGTATGTTGTAGAGAGTCAGTCAGCGCTAAGAAGTAAAGTAATTATTAGCAGTGTTGGGCAGTAATGCATAACATTACAGTTACAAATACCAGTAACGCTCTGTTACTTCAACATTTTGGGGGTCGGCTTGTTTGCTCTCTTACCGAGAGCGTGATGGAGGGTCAATTTCTGTGCGTTCAGTGGAGAGAGTAGTCCAGGATGTGTTAGCTTGGCATAGGGGCAAGAGGTGTGGTGAGGGGGTTAGCTTCTACCAACAGAGGAGAAATGTGCCTCACGGTAACTCAAAAGTTGTTATGTCTTCTTAGCTGCTAGCTAGCCACCCGTAGCTTTGCCTACATTGGGGTGGTAAGCCTACAATCAGGAAACACCTGGGTTTCGTTCAGATTTGGGACTAGAGTGCTGCGTGCAGTCACCGGGGTTAAGCTAGCTGTTGATGTTCAGTAAATACTGTATCTCCAAACCGTAGACTGGCAGCTTGTTTACCTACAATGTTTAATTAACTGAGTAACGTAAGACTAATGTAACTTATTTTATTACCACCATTATTACTGCTGTAGAGTAATTAGTAATGTAATTTCTATTTCAATGAGTAATATGTAATGAGTAATTACTGACATTTTTAAAGTAAATTGCCGACACTGATGATTAGTGGAGAGATTTTTGGTACTAAGACAGTAATCGATGTTTTATGGAGCCTTGAATGAAAATAGGAGCATGCATTGATATCTGACATTTTGGTTGTAAACAGGCTTAATTCTTTATTTATGATATAATGATACCTGTTGTAGGCCTTGCTAAATGTACGTGATACTTTCTATATTCACAGATACTCACAGCCAGTTTTAACTTTAATTCAGCAGATTGAGCTCATCTGTTTTGTTGTTCTCGTCCACAGAGGAGGCATATCAGAGTGGACAGGGAGTGTTGGTACACTGCCAGGCAGGTGTGTCCCGTTCTGCAACCATTGTCATCGCCTACCTTATGAAGCACACCCTCATGACAATGACAGATGCCTACAAATACGTGCGGAGCCGTCGTCCAGTGGTGTCCCCGAATCTAAACTTCATGGGCCAGCTTTTGGAGTTCGAGAGGGACCTCAACTCTGGGGTGACGCCTCGCATCCTGATGCCTAAACTTAACGGTGTGGAGACGCAGGTGTGAGAAAGGTCAGGGGTCAGGAGCACGTAAGACGAGCGAAACTGGAGAGATTAAAGTGGCATTAAAGAGAGTCAAAGAAAGAGTGCAGCACATTTTGGAAGACAGACACGATGAGAAATACTACAATTGGTAATTGGTGGCATGTTTGGAAATTAGTGCACTTTTAATACTGTGAAACATGAGACAAAAGACTGGGTGCTTCATCTGTTTAAGTAGTAACTCTTGGACAACATGATCATCATCCAGTATACTGTTTATAAGATAATGTGCCAATATTTTGTATAGACCTAACATCACTCTCAGATATCTCATTTCTTTTTTTCTGATGTCTCTTCCTGTTTGTTCCCATCGTTTACATTCACAGCCACGCACAGAAATACAGTGACTTTGCTGCCATTAATCATAAATGCATGCAGAACCAGAACGCAAACATTGAAAGGCTTCACTGGTAATGTCCTACTTCATCTACAACACCACTCTAATATTTCCACCACATGTAGCAACAATGCAATTTACTTCCCATGCATTTGTTTCATTATCACCAACTAAATTCTCACAAGGATGAGAAGAATTCATCACACAGACCTCAGTCACTGTTTTTGGTTAATATTATCATGTCTATGGGTTTTTTTTTTTCCTATTTGAGAACTGTGCAATAGACCGGCATGGACCTAGCAGGTAGCATTGAGTAGCATTAACCTGGGAAACGTGGAAATGTGTAAGAATGGTTTTATTTCAGTGAAGCCGCCATGCATATTAGCAAAAAATAGAAAAAGTATTGCAAGTCTGAAATAATGCTGTGCGGTGAAAATCTCTCATGGTTTGGAGCAACATTATAATACAAGTACAGCTGTCAGTAACACATTGTTAATGTGTGTGAATAAAAAAATACATTTTAATATGCAGGTTAATACACTGAAATAAGCTCATTAGAAACACATTTACCTCAGAGCTGAAACCACAACTCAACAGTACTTTCAGAGATTCTTTTATGCACTCTTTGATTTACAGTATATTTGACCGGAGTTGTGGGTTGGCAGGTATTGTCCTGCTGTAATAATGTGCTTTAAAACAAACCTTCTCCAACTGTGGACTATTTATTTTCTGGTTAATTCATAAGAGAAATGCATTATTTTTATTCATGTTTTTATGATGTAAAAAAAAAAAAACTTCCTGTTTGGTGTTTAGCATGAAACAGTCCTGTCATGGTGCACGGACAGATGTGTCTTCAAATGTAAAGAGAACACGGTAGTTTGATTTATCGGAGACGACACAGTAACAGGAAAGAGGCAACATTTAGCATCCTGCTTAACCCGTCTGGTCGGGAGCATAGAGCCAAATTATTCATTATGTGTTATGGTGAAAAAACTGTGTGAAACTTTAAGCTTTTATTTTGTAACTCTTGATTTCCGATCTTGACTTGCTTCTCTCGTTTTAACTTCCCGTGACAGATTACAAGTGTTATTTCCCACAGTACCAGAAAGGGAGCGACAACCCAGTACCAATTTGAAAAATGTATCGTTTCACAGCTTACACTATCTGACCTAAAGTCATGGACACTCTTAAAGCCAAATCTACTTTAGTTAGTTATTTTAATACTTTTGTGAAGGAGTTAAAAAAACATCACTGTTTTTTTAGAGATGGTGATGTCTTATCTGATTAGTCCATGTCCGTTGTTACTCCCTAACTGTTCTTTTGCCTTATTGTCCTTACTGAACTTCTCAACTGTGTCCCTCATGACTATGCATTATTTTTATTATGAAGGCTTTGGTTTGATTAGAGAAGGTTACTTGATTCACTGTGAACTCTTCCACTGTATTGTTATGGTCTGAGTCCTGTACACATTAAATTACAGTTGTAGGTCCTGTACAGTGAATCTTCTGGTTTAGGGTTTAGCAAAAAACATCACTGGACATGGGAAGATATGAAAAATGGGAGCTTTTTAAAGTATCTTCTTATTACAGAACAGTTACAAAACCTCTTTCCACACAAGTGGCTCATAAATCAGTTATAATGTACAAAGTCAGTGCAGATTGCCTTCTGTGTTTTGCCGCTCTTAAATGTGGGGCTATAAACGGCGTTGAAACAATGTGATACAAATTGCAGTCTATCCAGCTCTGACTTGCAGGATTTTCAAAGCATCATCACTTCCTGTTAAAACTCCATATTATATCAGTTAATTCACTTTATGGGAAGAAGCAGTGATTAGTGGAGAACTGATGTTTTTTAATCTGTTAGCCAACGATGAGAATTATTTTGCACATTTTCTAAACTGATGCCATAGGCTACACATTTTTTTGATAACATGCTGTTAATGTATATATAAATAAATGGTTGTGCAGACTGACAGGGACGCCCGGGCCCTCTGACGGTCCACAGATTCAGCACACATCTGTTATTGATTAAAGCTCATTTCACAACACAGGTCAGGCAGGTTAAAGAGGGAAAGTACAGTACTAGCTTGTGTGTCCACAAAAACCCAAACAAATCAAAATCTGAGTATGTGACTGGATATAAACTTTTACACCTGAGTTAAGAGTTCACAAGCTGTGTTAGTATTTTTTTAAATTATTCTTGTAATATTTTAACCAAATTCCAGTTGCCCCTTTTCCTTTTTAACTTGTGATTAACAAAATGCCCTGTTTCAAGTTTCTACAACCAAAATGCCTTCAGTTTAGCCTTGTGTAATTTGGTCCTCCGGTGTTGACATTATAAGTGAGACTTTGTAAAAGGATCCTGAATTTTGCTGGTTGGATTTATTTTCTGGCTAAGTGACTTTGATATAGGCTATATATTTTTCTACAGTCAAACTTCTTCATCATGTTAGGTATGCACAGATACTGTAACTGTGTATTTACAGTTTTTTACACAAATCTTTGTTTTGTATGAAAGGCCTGTTTGGGCAGAATGACATCTTCCAACTCTGCAGTGACAATAAGGATCCTCAGCCGTGCTTTGTGTTGCAGTATTACAGTTTCACTGTTATCAGACCTCAGTAAACGTGGGTCAACATACCGTATTCCTGTTTTTACCTCTCGCCTTTATTTCAGCTGGAGAGACTTCAACCAAACATGCTGTTCACTCCTCCAGTCTCTCCAGCTCAGCTCACAGTAGGTGTAGTATTAACCTTTGAAGAAGGACCTGTTGCTATTGCTCCTTGATTTTTATACAGACTTTATATGCAAGATGGCTGTCGAAGCAATTTCTTTTAATTCCACGCTGTATGGACTTGCTGTGCAGTTGAGTCAATACTGACCTCAGTCGTTTGTACTCAAGAGACACGTTGAAGGAAACTGAACATTTTCTCTTTAATTCATATAAACTGAAGGGCCAGTGTCTCTGTGAGTGTCAGTGTGTGTACAAATCTTCTGTGTTTTGCACTTGAAAAAGAGGAAAGTTGTTACTGTATGTATGATAACTTTTTGAGAACATTGTATATCCCTGCATTGCTTATTTGTGGGAACTTAATTATTCCTGTTTGTACTTTATTGCTCATTTTTAAACATTGTGTTACTTCCTGTACCAAATATTGAATTTAAGGATATTGATTCATAGGAATGATGATGATGATGATGATGACTCAAGAAAAAAGCAGATCACCTCCTTCCTTCCTAACGGGGGTAAGAACTCTTCAGGTATGACTATCATAGTAATGCTGTGCTGTTTCACCCCGCCACCCCGCCTCCTCCAGAGACCCCAAAAACTCATGTATGTTATCTAACCTGTGATGCTCTTCTGTCGCCCTCTTCCTTTTCATAGTGGATTGTTTCTCTTAAGCAAATGTAATATTTTCATATTGTAGTAACTGGTCCTTGTATTTAGACAATGTTTTTACCTTCATGCACTGTGACTAATACAATGCTGCTATATCACAAAGACTTTTATTTTGTACGTCACATTTAGCTGATGCAAAGTGGCGAATATCGCTAGAGGTGACTGATACAAAGTGGGCTTGAATACGGAGGCCCTGCTTGCATTGTTCCAATTCAATTCAGGCTTCATTGTGCTGCCTCGGTGCAGTGTATTAATCTCAGAGTGACTGTGTGCACAACCGTAGGATCTGTTGCTCTTCCCGTTGGTCTTCCTTATACGAGCATGATAGAAAGAAAAGAGACAGTAAAATGTAGCAGTAAAATCTTTTTAAAAAACCCATCTCTCTGCTCACTGTGGTTCAATAAAACTGTGATGTTGCTTCTTCTGCAACAGTGTTAATTTTGGCATAAATGTTGTCTGGGTTCGGTTATAGTTTTATGGTTGACTCTAGTGACAGCATGTGAAGAAATTGTCCAATATATCTGACACCAATCTAGACTCTGTCCTCAAATGACTTAAAAACTGTCGAGTTAAAACATTAAATCCTGTAACTGAAATTTTGACAAGATGCATATTTGTATCACATGTTGCTATGTATAATTAAAGTGCATGTGTGCATGCTGCAGTGTTGACATGTGCAGCATATTAAGATCTGCTATACGTTTAATTCATAATTAAATGATTAAACACAGATTTCTAAATAATTCTAATTATATTTTAGCCATGCTAGCAACTCTGAAATATCTCAACAACTATTGGATGGATTGATTGGATTGGATGTTGCGTTCATGGTACCCAGAGGAAGATTTGTAGAAACTTTAATCCCCTGACTTTTCATCTAGCGTCTTCTGCAGGTCAAACTGTCCACTAGTTTGGATTAAATAACTGAAAAACTAATGACATTCCTACGAGCCTCAGCTGTACTTTGTGTTTAGTGCTAATTTGCAAATGTTAGCATGCTAACACGGTGAACTAAGATGTTAAACATATACCTGCTGAACATCGACATGTTAGCATTATCACCGTGAGCATGTTAGCATGCTGACATTAGCATTTAGCTCAAAGTGCTTAAGCCGCTAGCATGGCTGCACAATCTTAGTCTTGTATACAGTATTTTTCAGTCAAGTGAATTTTACTGTGCATATGAACATTATTGTGATACAAATCTGCACATTTTAACAGGCATTCGCAGCCTGCATATGTTTCAGTTGCAAGATTTCAGTTGTTTTTAGCTCCCTAAGATAAAACTGCTGGTCATGATTGTGCTTTGACAGCAACAATCTGCCAGCAGTAATTCTTTAGTGTAAATGGCACAAATATTCAGTAGCATCTGTATACAGTGTTATGTAGTTGATCTCATGTTATGATGTGATGTCAAGTACTTTTAAAATAGAATTGGTAGACAAAATGAATACTAAACGACAACAATGCCTATTACAATGTCAGTAATACAGACAAAGTTATAGACACACATCCGTGAATTAGGGGCCTTTTAGGTAAACTGCCTGAAGTTAAAGCTTATGAAAAACTGCATTTAGAATACGTTTGGACCTGGTTAAATTTGCCTCCTTATACAACAAAATATATTCTTAGCTTACATAGGCTTTGGAGTTTAGAAACTATGAGAATCTTGAGTAGATCTCAGACGTAAAAGTCAAAAAAAAAAAACATGCATCTATAAATCCTCTTGTAGCACAACATAATATGCAAAAAGTCAAGTGCAGTTATACTGAAATATGCTTCAGAGAATCTGTAGCTAGCAAGTCAGCCAGTGTCAAGATTATTATCTCAAATATACACAGGCCTTCCATGCATCCACGACTTATCAGAGAGGAATGAAGGTTAGACGTCTGAGGTTTAGAAAGCAAAAGGATTTGACAGTAGCATGGAGTTACAAGGAGGTAGACGACAAGAAAAGTGATGTGTGAAAATTGATCATTGGTTTAGATGTGACTATACTTTGCTGGCATGATGTCAAACTCCCATCCAGGCAGAACAGTTGTGCAATACATAGGCACACTAGCTGAATATAGAGGTTAGAAAGGTGTTTTGTGGAGGTTTTCTCTGGACAGTGGCTGCTCTGCCTGAGTGACGACCTCACTTTCACACATGTACTTCCTCTTCCATTTCTTACATGTTTGATTAGCAGCAGCTCTGATTAATCTGGTTCCTGTGTTGGTGACATGACTGAAGATTTCCCATCAAGTGATTTCATTGCTGTCTTGTCTTCTCTTTTGTTGGTTTTAGCTCAATATGATAATGTTACCTAATAGCATCCTAAAGTGTGCAGTACAAAAACCTGATGGCTGGATTGTGAAGTTGTTCTCCATGTTAATTTCTAGTAAACACACTGGAACTGGCTCTTTTAATTAAAAAAAAAAACCTGAGAAATAATCATTTTTGGGAGAATCTGTTGTTGTCATTTGTTGCGATTTTTTTCTGTGAGCTTTGGTGAACTCAAACATCCAATAAAAGCATGCACTGTGATAGGCTGAAGCTCACTGTGCCGACTGATCACCAGCACGCTCTGAATGAAGTCAGGAGTGTCTATTTGGAAAGTATTGAGCAGTTACATTACCGTCAATACAAACGGCCAATTGCAATTGATGATTCAGATGATCACCCCACCCAGATCTGCTTTGCTCATCATTACATAAGGGCTGGTTTGGGATTCACAGCTGTGTGATCGAGCACCCGGAGGAGGATCGATCAGTGAGAGAGGTTAAAACAAACTCACTGTCTGCCTGGCAATAACTACTGCAGATAAAAAGCACGAGCAGTGTGGGGCAGTGCTGCACTGACTGTTTATAACTGTGAGGACCAGGTTTGTATTTCATTATAACTTGAAAATCTGAGTGCAAGTGGTTATCTCACATTTTCCTGTATAAACCTAAAACTATTTTCAGTTTTAGCCATGCTAGATTATCGGTCCACCACTTTGGTCCAGACTGAAATATCTCAACAACTATTGGATAGATATCTATGAAATGTTGTACAGACGTTCATGGTGCCCAGAGGATGAATCCTACAGACTTTGCTGATATCCTGACTTTTCCTCTAGTGTCACCATGAGGTTCAGATTTGGTACCTTCATGTTCCCCTCAGGATGAATTGATCTCTTTACTTTTCATCTAGCATCCATCATCAGGTCAATCAGGTGAAAAAATTAATCTTTATTTATTAATCTTTAAAATCATACCAATACTGTTTTATGACCAAATACTTGCTAAACTAATGACATTCCCATCAGCCTCAGCTCTACTCTATGTTTAGTGCTAATTAGCAAACGTTAGCATGCTAACACTCTAAAACCAACATAGTGAAGATGGTAAATATGACCTAATGAACATCCTAATGTTGGCATTGTCATTGTAAGCATATTAGCATGCTGACGTTAGCATTTAGCTCAAAGCGTCACTGTGCCTAAATACAGAATGAAACGTATTTGCTTAAATGCAGTGATGACACCACACTGGCACTTTTTTTATCCGATATGCAATGTTAGCCTAGCAAACAAATCCTAGGTAGCTAAAGTGTATACTGAATAAGTGAGTCAATGAGTGTTTATACACAACTAATTTGCAACAGAAAGTACAATGAAAAACATTTTTTTCGACATGATAAGGAAACCTTTTTAATAAATGTATTAACAAAGTCGCAAAATGTTCACCCTGAACGTATATGCAAACTGCAAATATGACATTAATTAAATATAATATCGCAATTACTGATATATTACTCAGCGGACATCATCCCAATTGCTAGCAAATCTGCTGTCACCGCCACTACAGTGTATGGTGCTCTGGTGTAAATTATTTATTCACTACTTTGCATTTATAAAAAAAACAAATCATTCATCATCGACAATCAAAGTGCAGGCATTTTACACAATAGCTCATCAGCCGCTGCTGCATGATTGCCTGTAGCATATCAGCCAGTGGTTATTATAGTGGACGTTTTACTGTGGTTATGGCTGCATAGGCCATGTTCGATTCTGGAGAACATTTAGATGCAGCAGCCCCTAGCCATCGGACATTAACGCTCAGAGTCACACAGATAATGCATCATGCATTTTGTTCTTCAATATCAACACCACGGTGACTGCTGAGCTTGAAACACTTCCAGCATTTCAGTGTCTGTTAATCACGGAATCAATGGCCCAAATGGGTTGAAATGAAAATCATTTACCAACATTGTTTCAATATTTATTGACATCAACCTGCTGCATGAATTCAAATCAAAATGTCAACAATGCATTGACCAGGTCATACGAGTGTGTTTGAGAGGGCAATGATAATCTGACAGCGTTACAAAGGTAGAAAACAAGTCAGCTTCAAGGTCTCTTATAGACTTCCATTTACTTTATGAGACAAATCAAACTTTCAAGTCACTAAAATCTGTCAAATTTACCTAATTGTATACATTTGTATTTGCGTCACAGACTAAAACTTGTTTTTCAAAGTGAGTGAGGTATCAGGTGAGAAAACTCTCACTCTCAGCTTTGAGGTCTCCAGACTTGAAGGCTCCAGTGTGCCAGGACAGTAATTAAGTTCAACTTAATTAAGGATGATTAATTAAGTAAAAAGAAATGTATTAAGAGTTAATTAATTGTCATATTTATAGCAATAGTTAATTTAACATATATGTGCGTTAATAATGGAAATTCAAACTATGTTCTTTGCTCAAAACATTGCTGGATTTGTGTTAAGCATTTAGCACTCTTATTTTGGAAAGACATTTAAAGTTTACTTTTCTTGTATCTATATAATAAACAAGTTTCCACAGCTTGTGCGTTGCTTTACCATATACACTTGTTTTCACCGTGACATTATCATCATTATGGCAGCATATTATTAAATGACTTATTCGCTGGATGGCATGCACCCACACTAATTACAACAGAGCATAACCTGCAGAGATGAAACGGGAGCTCTCGTGGACCATCTGGTGAGCGTTTTAGACACAGCCCTGGCAGTCAAGTACTGGTTTGTACCTGCTGTCACTGTTTTTCAGAGTTTGTGCCAGAACAAAAAAAATGGTTCAAAAGGATTAAAACTGGTCCTGAAATTACAAGCAATGTTGCCATGTGACGTCCCTGCTTAATTAAAATGTGGCTTTAAATGGTAGATGTGTTGCCTGAAACCAGTTTAGAATTTGCTGCAGCAGATCAACCTGCTCCTGAAAACCAGTGATAGTGGATAGCTGCTATTCAAAATAACAGCCACTCTCCCTTTTCTGGGAGAAATCATTATTATTCTACGTGCTCTCATCTCATTTAGAAACTGAGATACAAGAGAATATTTGTGTATCTACAGAATGGAGAGCATTTACATTTCTGCAAGTCATAGAGATACAGCAGTATATAAACCATTAATACATGATTTATGATGCACTATAACTTAGTTTTAAGCAGAAATAAAGACAATTTTTAATTGGCTATTGATGTATTTGTCAACAACTATAACTCCTCTTATGAAGCATCCATATCTGATGTATTAACAGGAAATGAATGCTTAATAAAACAGTATAGCATATTCATAATCATCTGTAATGATATGTCTTAAGTAGTTCGATTGATGTATCAATAACCAATTTTAAGAGACTTACATTTTTAAGGTGTGTAAAAAAACATTTAGTAACAGTTTATACACGTGCAAATCATTCATAGGTGGGTTTAAATCTGTTTATAAATGTTAGCGGGAAAATTCATTCTTGACATTGGAAACCATAGTTTGACAAAAAAAAAGTAACTTAAGGTTACTTACTGGCTTTTTCCAGAGCTTTCAACTGTGACAAGAGAGCAAACTCTATCATGAGGAGGACTGTGAGATGTGGTTGAAAGCTCCAGGAAAAGCAACTATGTGGACCTTGAGTTGGGATTTTTTTTTTCTGTCAAACATTATTTATATATGTGTTTACAACTCCTAATGATATGTCATTGTATATGCTTACAGATATGTTGCATTGTGTTATTAGGCATTTATGAAATGTTTATACACTGGATATATATTCTGACTATAAAGGCTAAATAGGGAGTTAAAACACAGTGTTACCGATAAATTGATAAGAGTTTTCTGATCTTATTTGACTGTTCTAACCAAGTGAAATAAATAGTGAATGTTTATTTTTTTAGTAAATATTAACACAACATGACCACTTAATATTGTGTGATAGCATCAATATTAAGGAAATTAATCAAAAATATGTGGTTTGCTCATCCTAACAATACAGTCTTAGTACTGCTATGCACAGTATTGGCATTTTAGCTTGTTTACTGCTCAAGCCCGATATTGATATTCCACCATATTTCACATGGGTTTTATACTTGATTGCCTTCTATAAATTGTGCTGTCATTTATTAATGTCTACTGTTACTGTAAACCAAGTTATTATTAGAATTTATATCATTTGATTTTACTATTTACCTCAAAAGAAGCTGGGGGTTCACATATCTCCCGGCTGGTTCATTAGGAGCAGGCTTGTTGCTACTACTTTGCAGATCGGTGATGCAGTCAAACCTGCCAGCATCATCCAGCAGATGGAGTCCTTAAACTGCAGCCGCAGTTTATAAATCCAAATAAACTTCTGTTCACTTTGCCCTCATGAAGCTCATCTGCAATCCCTGACTGGGTAATCAAGACTAAAATCAGTCATTTCAACACAATAAAAAGCAAAATGTTGAAATCAAATAAAGAGTATGGACAGCTCTTTGCTCTCTGATGATTACACCACACTGGAAACGTTTCATCACCTTCTTACATGGGCATGAATTCATTATAATTTCCCAGAAAACAGTCCTTCATTTGCACTTCTAACATGCACAAATAAATTGCATGTTTTTTTCTTTTCTTTTTTACATTAATGAAATCCACAGGAGTTACAACCTAACTTTAATAACCAATATTACGATAGTACCAATAATAACTGGTAAGCAGTGGTGAGATTGGCTATATCCAGAATTACATAATTATACCAGAAAAAGAGAATATAAATGAATGAAAGAAAACAAATAAACGGTCTATATCTATAGTTTACATTTGTTAAGTGGACTCACCAAACACCTCGTCATGATTCCAGTAAACCCTTCTTGTTAAATGATGTTAAATTTCACTAAAAGAAAAAAGAAAAGAACAAGAGATGTTTGAGTGTACAGACATTTCACAATAAAACTTACCACCAAACACAAAGCCACAACCATACACTCAAACATTTTATTTCATTATGTAGAATTGTATATGGGTCTTGCCCCAGTGAGCTAGTGAGGCATAAATAACGGCAAGCACGAAGGACAAATTAGTAAGAACGCGAAACTGCCTCCTCGGTACCAGAGATAATAAAACTACAAGATAGGTCACCGCCGAGAAAGAGAAGTGACGGACATAATCACCGCGCCATTAAAGCCGAGGGAACACTAGCTTAGCAAAGATGGCGTCAGTTGCGTGTTGCCGTTTGCCAGCCGGTCTGCTCGTGTACCCTATGAATCTCCTCGATGTAGAAGATGTTCGATTTACTGCAATGTGCTTTTGTAAAACAAAGCTTTATTTAACAGTTACATACATACAAGGGATTGCTATCCATTCAAATAGCGTCCAAATAGCAACCTAGAAAGAGCTGCTGTGGGCGTAGTGCTAATGGAGCTCTTTCCTCCACAGGGTCTTTGGTCTGAGAGCATCATAAGAGCCTGGTTACAGATAGAAAATACATCTAGCCTGCTTTTCCTTCCTGGACATTTCATTAATCTTTCTGTTATTCTAATATGCGAGAAATCAGACATTCCTTTCATTTGTAGTACATACACAGTCACATTTAAATACCAGCAGAAAATTGCACAATTTAAACTGTGATGTAAACCATTAAACCAGACTGCAGCAGTCCCCATAGCAACAGAGGAGAGGGTGGGCATCACAAAAGGCACAGAGACACGTAATGATTCAGGCCTCTGGAGTTCACATCCCAATCTGTTTATAATCTTTTAGCACTAAAAACCAAAACCACACACCACATAGACCATCCTGTTCCATGTCAGAGACTGAAACCTGAGAGATTCCAGTTAGCCCCAATTTGCTGGGCACAGATATGGTACGATCCACCCTCATAAGAAAACCTTCACCAAATGGCTTCCCCCTCCCTCCATCTGGCAAGTACCATTCACTGCTGAGGGGTTGATCCTATCCATCCACCACAAATCTAGTGCTCATTGTGGCAGAATTGCAGTGCACTGGACTGTACAGAGCAGGGTACCATCCAGGCTGTTGTCTGTGAGGGGTGGGGTCCAGCTACACTGATACCACCAAACATAAGCTTACAGAGGGGCACAGACAGGCAGACAAGGAGAGAAAAAAGGAGAGAGAAGAGGGGGGAAGATTGCACCTGAAGAGGAATATAATACGGGTAAGGAGAAAAGGGGGAGGATGGAGGGAGAAGGAAAAAGACAATGGGGAAAGGTCCAGAATGGTTCAAATAGATGCGCTCCTTTGCTGCTCTGCTTTTTTTCCCCTGTTGACAATCCATCCTACTTGATTCCTTTTCCATCTGTGACACATTTGTTTTCGCTCATATGCATATTTGTTCATCGTTTCATAAATGTCTGTATGGCTGCAGTGCTTATTTCATCCTACATTTGATATTTCTGTGGTTATTCTTGTTCGTAGTGGGAGAATCTGTGGGCCACGGTGAATAAATCTGACCATTTGGCCCAGTTTACATGTTTTGTTTGTATTTGATAAAATAGATATAGCTTTTGATGGCATATAAGATGACATAATACAACAGCTGAGCCAATTCTTTGACACAATATTGACTGATATTTACACTTCATTACTGGATACTGACTGGTTTCACGCTTGCTTTGCTGCCAAAATCTATAAATTAGCACTAAAATACTATAATATTTGAGCGTAGCTTTTATCATATATTACATAATAGTAATAATATAACATATTTGTCTTAAAACTCTTAATTCACACATATAGTTCATTTGATCAACCACCCAGAATGTTGTATTAAAAAGCTAATTTTGCTATCAATAAACCTAGCTGTCCGGAACCTATAACCATTATTTATACATTTTTATTGTATTTTATTGTATTGTATTTCTAGGATTACTGGATCAATCATCCCTGGGGAAGCAGGGCTATAGGGAAACTAAGTCAGTTACAAAATTAGAAAAACAAATGCACAAATTTACAGAATGTATTTCCATCCGATTCAAATCCATGAGGCTTAATTGTTGCTGTGTTTGTGGCTAGGATGAAAGGAGACACCCCAGTGAACAGCACCATGAGCGTCGGCCAGGCCAGGAAGCTGGTGGAGCAACTGAAGATAGAGGCTAGCTTCTGCAGGATAAAGGTAAGACAAGCCGGACGCCTCACATTCAGATATGAATCATGATAGTGTAATGCACTAAAACACATGTAATACAAAGGGGGGGATAGAAGCAATTGATGAGTAAAAACAATACAGTGGATTAAATAGCATTTTCAGTCTTAAATAATAGTTTCAATCTCAATTTGACTTTCTGAAAAGCTAAAGAAAATCCTGCTTTTTAGATACAAGTCCAGATATTACACTGGAATCATATGTGTCGCAGTAGGTCAAGTACATGTCCAGATAAATCATGCGTCAGAATAATACTACCACACTGGTATTCAGTGATTAATGCTGCTGCACAAACTGCCCATCAGAAGTTTAACTTTGCAGTTGACCCTCTTCTGTACATATAAAGGACAGCACTGAAGAATTTTAACAAACTTTCATTATCGTGACCTTCTCAAATGCACTTTGAGTCAGTGCTTCCTATTGGAGCGTTTCCAAATGGTATTGGCTTCTGTCATGTTCCTAACGGCATCATAAAACACCTTGCAGAGGCACCTTGACTCTTTAAACAGAACGATCCATCAGTGTAAAAATGAAGTAGGGGTCAAACTTATATATAACGCTGATAATACCATGTTTTACAGACAATTTTCAGCTGCTGTCACCTCTGGCAAAGCATAACTTGATGGCAAGATTGGGCTGAGGGTTTGAGAGAAGTCTGAGAGAAAAAGACATGAGAAGAAGTTGGAAGCAGCGGTCACGTTCAGAACGATGAAGTTGCTATTTACTGTGAACCTTTACATTTTTTAAATCCATAAAACAAAATTAGAGGTATTCTAGGACTAAATGAGGATTCAATTTAGATAGATTACATATTTTTTTATTTTTATATGTTCACACATTTCATCAAATCCACATTTAATTAAGCAATAATAACTTACAAATTGAAGTGAATCCAAATATTTATGTATTGATTCCTATACTTTCCACTCAGATTTTCTGCTCTTTGTCTATTTTTGTGCTCATGTTCTATTACTCACTGCTATATCATGATACAGATGTGTTTTCATCAAATTAATCAATGTTTCATCCGCTCTTCCTGTTAGTATTATTTATAGTTGTATACCTATTTGCATTTTCTATGTCCAGACACATTCAAATTCAAAATGGACAAAATTGTTTTTCCAGCTTTGGTAGAGAAACATTTGATGCAATTTAATTTTAGGTTTTGACTGATGTATATCATTTAGTTTTGAGCAAACTTGCCACATTTAATTCTGCCTGCATCTTCAATGTTAAGAGTTTTCATTAGCCAATGTGAGCTATGTCACTGAGAGACATTAAAATGTTCAGACTAAGGCTTAAAACCCCAAACTGTGTAAAAGGATCTGGTGAAGGGTTGTAAATGGAGACTGTCATTATTATTAAATATTACTACGACAACACACTCTACACAATGACCTGCATGGACAGAAACAACGGATTGAATACGTTTGGCATTTGGTGCCAACACATGCTGGGAAAAAGAAGATAGTTCCAAAAGCAAACTGAGGGAATCAAGTGGGAAATAATACCCATCATTACCAGAGCTGTAAGACAATACACGAATGGTCTTCTTGAGGGTCATACAGACAGAGGGCATCTGTGTGACCCTGTATACACTGTTAGTGTTTATAGTCTGCAGTTAAATAGACAGCTTTACCTACAGTACATCCAACACCTGGGAACATGGAAATGAAAAAGTGGACAAAAAAACTGTTTGTATATACAGTACTGTATTAGCAAAAAATGATGTCAAATCCGAAGATATCCTAGATATACTTCAGAATACAAATACAATGAGGGTTTCCAATATGTAAAGATCTCTATGACTATCCACATTAAGAGGAGGGAAGCTGCTGGCTTTTAAATATTGCAGAAGTTTCCCTGTGGAAAACTTAAATTTCTTGCGGTCTCTAAATGCACCATGACCTCTGAGCAGAGACAGACAGATTAATGAAATCAAAGGTTGAACTTCGATTTTTACTTTATTTGTGTAATGGACTAATGGTTGAAAACAGCATAATGTAATGTAATGATGCTCATGAGCCGCCCTAAATCTTATCATCCTCACCTCCAGGTATCAAAGGCAGCGGCAGACCTGATGGCGTACTGCGATGCACACTCCTGCGACGACCCCCTGATCAGCCCCGTGCCCACCTCAGAGAACCCTTTCAGGGAGAAGAAATTCTTCTGCGCTCTGCTTTGAGACCAATCAGGGATTGTTGTGATTAAAAGTACAACTGTACAGTATGTACATGTATGTACAGTGTGTACGTGTACTTCCAATCTAAATAAGACTTCAATAGTACATTGAAAAGCTGCCGATGTACAGTACATAATCAACTATAAAATGTCTCGAAGTAAATTCTTTAACTGCTAACGTCTGTCTCAATGTTAGAAGGGGAGAATAAAAATAATAAGGGAATTTGAAACAAAACCTAAACATTCAATCAATAAAGAGTCAGAGTTATCACTATAGAAAATAACACGAGAAGTCTAAAGAAAAGAAACTTAAAAAACAGCTATCATCTGGTTGAAAACATGGACATTTCATGCTCATATATATTACAGGTAACTGCCAAAAAGGAAACACTCTGAGCATCAAGTGTCTTAACAGGCTCCACAAGTCCCAGGAACACATTCACACATACTCTGCAGCATTTGAGACTCTGAACTGGGAGGCTAAATTCCCACATTAGGTCTTTGGATTATGGCGGTGCTACATGTCTCAGATGCTGCTCTGATGGGTCAGCCTAAATTGTCCATACATTTGAGATCCAGCCAATGAGGAAAAAGACAAGCCTATGTTAGGTAATTAAGTATGACATCTCCCATAATTGACAGTTTCCATCTGGTGACTACTCATAGATGGAGGTGATAGCTTCTTCAGATTAGAAATGCTTCATTCTTCATACAGAATGTTTTTTTCTCCATCATTTAGATTGTCCTGAGCTGTATCCCATCTGTCGTAAATATATTTTGTATTCTTCACTCACTTAGGTGTTTTCTGTTTTGGCAGTTACTTGTGTCTACCAAGGACAACAGCTGTTTATGAGTGGATTATAATCATATAATCAATTTATTTCAAGGTTTTATTAAGATTTTAGCATTTAGCTCATTTCTATACTGTTGCTGTAGTGTGGATATGGAAGTGTGTGTGTGTGTGTGCATAGGTGCTACTGTGAAACTTAAGCAACAACTCTGAGCATCTGATCACTGTCAAATCAAGATTTTATATTTCAATAGTACACAGGCCCGAAAAAAAAAAAAAACATTCCAGGGGTTATGGACATTCAATATATGATCTAAGCCATTAAAGCAAAATCAGCTATTCGATTATTGTGAGTCTGTCACGTGAACAATTTTCTATTTCTTTAAGGCAATTATAATGTACTTTTAAAGACAGGTGTACATCGTCATTTTAACCAATCAGGTCTGAGAGGTTCTCCAGAGCAGAGGGGTCCTTCAGCGGTTTCCAAAAAACTCAAGGAACAGCATCTACTCATTCATGTGAAGTGAGGACTGATGTGAATTCCTATTTCAATTAAAGGCACCACTTTCTCCATGGTTACCTCTCCATCTACAGTACAGGCAATGGTTTACTTCTGTTACATCATATCCCCCCCCAAAAAAGAAAACTGCTCTCATTTGGAGTCCCCTCAGACATGATCCCATCAAGTGAGCTCCGTGGCATCTTCCACATGATAAAACGTTTGGGAACCCCCGCTTTGGACCATTTAAAAAAAAAATGAACCAATGTATTTTCAATGTCTTGCAAATGTCAAATTTGGAGCTTTGGCGAAAAAGTAACCATGGAGTATCAAGCATTGAAATAAAAACCTCCTGTTATCAAAGGGTTTCTGTCATTTGTGATTTTATTTGATAAAAATGTGATCTTTAATGAAAACACATAATATATGTCCAAATCTGATACTTTGCCTTTTATTTTTTAAACAAAAAAGCTGCTACACAACGGTTACATCTTCAAACAGCTGGTGATGTGTGGAAGATTACATGACACAGCTGGGACATGCACTACTGCATATTTTATAGTTCATGTGACAGAATAAAATGTTTAAACTAGCATGCAATAAGGCATCATGTTTAGAAAGACAGTCAAAGATAATATCAAGCTCAGTCATGGAGACCTGACCTAAATCAGGCTTGTTGGTGTTACAAAATACATATTGTAGGTAGTATTCCATCTTCATGTAAAGCCAGAGGAAACTTAAGATCAGGGATTTACCTTTTCCCGTTTAGAGGTAATTAAAAGACAAAGTAGTAGTAGACACGAGCAGTAGATTGGATGGGTTTTGCTTCACTCTTGTTGGGTTTTTGTATTTGCAGAATGAGAAACCAGGTCAACTTCTATTGAAGCTTCAAATACATTCTATCATCATAAGAGTAGAGGATATCAACTCCTTTAGCCTCTTAGCTGTTAATGAACAGGGTGCTGACTGATTTACTGCAGCATGGTTATTGGTTTTGATTCAGATGGCTGCCATATAATTCTGGCATTGTTTAATCCAAGCAGGACTCGCACTTTCTTCACATCATGGTAGCCATTTAAGCACACCAACAAGTCGCATCAATCTGAATGTGTTATACTTATTGCAACTCACTTGCCCTTGACCCCCAGCGCTTCAGGCAGGCACAAAATGCTTTGTCTGGCTAATCTAGTAGACACATACTTTATGTAAAGGCTGCAGCCTGTTCATCAGCAATAGACTGACACGTTTTTGACAGTGTTTGAGTTTGTTGCATCTGTATCTTTATTTATATACATTTCCATCTTCAGGTTCAAGCACATTTTGAACAGAACAGATGTTGGGGGTCTGGCCATGTTGCATTTTCATTTGCAGGATCAAAAGTTAAAAGTGTTTGTAACAATAATATAAAAAAGGCTCTGCTAAGACTAGGGTCACATTAGTTCTGAGGTTTAGTTTTTGTGTTTCACATAAAATCACGTCACCTCCTATGCACTTCAAACAGACCATCCACCTCTTCCAGAAATCATTTAAAAACATTGTTGGTGGACATACGTGATACTAAACTGTGCTAGAATGTGCTGGTTAAAAAATACAGTTTACACCAACTTTCCAAAAACGAAGCAAATGGGGCAAGAAGTCCCAGAGTTGAAGGCGGGTACAAATGTTCGTCTGGATTGTACTGGTAAACAATCACATTACACGGAAAGAAAAATGTGTGGTGAACTGAAACACATCCATTTTGTTCTGACGTTAAAAGGTTTAAACATAGATCAAACCTCAGTACAACATGACCAACAACTGATGAAGCATACATTTAAAATTCAACCTTTAACAGAAAGTACATGCAGTATTTCAATTATCTTGGGTAAACTGAATGTTACAACCATGAGCAGCTTTTTCTGGAAACTGAAACTGAAAACTGGAGCTCCTCTATAAACTGTTCTCCCAGCAGACATTTTGACTAGTCAAATACAGGTACTAACATCAACAAGGGCTGCATTGTATTTAGGTGGCCCACTGTCACAGCCCTGCTAATGTGTTTGCAGGCTCAGTGACATGACTTATTGTAAACCTAAATGGAAACTAGCCATCATAAATGTTATCAGTTACACCTGTTCTTTTACTACTATGACAAGTCAAAATGTACTCAGTAAAAAGGGCTAACAGTGAGTAGACGTTACAGGCAGATAGAATTGTCACATTTTGTGATTATCCAGACAACCTACTAATTTAATGGCAATTTAAAGAAAGAAAGAGTTGGCGACTTTAGTCTAGACCTTCTTGTCAAAGACCATGAGGAGGGCATGAATGTGTGAATTCTATTTGGGGGTTAAAGGATTTCAGAAACTCTAACATTAACAGCTTGAAGTATCATTTAAAAACAAGTTGACTTCAATTCAAATTCAGTGTGTACAGTGTCAGTTCATTATATATATATATATATATATATATATATATATATATGTGTGTGGGTGTGTGTGTGTGGGTGTGTGTGGGTGTGTGGGTGTTGCTGAATTGAATGAAGATCACTGAAAAGGTAATGTACAGTTTGGACTTTAGAAGTAGAAAACAGTGACTGAATGCTTTATAGGAAGGCGTCACACCATTCTTTAAGACAGCCATAGCAGTCACCTTGTTGTTTGGTATTTGCACTGCAGGTGTCCTTCAGCCAGTCCCGGAAGAGCTCCTCGTCTTTCTTCAGCACTAGAAACTGCCCGAGGACAACATATGCCTGTGGACGCAGAGATGAACACACAACAGAAAATCTAATTAAGACAGGAGTGCAAGAGTTAAATCAACAACCCTGTTGTCAAGTAGCCGATGTTTACTCTGAACTTGAAAAACAGCATAGATGAGTATTTCTTTACAGCTCTACAGTGATGACTGCGTGAATAGATGATTGGTATGTGGAAAAGAGATGGCTTGACACCTTACTGTACAATGAGAATAGATCTTAAGCAAGACATGTCACACACACACAAATAAAAAATGATACCCAGACAGATTTGTGGTAGCCTACTGGATAAACAGGAAAAAGGACAGAATAAAGCCACTTTTACTAGTGAATGCCATTTCGCTGAGCAATTAAAAAGAATGATGAATAACCTGCTAATCAAGTTATGCTTGATTTGATTCCAACCTTACTGCAAGTATGATAAACTGGTTAAGGTGTTAGCACAATAGCAATGACCTTATAGTGGTTGGTACTCAAAAACACATTAACAGCTGCTTTTACACAAAGGTTTTTCTGTTACTTGAATTTTACAACATTACATGCCTGGAATTGTTCATGTTACTTTGATAGAGCAGGGCGATTATGATACATGTGGAAAACTGAAAGCAAAATAATGACTTAACTAAGGTCACTAAATTTTATAAGATGCTGTGTTCTGAATTTTCATTTATTATTTTGTTGTATTGATTTCGAGACACTAATAAAATTACAGTGAGAATACCACTATCGCAGCAAGGATAAGCACCCTGTGGACAGTGCAGTTTATATTGCATAAAAAAGTTGAAGAAATTAAATCTCTATCACCTTGTCAAAACCTTTCTCCTCCAGTCTTTTTCCAAGGACTTCTCCGATGCCTGCAAGAGCCATTACAGATTTCTCACCCATGGGCTCGGCCACAAAATCTTTATGTTTTTGGGATGTCGACGACATGGCTGCTTTCTGGGCGGTCACTGATCACCAACTAAAGACCTGTAACACAAAGAAGACCACAATGTTAATTAAAATACAGTCAAATGCATGCTACAGAGTGAATGCAACCCCATCATTTAAATTTTGTTTTCCCCTTCATTATTTTTATGCAATTTTATTTCTGAATGAACTATGGGGAACAGACAACAGGGTTAAACTTTTGACTCTCAGCATTCAGTTGAAAGTATTTTCATCGACATCAGATGAACAGTGCTGCAATTGTAGCCATTTGTACGCACTTGGAAAAGTTAACATAAACTTAAACTAAGTCAACCTTATTTAATATTTGGTTTCAAATAAATCTACAACCCACAGACATCAGCAGACACTTGTTATCTTCCCGGATGATGGTCTGCCAGGTCTTTTCTGAAGCCATCTTTGCTTCACTACAGATGATAACAGATGATCTGTTAGTTTAGGAGCATTTTATCTTAATAAAACTGGATGACTACAAAGTGGTAGAGGAGTGCTGCTCACCCAGTAAGTGTTCTGGATTTGAATGCAATGAAAATAAAAGTATGTTAAGGGATCATGTTCAGGGTGTCAAGTTATTCCTCAAGAAAGTCATGACTTCAACCTCAGTCAGTTTCATTTCAAACCCAATGTGCTAACAACACACAATAAAATATATATCACTGTCCTATTATTTGACTGCACTGTGTAATGCATAGGACACACCATGTGCACAGAACTGAGGCTAAGCTAGTGTTCAATACAATATGATGAAATGTTATATCGCTAATGGCCATTTCAATCAAGTCATGAGAGAGTTAATAATAAGAGTTAGGCACAGATTGGGGGGAGCAATCATGTGGTTGTAAAAAAAAATATTTGAGAACATAAATAACTACTTTAACGTTAAAGTAACACCAGTAGGTAACGTTAACACTGGTAGTGTGTTTTTCAGAGGTATCAAAGGTCCGTTGTTTAGACAAGGAACCTGACAACAGCAAACAAGCGGGCACTGCAAAGGCTTCACTAATAGGGTCATTATTTAAGTAATGTTAAGGTTTGCCCAGTATTGAAACCGTACCACGCCTAGACAAACCACACTGGATAGCCATGCTTCCACGCAACCGTGTTTACACTCGTTGATATACTGAATAGCATCAATACAATAATACGGTACACTTCCAGCGTTGAATTGCGCGCGCAATACATTTAAGAGTGCTAATAGTTTTAGCACAACGAGCTAACGTTAACTAGCTTCAGTCTGCGTTATCGTCTATTTCCTTACGAGTCGCCACTGCTTGTTAGCAGAGGTGTTCGCTTTTTTAAAACATTACGCGATCCTTAAATAATCTCCGCAGTGTCGCCGTCGATGTAGATGGCGCTGTGAAGCGAGTAGCTCAGAATTTAGGCGCCTTCAAATTAACTTAAAGCTAACGTAGCTTCAACGGTAGCTAGCTAATTACTCTTAACTTTACCGCTTGCTGTTTTCTCACGCTACTTTTTGCTTACGGTATATTTTAGCTACTGGTAGCCACACAATAATTATGGCTGAGTATTAACTTGCCTTTTAATGTCCTGTCCAGGCAGAATATCACCGCAGTTCCACTTCGCTGGAGAGCAGTGTGGTTTCTGTTTCTGTCCTGGGCCCCGGCGACCACAATGCAATGCGGCCTTACGTCATGGGTTGATGTTTTCCCTGATTTTTGACTCGTAGGATCAACAGACCACCCCTTTGAACCATAGACATATATACGTATATATGTCTATGCTTTAACAGTGACTTCTAATTTGACAACTTTTCAACATGGCAGCAACTTATCATTTCTTCTAATAATGCAAGTAGACTAGCATCGACCCAGCCTTATGTCATACATGTGTTACCTGCAATAAAAAAAAGTAATTAAAACGAACTTTGATTGAAGGTTTTTAAGGTTCAAGGTTCAAGATTCAGCGTTATTGTCAATACAGGATTGCACAACGAAATTCAGTTGTAGCCAACAGTTTGTAGTGTTTCCAGTGAGTATGCTTCCTATTGCTCCTCCGTAAAAGTTAACATGAACTTGGCACAGGAATTTTGCCTTCTTAAGTTTCCTTAAGAAATACAGTTTTTTGAGCGTCCATGTGGGTGCTATTATTTTTAAGATGTGTGAGGGGCTGAGTGGAGGGCAGTAGAGATGGCATCCTCTGCAGATCTTTTGGCTCGGAATGCAAACTGGTGAGGGACCAGGGTGGTTGGGATGTTGAGGATTTATATATACAGTAGTTACTTAACGCCAAGTAACAGCTTTCAACCCACAGTCCATTTTAGGAAGCTCAATATCTTTATCATGCTCTCATAACATACCCCAATTTCGCATAGATATATGTGAAAATTAGTATCATTAAAACTTTTCAGGGGCATACTCTTCATATATATTTCCCAGCCACGGACCTATCAAATGTCCCTATAGATCAGTGGCATTCAGATAAAAACAATGGTCTAAATTCTGTTGGAAATTACAACAAACGTATCAAAGACTGGTGCAGAGCCTTCTAAAAATTTGCTAATGAGTCAACATACATTTCAGTGCATGTGTGGTGCCAAACCTCAAAAGCCCTGTTATGCGGTGATACTGATACATATTTTGTATCAATAATTATGACAATGTCCTTCTGAAAATTTTGCATGAGTGTGTAGGATGGATTAAACTCATTAACACGTTATTTAAATATTGTTCATATAGTATGTTCATATGTGCTTGTCTACCCCATGTCAGTCCATTTTCAGATGGCAAACCACTGACCACTTTGGTTGTTTTACTTTGATTTTTATATCTTATGCATGCTTACTTTGGGTCAAAATGTCTTGTTTGTACCGTAAGTCATTCAAAGGAAACCAAGTAGGGATGCTGAACCAATTTTGTTAATTACTAAATATACCAAGGTTTCGGAAAGGCATCAAAACATTCTCCAAAAACATTGGCACATATTACAAAAAGATGAATTGATAAAAAATATTTACATGGAACAGCCAAGAGTAATATTCTGAATTCGTGCCACCAAAACAAAAAAATCTATAATGTAATCACAGCGATCCCTGATGGAAGCTATAAATGTGGGGTTTGTGCGCAATGTAAAGGGTGTAATTTATTTATTAACATGCCCCTGTGGAAGACGATATGTAGGAAAAACATCAAGAGAATTAAAACAAAGAATTGAATTAAAAAATAGCAGAACATGAAAGTACCACCAGGTGTACAAAAAAAAGAGATTTACCCAGTTGCAGCACATTTTATGGAAATGAATCATTCACGCTCTTCCCTGAAATATATGGGAATTATGTATGTTTGTCAAAGAGAGGGGCAGATTTGGTGAAGCTGCTTCTTAAGAGGGAGGCATTTTGGATCTCTAAACTGGGCATGTTAAGCCCAAGAGGGTTAAATGAGGAATTAGACTAGAAGCCATTTCTGGATTATATCTGGAGTCCACTGGATTATATTAGTCCTCCACTAACATGATTTCTTTGAGAACAATTGGAAGTGTAGATGTTGGATAAATGGATTAAGCTCAAATGTAGATAGACTTTGACATGATAGGGTAATTTATAAATGTTAAGTGATGGAAGTTATTTAAATACAGTGTTTTGATAAAGTAATCTGGATAATGGGGCGAAAGAATACAGAATCAATTTAATTGTATTGAGTAATAATCAACCTTTTCCCTGTAGATGGGTTAAGATGAAATGTATTTGTCAGGACATGATGTAAAACGTTGATTGTATCAGAATCAGAATCAGAATCAGCTTTATTGGCCAGGTATGTGTACACATACAAGGAATCTGACTCCGGTTTTTCATTGCTCTCAATGTACATACACAGAAATAGACATACATACAGCTAAAAACAAGGACCACAAGCTCGAGAAGGTCAACATAAACATTAAACTACTATGTATTGATATAAATATAAATATATATTTTAAAAAGTATATATATATATATATATATATATATATATATATATATAGACAACAGCAACAATGACATTTGTAGACAGTATGACAATAGTGCACTGGTGCAGAGTGCAAAGGGTGTAAGTATGAATATAAATATGATTAATGTAACAGGTTGCTTTATATACATGAGGTTGGTGTATATGACACTATATACAGTATGCACAGCATATGCATAGATTTGTGATTGATTGATGATATTTACATGTTTAAAAGCTGTGTATTTAAGCAACGGGAAAATATAATTTACAGGTACACTGGAAGTTTGCCACAGGGTTATTGCACAGGGATTGTTCCTGACACTATGTGACTGATGTTAACTGATGTTAACTGATGTTAACTGTTCATCAGAGTGATGGCCTGTGGGCAGAAACTGTTCTTGTGTCTGGTTGTTTTGGCGTACAGTGTTCTGTAGCGCCTACCAGAGGGGAGAAGTTGGAACAGGTTGTGTCCAGGGTGTGACGGATCTGCAGTGATGGTTCCTGCCCGTTTCCTGACTCTGGAGATGTATAAGTCCTGAATAGAGGGCAGGTTGACACCAGTGATTCTTTCTGCAATCCTGACTGTCTGTTGTAGTCTGTTCCTGTCCTGTTTGGTGGCCGATCCAAACCACACAGTGATGGATGTGCAGAGAACAGACTGGATGATAGCAGTGTAGAACTGGACCAGCAGCTCCTGAGGCAGGTTGAACTTCCTGAGCTGGCTGGGCCTCTGCTGGGCCTTCTTGATGATGGAGTCGATGTTGGACGTCCACTTTAGGTCCTGGGAAATTGTGGATCCCAGAAACCTGAAGGTTTCCACAGCAGACACAGTGCTTGTTAGTATGGTGATGGGGGGCAGTGTTGTGGGGCTCCTCCTGAAGTCCACTGTCATCTCCACAGTTTTGAGCGTGTTCAGCTCCAGGTTGTTCTGACCGCACCAGAGGGCCAGCTGTTCAACCTCCCGTCTGTATGCAGACTTGTCACCGTCCCGGATGAGGTCAATGACCGTTGTGTCATCTGCTCTTTATTTGTGGTTATTGGGATTTTTGTAAGATATTTCTCTCAAGGTTTGGCTTGAACTAAGGATAGGGAGATTTAGTAAATAGTATGTTTGAAAGTTACTGTAAAGCTTTGTATACATGGTACTTATTTAATTGATCACATGACAGATCAGTGTGTTGTATATAAGGAAACCGGAAACAGCCCCTGGCACCACCCTGATGAGGGCAAGATAGTCGAAAACGTTTGGTGAATAAAGCACGGGGTACTGGAGAAGAGTTGTGCTTAGTGTTTTCATTTTTATGAACACAGATCTGCACCTCACTGTGCGTGCACTCTCAGAGAAGGAAAAAAAACATTTATATATTGGATATTTTATTAACACACTAAATAATTTACACTATGAGAAATACAGGAAAACAGTGATTATTGCTTTGAGGGTGAATTTTATTTACTCACAAGTAACAATATACAGAGAATGATGAAGTTACTTTGGATTGCCATTCATGTCATAGTTGTGCGCATTAACTACCTTCCAGCTCTGTTTCTGACATCAGCATCAATGTCACATTTGCATCAGTCTTTGGGGAAAAGGGGGAGTCTTACCAGGTTGGTACTGCGCTTTGTTAGTGCAACTTTTAGAGTAACTCAGCGTTTGCAGTTTGGTTTAATAAGCTCTAAATAAGCCTACAGATCAGACAGAATACTGGAAGCCAGGCTGCAGGTCAGCCCGGTGCCATCAGGCTCCACATTTATCTTCTTCACAACTCCATCCTCCACCAACATAGCATATCTGAAACACAGGATGAAGCACAAATGTACCAGTAAAAGCCAGATACTGACTCCGATGCACCTACTTTAAAAGACTGATTGAATAAAGATTTATTTTTGGAGCATGATCCTGAACGTAACTTAGTAAGCCCTTGAAGAAAAACAAATTATACAGTGAATCGATTTAGGACTGAAACTAAGTGAAATGTATGTATGAAATCAAGCCTAGTCTTCATGTGGTTCGCAGTATTATTCTAGAAACCCGTGATCAATCGGCTATTGCAAAACTGAAATAGGCAAAGATCATTACCTCTTGGATCGCTTGTTCCCAAGTACCTGCACAATCTGATCACTGTCGAGTAACAGGTCAACTGCCTAAGAGGCAGAAAGAAAAAAAACAAATGAGTACACACAGTCACATTAAATAGAACTTAAAAATACCAGACATTTAGTTTTACCTGTGTAAAAGCTCCAGTAGGATCAGCCAGCATTCGAACCTGAAGAGGAAAGAAGCAGTGAGCTCAAGATTCTTAATATCTAAAATATCATGTGCATTTCATGTATCTTTAAGCATGTCTGCTGTGTCATCAACCTCTCTATTCTTAAGCAAGGCCACTTAGCAACTATCTTATTGTGAGAGATAGCAAAAAGGTTGTGTGCAGTTAGTTACAATTCTAAAATGCCTCTATTGTGCACACAGCCCAGTGCACTATAATGTTTAGCAGACTGCTGGGATTAACTACTGGTCAAATCCACCACAAATCGGCACCAAATGGGAATTACAATTTCCTCATACAAAATGTCTGCCAGGATTTGTCCACGGCTCTTTAACATCCAAGATGTGTGATTAATAATATTATTATCCTTTCATCTCACAATTTGACTGGGTATAGGTTGTCACAGAAATTGATTGCTCATCACATAAAAATTGCAGTCCATACCTTGCCATCTGTTCCATGCTCCTTTCCCCAGGCAGCCATGACAAAAGCGTCATTGACAGAAATGCAAGCGACCTCCTGTACGCCTTTACTCTTCAAGTCCTCGGCCTGCTCCACAAAACCTGGGAGGTGAGTCTGAAAGCAACAAGAGAAATACAGCGTCATCTGATGCAAAGATGACTGTGCACATGACACTACAAACAGAGATGAAAGTGTGGACGACTCTTCCTACCTTGGAACAACCGGGGGTAAAAGCTCCTGGTACAGCGAACAGGACTCCCTTCTTCCCCTTGAAGAGTTGATCCATAGCCACCTTATTTCCTGGTTCCCCCTCCTGAACCTCCACAGCGGGGAGATGTTCACCAACCTGTCAGGGATAGAGAGGACAACATACAAGAAAGTAAAGCCACTTTTTCAAATTACCATAGCCAATA
Organism: Macquaria ambigua; assembly: GCA_008360985.2. Classification (NCBI taxonomy): domain Eukaryota; kingdom Metazoa; phylum Chordata; class Actinopteri; order Centrarchiformes; family Percichthyidae; genus Macquaria; species Macquaria ambigua. The sequence goes on along the minus strand of VMKM01000175.1, from coordinate 162,904 downwards.
ATACCAATATTTTTTGTCTGTCCCTGCAGGCAAATTGCATTGCTGTCCTCACTGGTAGGTAGAATCTGTAGATTCCTTAGGTCAGAAAGCATCAGCATGTTTACACACACTTTGATGAATGCATAGGAAAGATATGCACACAACTAAATGCACATTTACTCAACTTAATCACTACAGGGATTATTAAAAGAAATCAGCCCTCAATTAGGCCTCTCAATAATGCTTAGATTAGAGCCTGGTGGATGAAGAGTAGATAATCTTAACTGGATTTAAATTTTAATTGCAATACTCGCACACTTGGGCTGGTGGCCACTGGAGGGCGACAAATCACCACATACACATGCAGGTCTCTCGTTAAAATGGCCGAATGCCTTAACTAAATTTAAGACTGACTGACTAATAAATCTACTATAAGCCGACTATCACATTGAGTGCTTAAAAACCTTTTCAACAAGCTCTATTAAATACACATTTAATTTTAACAATGTTATGCCCTTGAAGATATTTTAATAAACCAACATTTGTACGCAGCTGTGAAGTACAGGCACGCTTGATAGTTAACTAGCTAGTTAGCTGTAAGTTAACTTATGAGTAGAATAAGGTAATGCTTACATTGCTGACGCTATATTAAACAGAGAAACTAAGACAGGGCAGCGCAAATTGAATACAGACTTTTAAAAGGGTATTATAATTTTCCGAGTGGCTAACTTATGTAAAGGCACTGGACCAGCTTGGTGACAGCTAGTGTAAACATTGACAGTTTGCATTGTGCTGCGTTCAAATCGAGCTCTTCAGGTGTTGAGGAAGCTGCAGGTAAAGTACAGAGGACGGTAACGGTCGTGATAAAGAAACTAATCATATCATTCCTAGCTATCGGCTGCTATGGCGACGGGTTTCAAGGGGACAGTTAGCACCGTGAGAGAAAGGGGAAGGATATAGCCGTGTATTTAATTCTCAATAAAATACAACGAGACGCTCACGTCTTTGCATAAACCATGTAACGTTAGCACACACAGCTAACGTTAGCTAAACGCATGCGAGTCTCACCTGAATTGGCATTTTGGCGATAGGAGAAGTGTGTAGCAGCCTCACGCACTGGACGACACGGGTGCTCTTGATGAGAGTGGCTGTGATGGAAAGCATTGTAGCGGTAGCTCGCTATTGAACCAGCTAGCGTTAAGTATGTCTTGCGACAGGGTTGTAGAATGTGTGTCGTCTGTTGCGTTTCTGCTCCCTGCCGCACCTCAACCTGACTTACTGCCACTCTAACTTACTACACCTACACTGTTACCTACAGTAGAGTTTGGCTGCTGGGACTTAACCTAGCGTCCAGATTTGGGCCTGCTAAATCTATATTTACTGCGCCATCTGCTAGCAAGAAGCCTTATAAGTCTTAGTATTTGTTAGACTGATTTGATACATTTGTGGACTGATGCTAAACCGTTTTGTCATTTGAAAGCAGCAGATAAAGGACATGACAGTTCTCACCAAGTCCTCTATCTATTGAATATATAGCAAAGGAAATCTACATTAAGGCGGAGGAAATGATAAGATATTGCGACAGCTGTAGTAAAGTTAGTGCTAGTTGCAAACCCTTGTTGGCCAATTCTCTTACAGACTTGGTAAAGCTTCCTGACACCTGCAGTCAGAGGTGATGAAGAGCTGCAAAACTTAATACACAAACACATGGAGGCAAATTGTTTATAATGGTAGTATGGTCAGGTATACAATCAACTACTACCATCCATGGATTGTTTTATTCTTAAGTATTCATTTCTCATGTGAAGTCTGTCCAGCATTTACGTTTTGCACAACCTTTGAAGGACTGCCCCTCCTCACCAGTTAAGAGTGTGTCCAAATGTGCTATGTGCACTGCATGGTCAAAAATATGAATCATGAAGTTGAAAGTTTCAACAGAAGTCTTTGTCACACCACCGCCATCTCATACAAACACACACACAAATACACATACAGTACATAAATATACACAGGGAGAGATGAGACCAATGATATGTGGTGGTGGTGTGTCCATTTATTACACAACACAAAGCACCTACAGTAATCCACTCCCTGTTGCCTCAGACAGTGGAAGATCTCACTTTTTTCACAGTGATTTTTATGTGGACATGTTTAGACAAGGACATCAAACTGTTTTATCTAAATGAAACAAAAAGTAGCCTACACACTGAAATACACAGCCAATACCACACACAAAAATAAAGCAGTGTCAACAAACAACAGTAAATTGAGTAAAAAATAGAATTTAATCATTTAAATAGTCTTTCAAAATACAAACATTGATTTGAACTTCTAAATAATATAACGTTTAGTAGCTATTCTTCATTATAACTGGCAATGTTAAATGTACACTGTGGCTATACAAGGAAATGTGTGAGGTTTGGTAATTTATTGTATTGCTCATTTATATTAATGCGCACATATATAATAAAACTACAAATGACTGTATAATTTTAACTGTGACACTGCAAATGACCCTGCCTTCACCCTAACTCACCGTACCTAAAACATATTCGTATGTTTGTGAAAAATCTACCTTCGTGTAAATGTTCATGTTAATTTGAAAAAACTTTCACAGCTCTATTTGAGAAATTAGGTTAGTAAACAAATCAGAGACCAAAAATCTTTTTTTAGATGACAGGAATACGTCAGCTGCAACCTATGAAAACAAAACCAAACAGAATCAGAGAGTCAAATTTTGCCAATACCAGTCCCTGCTCCACAGTGCTAGCTGTTGCTAATAAAACATCTGTGTGTTACAAGTTGAATAGTTTTCAATTTGTATTGCCGTAAATAACCCCATACCAGTGTGAGACCCTTTGTACCATGGGGCATCTTATAAAGCACGATTAATGAGCCATATACACCTTAAAGTTAAAAAAACAAAGGAAAAAAATGATCTCAGGTGTTCGCGCAACTGCAAGACATTCAATAAACCCAATATTCAAATTTAAGTTGACAAATCAAAAGATCAATAATTACATTTGTCTCCACAGTTATTTGGCCGTCTGGCTTACTCTGCCTCCTGAGGTAGCCCTCTGTAGCCTCACCATGCCACTAAATCTATAGAGCCATGTAAATTGATCCCTAAAATGACAATCATCTTCAGAAGACACACAACTGCTTACATTAAAAAAAACAATTAGTATTTATAATATCCTGAATGGAAAGCTTCATTTCAATACCAAACCCACAACAGTGTCACAATGTAAATAAAATACCCTTAAATCCTAGAAAGGAAAATGTATGAAAAAGCAAGTTTCAAGTCTTTACAAATTTCAGAACACTGTAAGCTGCACAAATATAATTGTAATGGGGAATTTGTATCACATTTGCTGGCTTTATTATCTTCCACTATAAATTGCATGTTTGTTTATTTAAATGGAACTGTACATGGCTAAAAGATTAATGGCCCTTTGGCCACTAAATATTATTTTCAGGGATCTGATTTTGTCATCAGATACTGTAGCTTTTCATTGCATGTGAAGCTTACTATAATGATCATTTCTACTATAAGTATACAAACCTGCTGAACAATGAGTAGGACGTTCAGGATGTTGCCAGACAAGGTTTCAACATCCAAAAGGAAGATGTTGCATATGTTGCATTTCTTGTTGTCCTGAGCCCATTACGGGCGCTTACAAGTCAAAGTCCAACAGCTGCACGTACGCAAAGGAGGCATCTCGCATTGATCTTTTATGCAACGTTCTTCACTACTGCAGAAAATGCAGCAAAATCTCATCATACACCTATCAATCAGATCAAACAGGTCAGACCATTATGTTTGAACAGCACAGCTGCTGAAGTCAAACACAGTGGTAAGAGCTAGTGGAGGAGGATAGTATAAAAAAGCAGATGAGGCATATGCATTTCTTTCCTAACCACTGTCGTTGCCACACTGGCTTTAATGTCAAAGAGTTGTTCTTCCCTGATCTCAGTGTAGCTCATTGGTTTAGACTGCACACGAACGCACATGCTTGCTTGTATGGAAGCCAGTTTTTTTTGTACCAATTGGACTTACAACAGTGAATATATTACCTTCCAAGTAGAGCATTTTATGAGCACACAATCTTCATATGAACTTCTCCTGGACAAATCAATTGCACAACCTTTTATAAAGAATCCTGCACCTACTATGTACACCAGTGGTTCCCAACTCCAGTATTTAACCCCAAAAATGCTGCTGGTTTTCTCTCTTACCAGGTTTTTAAATCTACTCACCTGGCACCCCCGACAAAAAAAATCAACACTTGGGGTCCTGAGAGTGGAGAACTACTGATGTACAATCACAGCTAGATGTCTCACCCCTTTATCCACATTTTAAATGTGACAAGACAATAATTGAGTCATTATATTGCTTTTAACATATTGCAAGTAATTCCTATGAATTTGCCTACAACGGCACACTAAACTATAGTAAATACAAGCCCTCCATGTGCATGTTAACCTGACCCTATACTGGACCCTCAAGTCTTTCAGCGAATATGTTATTATGGCTTTCATGAGCAGATGTTGCATTATTTTAAAAAGTTCAAAAGCCACATGATTGCAGTCTGTTCTTGGGTACCTAAATGTTGTTCTTCAGTGGTTATGCAACTGCAGGTCGATGCTGTGATGGAACACGCCATGAAAATACTTGAAACTGAGACATTTTCTGGCATTCACGTTAAATGTTTTCACTCTTGGATCTTGGAGCCTCTTACTGAAGTTTGGCAGTTACATCTTACTGTAAATAACCAATTCCCACTTAAGGACATGAATTCATGAGGTTTTTCTTTTCTCATATTATTTTCCTTTCTTCATGTAGCCTAGGGGAAAAGGACCATTTTCCTCATTATTAATTCTCTACTAAAATCTTTCATTCCTCACAAACCACTCATCCACTCTTGAAGACTAGATCTCTGTTGGGTCTTTCTCTGCATCCTCTTTACTTCTGCTGCGTTCCTCTCTAGGGAGAGTCCATCATGGCTTCCAGCATCTCCAGGAATAGTTTGTGCATGGGTACACCGCCACGGGTCTTGATGCTGTAGAAGGTGGTAAGAGCACGGCCAGCAGTCTGTCGGAGGAGAGGCAATGTTAAAAGGAGGCGTCCTGCCCGCTGGGGGTCGTCGGGGCGCCGCTGACATTCCAGCTCCAGCAGGGCCTGGTGGAGGAGGTCCCGCAGCTTCTGCACAGCCTCCATGTCCTCGATGTAAACAGAGTCTGACAGAACAGCAGGGAGCACATGGTAAGGCACTGTGTAGGGTGTCTATGCCACAGATAGAAAGCCTGTGTTGCCAAGTAACTAACCACAAATACAAACTAATGGCAGCCTTTGTTTACAAAACAGACAGTGGATCTGTGGTGCAAGCAGGACATGCTAGATGATCTGCTGTTGACAGTTATCTTGAGTGAATCTCTAAGAGATGTTATGACTGGTAAACTTGCCACAACTATTAGACTCATTTCTACTCTGCACTGTATGTTTCTGCAATGGTAGATAAGCCTGCCAAAGACTAGAAGACCATTAGAAATCTATTTTTTTTTTATGTTGCAGTAGTCATTGCCTAACAACTGAAACAAAAAATAAATAAATAAACATTCACTGCAGCTAACACTGGCAATACAAGATCTTTCCCCTGTTGTCATTGTCCTTTGGCTGCTGACATGCACATAATCCAATCAAGCTAAAAAGCTGGACAACCGACACCGTCTGCACCCCTTCCAGCTAATCCACTGTCTTTGTTGCTACCAATACCACTCTTAGCAGTTAGGTGACACACTAGCTACGTACCTATGGAAGAACATACAATCCCACAATTGTAGACCATACTAATTAAGACAGGAAAACATACACTTAAAGTAGCTGCCAGTTTATTAGGTACGCCTAGCTAAAACTAATGCAATCTAACACAACAACTCTGCAATAAATCCCACTGTCATGGAGGTTATAATGTTCAGTTTTTTGGGTTTTTTTTTGTACAACTGTAGTAGAGAGGTGTTGATTCAATGTTTTGGTCATTTTGGTGGCTGTGGTTTGTGGTGCTGTTGAACTGCATTGCGTTATGATGATGATATAGAAGCGTAGACTAAATATGAGAATCACCTCTCAGTATAACAATACAGTTCAGTAGCACCACAAACTGCAACCTCCAAAATGATCACAAAGTTGAATCGACACCTTTCTACAACAGTTTTACCGAAAAACGGAACACTATAACCTTCATGACGGTAGGATTTATTGCAGAGTTGTTGTGTTAGATTGCATTAGTTTTAGCTAATAAACTACCTAATAATGTACCTAATAAACTGGAACCTGCGGGAATCCCTGATGTGTTCACTAATACCAATAGAGAACACTTTCAGGCAGTGTCAGTTTGGTCTAATCATGGCAAGTGATATGAAAACCTACAACCTACAACATAAAGTATACCACTGTTAACACCTCTGTACTATTAGTTTGATACTAGTTCTATGAGATGCAAGTAAATATTGGTTTGCCAAAACACTGAGTACAATCTATATGTCTGCATAACTGTTCAGCTACACAAGTGTAAGTACCTGAGTTAGTGAGAGCGATGGCTTTTAGCATGACAAATTCCTCCCGGTCCACGTTTAGTGCACGGAAACGGCGAGCGAGTTGACTAATTGCTGCATTTAGTTCTGTCAGTCCAGCAACACGCGACATCTCCTCATCAAGGACAAAATCCTCTGCGAACACCACCTCGTCCTCACAGCCGAGCGAGCGGTACGCTACACCCAGCACCAGCACCTCCAGCCACACTGACTGCAGCACGGACATCTGGTCTGCTAGGGACAGCGACAGGAAGCCTGCAGGGAATAGACAGAGAGAGAGGAATTTAAATGCAGAGGAGGCAAACTGGCAATAGGTTCACATTTTAGTGTCATCTGACACAGCAAGCACTGGTAGCCAAATAATATATACTACATACTGCAGGCAGCTGGTGACCCAACACTAGCTTGTAATACAGTTAAGCATTGCATCAGTTCAGTTGAACTGTCAGCAGAAATTCAGCAACTCCTCTTCTAACACACCATACACACCGATACATTAATTTAATTCGTTTTGACTATATATTTTGTTCCAGACATTTTGTTTTACCTATTGATTTTGTTGCACCTCATCAATTACATCAACATCAATTAGAATCAGAGAATCAGGTGCACGCAGGCCATTTATAATAGTCAGTATTCTAGTTATGTGAAAATAAATCCAGAAGTCATGGCCTGCGTGAAACATGACACAGCAGGTTTCTTCCTGGTCAGTGAGATTGGATCACTACATCTCTTCCACTGCTGCCATGCTATCACTGCCTCTCTTCCCCTATTTTATCCTCTCGGCATCTTTTACCTGGAATGTGTTTGGCCCAGCCGATGATGACGACCAGCTCGCGGTCGGCAAGGTCACACAGGGTCGTGAGCGTGCGCTGGGCTGTGTCGGGCTGCAGAGGGTCAGGCATGGCAAATAACTTTTCTGGCTCTGCCACTAGAAGGTGGGACACAATGATGTTGGAGGAACCTATGTCACAAAACAGACACAAAACAATTGATTAAATAAAACTTGCAGTGTACATTCATAGACACACTGATACCCAAAATATCAACTCTGTCATTTTGCTTTAAACAACATGCTGCTCTGCACTGGTGTTAAATGTACTATATATACTGCCCTATATTCATGCTTGAGACCTGCCAACTGACTACTTATCAACAGACACATATTCTTATTTCTATGAGTACAAATGAGTTTTTGCTTTAAACTTGCACATCTCCTCAGCCAGATTTATGTGAATCAAGATCTCCAAGCTAGGCCATCTAAATGAGCGCACATGAGCACAGTGACAGTATTTCACTCTTATTGCAGACTGAAAAAGTAACCATTTTCTGGCAGTAGAGGGTGCCGTTTTCTAATAAATTGTTCAAGGTTTGAAGCGTTTTGAGTGTTGCTTGGATGCTCTGGGCACCTTGTCTTCTACCCACCCGCATATCTCGCATTTTTTGGAGGAGCACTCTGAGCGTCTCAAGGTTAAAAGAAAAAGAAGGTTCAACTCTGAGCAACTGAACTCCCAACTGAACTGTTGCTACCCTAAGCAGATTTGTTTGTCCGTGATGACTGTGTTAATTGCCTAAATATAGCTGCTGTTGGTAGTTACATGTACTTTTCCAGCACACTATTGATTGACAGCTGATAATGTGTTGCCTAGCAACAGCAAGACGCCCTTTGCTGCTGCTGCAAAAAAAGCAAATCCCATTCTCAGACATGAATGAGTGCCTAGTATCAAATATAGTTAATGTGTGGGCTGATTGCACTTTACAGTTTGCTACACTAACTACACTACACACACCACAGTCTTTTAGCTCTGGCTGATAGTCGCCATTTGATAGTTAAACAAAAACAAACAAAAAAAACATGCTGTGTTACTGAGCCACTTTTCATCGTAATAGTATTACACTGTTTTTGTCTGTTGTAGAGCAAAAAACTAATGACAAGACAAGGATATAAATCCCACCTTTTTCACTCTCCTTTGTCAGTGGTAGAGGAGCACTCTGGTATGTTGCATTCTCCACCTCTGGGCGCCTTTTGTACTTCTGCCTTCCACCTCGGACCCTGTCAAGACGAACTCCTACATTGTGAAAAAATTAAAGAATTAAGATTTATGCCGGGGAAAACGCAGAATAAATATATCTTATTTAAAAGATCAGCATAAAGGCCCTTCAGATATGACATCAGATACTGGCTACAGAGCTTCTGCACACCATGAACACTCACCCTCTTTCAGCATGCCTACTTTGAGGCACTTGGTGAAGCGGCATGCCTGACAAGCCTTTCTGCGCCTTTTGGTGATCTCGCACTCGTTCGATGCTGGACAGCTGTATTCAATGTTACCTTTATGGAAGAACAGAAAAAATAAATTTAAAGTTAAGAAGATGATTAAGAAACACAAATATCAATTTGATATGAATGAAAACCACCTTCTTTAATTTCTTAAATCTAACTGATCTCTTAAACATACAATCTACTCAGGGTGGGAATCACACAAGCTAACCCTCCCACCACGTTTCCCAACATACATACAGTACAATAAGTGTGTTCATGGTTTTTGATTAACAGACCAGTATAAACCAGATGGGCTGGTTATAGCGACAGTGTACTGAGGCATGTTAAAGAATAACACCATTAGTATGTGATGTGGGTCCTTAGTCACTCCTGCGTTCACTCCTGTTTCACCGCTATGGAGACCGGGGATGCCCCAAGCTGTTCCAGACTGGTACTGGAGCTGATGAAGGGATATTTTAATTGGTCGGTAGCAGCTATATTAAACCTAATCAATTTATGTTTATTTGAATGCCCTACACTCCAGCTACACCAGCCCTCACACAGGTGTAATAAACATCCCGTTTCTCCCTGTTAAAATACATAGAATGTATGTAATGAGGCAGACAAGTTCACAAGGAACACGACAAGATATTTTCAAAATATGAGAGAAACTGATAAAATAAAAAAAGACATTCAATATCTGTGCTACTTATTATATCTAAATAGTTTTTAAATAGTTAGAGTTTAACTAGCTGTGCTCTTATGTTTGAAAAGTAAACGCCTTTAATGGAAAACTAGAATACTGACAGTGTGCGGCTGTATGTAGAAAAATGTAAATATTGTGAAAAGAACTTTCTAAAATATTATATAGAACAGAAAAACACTTCGCACATCTACTTAATGAGACAGGTGCGTAGGAGAATGAAAGTCCAGCACCGACATGTCGCAAATAAATGTAGTTTGACAGTGTGAGGGAGTTTGTCTGCAACTCCTAAAATATTATTTGCAAATTTGTTTCTCAGAAGGTGGTGGTCAATAGCAGTCAGTGCCATACAAAAGACTCCACATTTGACATGACTGAAATGTAAAACCCGTCAACTTGTTACAGAACTTGTTACAGAAGGTGTCAGAGGAAAACATTAACTGTTCACTGCTTGTTCTGCTATGCAAACACTTAAACTTCACCACAGCACACACCTTGAATGGTTCTCTTGAAGAATGCTTTGCAGGCCTCACATGATGCCACGCCGTAGTGGTAACCTGAGGCCACATCCCCACATACTAAACACAGCCTCTTGGGTAGCGTGCTCAGGGCGTACTTGCATCGCCCTGCTCCATTTCCAGTGGAGCCCTCCTCTGCCCCGTCACCGCCCTCGTCTTTGAAGTGGCAACGCAGAGCTGGTGTGTAGAGGGGCGGGGAGTAGCGTTTAACACCGTCTCCTCTGGTTCCTCCACCTCCACTTTGAGAGGAGTCTGAGGAGGCCCCGCCAGGGCTGGTCCGACCTCCCCCACCTCCCTCTGGACTGCTCGGTTCTGCCTTTATGTAGACATCTGACCGACGCTCCCTGGAAGACATGATGTCTAGAGGGGAAAAAATAAACAACAAAGCACGGTCAAAGTAAATCAAGACATACAACTTTTTACCTCACATCTCTGTCTTTTAAACTACCAAAATCTGACTTTTGCTAACAGGTGGCACAGGTCAGATTGTGAACACGTAAACAGGCTAAAAGTACATGCAATGGGATTTTAGCTGAAATAAATCTTATGGGAATCAGATATCTTCTAATAGAACTTCTGTCTAAGCACAGATTATCTGAGCACAAATTGGCATTTTTATAATCACAATCACTGCAATTCTCTTGGAAGTTTTTTTTTTCCTTTGTCAAGTCAAGTCAGTATTATTTATATAGCCAAATCACAAAATGGCCTCAAGGGGCTTTACAGTCTGTACAGTGTACGTCACCCTCCATCCTTTGAGGCATCATACCAAAGTGCCAGTAGTGCCCCATCATGAGCTACAGGACCCTACCACTGACACGGTCTCCAAGCCTTTACACCAAACATTACTGATCATTACTGTTTGGACCTACGCCTTTAGTTCATCCATGTGGGATGGTTTGAGTGTAAACACAGGAATCGGAAGCAGGCAGCCAAAAAGCAAAATAGATTCAGGCAAAAGTTCTGAACTGGGACTGAAGATCTGTAAGTGTAAATGTTGCCCTAATCCAGTAGAAAACAAATGTACCTGTGCATTTAGACCAACTTCTCAGCTCAGTTAAAGCCCAACTAACCTAAGCACAACTACCCCCACCCAGTGACTACTAACCAAGTAACCTGTGGTTACTTCACATTAAGATCATGGTCAGTTTTCTTTGCTGGAAGAACAGACTGTGTAAAGCTGGATTTTGCATTATCAGCAATTAGTCCCTGTGCTGTTTGTGCTATTTTTAAGTGATCAAAAACACCTTAGATTCACTAAACCGGAAACCTTTCACGCCTAACATATAACTATACAGTCCTCGAATCATCCCAAGTCTTTGTCTGTGACATTTCTAGACATTAAAATAGCCAAGGTGACTGGATGAAGGTCGCTATGCTCATGAGCAGTGACTGCTCTTCCCCATTCAGACACAAAACATATGTTTAAGTAAGGCAGTAAGAGAACTGCAGCAACCTGCTTGCCTGCCAAAGGTTGTCTGTAGTTCTCAATTTCATTACAGGAACAAGCATGGCAAATACTTAATGCTTGCGAATGAAATGAAATATATGTTTAAATACAAGCATACAGAAGGCCAATATTATAGTTAAGCGGCCACTTCCCCACGTTTATCATTAAATCTATTAATAAACCATTACAATGTCCTCCTCCGTCTCAATAAGAGTGACAACAACAAACAAATATTCTTCAAAATCATGAAAATACTTAAAAACACGCACACTCACTGTCATACAGTACAGATTCTTCAGTTTCAGCTAAGTAGCTAAGGTCAAGATTGATACAAATGTGAAAATCAAACAGCAACATTGTGACAATTAAAAGAAGAGTGAGTGTACAGATGACCTATGACCTTCCACAACCAAATGCAAACCCATAGAGAGCAATGTAAATGGTTAGATCATCATGAGTAATTTTGTTTCATGCTTTTAAGCTGTGATTCAACTTCCAGTAAGTTAGTTCTAATGCCGTCTGTCGGGGTTCTTAATCTCAACCATACATTGCATCCATTATAAAACAGATCATTAGCCTAAAAGCACTCTGACCTCTTTGCCACATAATGTAGTACCACATTAGCACAGTAGCATCTGTGTCAGAGGGTTTCTTGCATTCAAGTAACCAAACAAACAGGTGGGTGAATATTTGTGTGAGCAAGGTGACCACTACTCTACTCTGCCCAAATTATGGTAATAATTAATTCAGAATGTAGGTGTACCACTCCTGTAATTACACACCTTTAAGGAGACCCAGTCAGTACTGTACAAACAAAGACTAATTGTTCATGTTTCATTATACTGTCTGAAATTTACTTCTTAGCAAAGGATGATAGAAATGTAGAATCCGCTGTTGTTAAACTGCACTTTGGGGATCAGAAAAATGGAAAAGGGGATCAATAGGGCAGGGGTATGAATTGTAGTGTGTGCCATGTCTGTCTCTGGGCTTCAACTCATCAGTGGATACATTAATGCAGAGCCTTACTTGAACGATTGTGCTCTTGTTCCACCTTAATAGATCACTGTGTGATGACGATGAGATGAGATCTCTGCAGCCTAAATAGCCTCAATCAAGACCCGAAAGTGATTTTCTCATGTATTCACAATGGCACTGGCAACCCACTGCTAATACCAACCATGTTTTCCTCTTGTTTATCAGTTGGGCTGATAATCCAGTGGCAGCCTGTATATTTAGTGTTGCAATATTTAAAATGCATCGGTTCAGTGCTCCAATCCCTTGCCCTGCCTACAATGACATGGGCAGGGTGACATACAGTTGTGTATGGTGTTTGGCATAATTAATAAAAGGCTCTTGGTATTTACTTTATGATACATACTGTATATACTAGAGATCAGATTAAATTGCAGGTTGGTTTTCTTTGATAATTATAATTAATAATCATTAATTTTCTGTTATATTGACATTTCTGCAGTTAAAGGTAAACACAGTCTCTAAACACATTAACTATCATCACCCTGACTACAGAAACATCAGTCAACAATCTGTGTGTTTATGGCATATAATCAATAAGAGCTCAGCCCTGACCTGTGGTGTATTCTGTTTGTCTATGTCAATCTGCAGGACTATGAATATTACGTTATATATTACTCATTTATAGACATCTATAATGAACAGGCCTCTGCTGACAACTTTACATCCTGATACACTTCACATCACAGAGTGCATTTATTGGACACGACTCTTAGAAAAACATGATTCCTGAGCTTCATTACATAAATGTGCAACTAATAAGACACAGTCTTTTAACCTATCTGTTAAATACTTGAACATGAAAATGTGATTTGAAGGGGATCATTCATTTAACTGCTGTTAAAAACTGGGCTCTCATTGCACTGACGCTATAATGAAGACTTTGTCAGTTCCTGGATGTCAACTTCCAGTGCCTGTGCTTTACATATACACAATACAATATGTAATACAGGGAAGTATAAAGACTTTTTACCTGCAATCCTGGGTACAAGAGGAACTTAATACTTCCTCCACATATCACTCATTGCAAATCAACTATGCCTTTATCATATTTATTGCTGCAGCAGATAATCCAATCCTATAGTGGCTGGCAGTCGACACTTTCTTTGGAGTTTGCCCCCTCTGGACTTGTAGGACTGTTTGGCAAGCAGCAAGAGGGTCACAGCAAACCTAGCCTGTTTAAAGTTTAGCTTACTTGGACTGAGTTTACAAGCTCGGTGAGTGGATCAGCCAATAACATCAGGACTAGTACATGAGCCCAGATTTTCAACCATGTTATTCAATTTTGCTCAGACTTTAAGCAGACCAACAAGTATCCGACTACCATGTGCACCGCTGGCCAGTTTCACATCTGCTTTGGCATATGAGGAACTTCGGTTTTAGAAAAGAAAATGTTCAAAGGCGAGCGATAATGGCTGTATGGTTACTGTTCGTTTAAGTCGATTAAACAGTGCTAAACCCACCTGATGTTGGATAAATTGCTTTGTTATCTATTTAACTCACTATAGAAACGTGTCGTGTGTGCAGTAAACTAATGTACCAGCATGTTTGGAGTCGCGTTAGCCTTAGCTTCAAGAACAGCGAACACATTACTACAACTATACGTTAGGTTAGCTGCCCTAGCAAACTAAGCTAGCAGTAGCTAGCGCTAATCCTGACTGACCAGCTCTCTCTCCTCCTGGGGCTGAGGTTTATTTTTGTCACTCTAACTCGGACTAGGCTGCATCTTACCTGATAACGTTGACTAGCAGAGCACTTAAGTCTCTCCACGGTGTGATATCATGGCACAGGTTTGACAGAAAATCGGTTTACAGACTGCCAGCGTCTGCTAGCTCGTGTTGGATGTGCGTGTGATGAGATGGGCCGGGCTACAATCGGCTTTCCCTAACAGCTGGTAGATGGTAATGGATGGATATACTGTAGCTAAAACACATTAGTTCAAGGAGCACTCTGGAAACTGTTCGCCACTGTATCCGACAAGAGCAGTTTCCATCATTATTTAACTGCCAAAATAAACTAAATGTCAGTAGACATTTATTTTTACATAGGCTTGAATGTGATATACTATCTTTACACTATACACACTCAGAAATTTAGAGTTTAAAAGAAAAGAAAAACTAATAAACTCTCAAAAGGTCGTTGTTAAAAGGTGAAATATGCTCAGTCCTAATTGTAAATTTGATATAGGCCTATAATGAGCTGACTGGCAAGGTCAGAAATGAACTTACTTTGTAGAAAGCTTTTTTCCCAGCTGCATACAGCATCCCAAAAACAAATAACTTCAAAGTTATGGCATCATCTGGCCACTCACACTAGATACATTGATTTCTCCATTCTCCTCACACAGGATTGATTTATACTACTTAATCCTCTCTCCCCTCCATACACTACTTATCCCTCGTTTACCCTTTTTGGGTTTGCAGGGCAATCACAGCCCACCCTTTCAACATGCCCCATGAGATGCATGATTGCAACAGAATGATAAGCACTATGCTATCACTAGCCATGAGAAGCCAGCACCTTCACAATCGTTCTCTGTTGTCTTTGCTGCAGTTCTCCTTCCACATCCCTCTTTTGTCTATGAGTAGCCTATTTTCCGAAGAAGACCATAACATTGCCAGCTGAAAGTCCATCACAACCTTACAAGATTGAACTGTGAGGCACTTGGCTACACAGAACACAAATAACAGACATAATGATAGTTGAAGGATAGCATAATATTTCATCATGCATATCAGGTGATGTGAAAACAGATTACCTGTTTGTTGAGCTGGAGTTTGAAGCCTATTTATTTGTGACTCCCAGTGGTAGCTCAGTGAAGTGCTATTGCTTTGAGTTGAAGTCTGCAGTTCTCAGGACACCTGCAAAGTAAGCAAAGGGTGAGTGCCATTGCAGAACTTACAGCCAAGTCACTTTTCATGTTCCCACCTGCCATTTCTCATTTTAATGGTCACAACCCTACACACTGTTCCAGCCTCATAATAACCCTGCTGTCTGGGAACAAGTTGTACTTATTAGATTATTAAAGGGCTCTTAACAATAATAGCAGTGCCAGTCCTCACATGTACCAGAGAAAACCTCTACATTGGCAATAGTTGTGGTTCCTCTGTGTATAATCGACTTTTCCTTCCTAAAATACATATTCCACTGTATCTATCCAGATTTCTGCACGCTGCTCGAGTACCCTCCCCCTTTCGCTGCGTGACAACTTCCAAAGGTCACAGTCACGGGAATGCTTGAAGGACAGACAGAGTAAAGCCAACACCTTGTCCCTCACTCATACAAAGTCATGAGCTGAAGTCTGGTGATAACTCTCTGTAAATAATTAAAGAGACAAGTTTTAATAAACATTAATAAATAAAGAATTACACAACACATAATTTTTGTAACTATTTAAAGTGTAAATATGACTCTGGCTGTGGACATGTGAAAAGGTAGACAACATTAAATGCCAAATTGCAGCAAAGAGGGACCTCAGGGTTTGTATTTTTTCAAGCAATTTTAAACTTGAGGAAGAAGACTGTAATGTGTGGAAACAAACTGTGATGTTTTAGCCATATTCTTTGGAAGTGATCAGAAGTGACAACTTAATTTTTTTAAGTGACATTTCAGAAAAGACCATTCATTTAAATTAAAAATGTAGATCTAGATTTTAATCATAGCAGACAATTAAACAAACTAGTAATCGGCATAAACTCAAATAATTCCTCGCATTAAATATTATTTCTGAATACACCTTTTCCCCATGAATGAAAAGTCAAATGTCAGCACATAAACCGGTCCTTCCTTTGTCTTTGATGGTTTTAAAGCTTTCTTATCATGGACTACTTTTGTTAGGGGGGCATCGGCGGTCTTTGACACTGATAATGCATCACACTGACTGTACATAAAACTCAGTCTGAGGGTTTTAAATGCGTCGCACTGTGGAGACGGCGAGAACAGCACCCAGGGGTGACCTTGCCTATACTGATCTCGGACCAGTGAAAGGTTAATTGCCATAGTGGATTATGCCTTAAGATCAGTGACCTCAATCCTGGTCCAGCAGGCTCGGTGACTTGCAGAGTTCAGTGTGTTAAGACAGAAAGAAGAATAACTCAGGGGGTTTAAAACACACACATAAAAAAAGCCAAAGTGTGTAGGCTACAGTTGAAGAAGTGCGGGCTGTTATCTGCCAATGCAGGACTCGCCTTTTAAGTGAGGACGACATGCTGTGAGCCATACGAGGACATTTATCCGCTGCATCTTCAACCACGGCCCTGCATTCTTCATTTACTCAATAAATGACCATGCATCCATTTATTAAGACATTTTGCGGAGGGTTTACCGGCGATTAGAGCATTATATAGTGTGTTATAGCCTGTATTTATGTGTGAATTAGTCAGGGGTAGTTTATGAGTGGGGTGTAACCTGAACAGAAAGGTTGTACTGTAAATTATTACACAATGTGCCATATATTTAGGCTATTCAGCGGCTCGTGTCCCCTACCCCCAATAACGTGGCCACGCGAACTTAGCTCTGGCAGGCGAATCGTGCATGCACATCATGCTACCGTTAAGACAGCTGTCATCTCCGCACAAAGATTAACAATACAGCCCAAACCCACTGTGTGCTCTGTCTCTGCAGTGAAGGGCAAGTAAAGCTACATACCGGGAAATGTAAAAACATTGCAGGGTTGTTTTTTATCTGAAGTCAGTCCAGTCTTCGCGGCTGACAAGTCCACTGTCAGTTTAACCGGTTTAACGGCGCTGTCCAAGCCTCACAGGGTTTCTCACATCGCATCACTACGTTACCGTGTAATAAGGTGATAACAACAACCGGCGACACACTGTCTTATCCGTCTCTTCGGTTCCGTACGCTGGTGTTATAAATTCTCGTCTTCGGCTTCAACAACCGAGGTTGTAACTGGACATCGGCATCAAGACTTCAAGAAGCAACACCGAATTTCCGGTAAAAAAAAAAAAGTTTCACAATAAAACTTTGCCGACTCGCATAATAATTGAACTTTTCTCGAGTCAGACAACGACCCAAAGCGAAACGGGATCCAATATGAGAGAGCCATTCTCTATTACCTGAATATGCAAAATAAACTCTTATAACTGCCCAGACTCGTATAACTGCCAATGTTACTAAAATGAACAAAAAAAATCTCAAACAAGAAAACTTCCGGTTCCCTCCTAGCTTTTTCTTTCTAGCTTGACGCAGCTCAGTGACGTAGGCCTCTATCCCGTGTCTTTTCTCCTCCCTCTGCCCAATTTGCGTCCACTGTGTCTCCGTTACGTCCCTACGCACCTTCCACTGGCGTCATCAGCATTATAATAAGGGCCTGCAACTCGTGAAAAAAATATGACCCAGTCTACGTTAATCCTAATGTAGTCCAGGTATATTTATTTAGCTCAAAGAGGGTTGATTTCAGATCAGCTGTCTACAAATCAGTTGTGTCGTGCCACTTGACAAAATCTGGAAATGTGCTTGCAGCAGCAAACTCCCCCCACTGAAAATAAAAAAAAGCACGAAATTCCCAGAGGGACTAAAATAGCCTACTATAGCTATACGTTTCTATAGGCCTTATTGTACCGTTTGTCCTCATGTAGTAGTTTTGTTGTGGTATTTGTAACCTAAAATACCATACGATTCAATATTAGAATGGTTGTTATTATTATTTAAATTATGCCACAGGCTTTAGGGGACTGCTGCAGAAAAAATCAAAAGAACATGCTGCATGTCTCTTGCAGCACACCTCTATGGAAAATGTAGTCATGCTGTCGGTCTTGTGACACTGACCCAGCTCACTCCACCACTACACTATTTGGACAGGAGCCAAGGAAGAGGAGATCAGGAGATCACTGCAATGGGATGAGAAAAGGGAAATAGGTTAATCAAGGGTAGTAGTTTGAAAAAAACTAGTAGCCTGCAATGCAGTTTGCCAGATGCGTTATCAAAAAAGGGTATCAAACATGTCATGAGATCTCTTGTGTGTGCTAGGCTACTTATGTTTAATGTAGCCGATGGCAACAATTATATGGTTTTTCTGTCTAACTTTGTAGCCTGCTGCTTCTCGAAATAGGCTGCCCATGCGCTCTCCAGCATGTCTGATACCAGCTGGCACAGAGAGGAGAGAAGTTGTCACAGTAGAGTTGACAATCGTGTCCAGTAATTTAAAAAAAACCCCAGAAAGAATTAAAAACAGTACGTTGGGTTCAACGAAAATGTATAGTAGCCCACGGTGTAGGCTACTTTGGATAAGTGAGTATTTCCCCAAAGACTCCAGCATTGTCTGGCTGTAATTATAAACCAATAAACGTTAGTCAAGTCTGTTTAAACCAATAAGCGCTAAAGCCACACTTGCATTCCCTTCGCTGTGTCAGAAGAGCAGGACAGCCGTGTGTATGCGTCTCGATGTGGTCACATGTAGGCTATGCAGCGGGGCTCGGGGCTCGGGACAGGGTTTTCGTGGTGCGCGCACGAGAGGAAAAACTGACGGCAGTGTCATTGCGACCTTGAAGCAAGGTCATTCAGTCTCTGCTGCAGACACTGCAATTCTGCGGGGCTGCATCATACTGGTGCAGAGTCTGCATTATCATCCTGTTAGAGGCGAAACCGGTCATGCTATATTCATTAGATTCACTCAAAAAGCGGAAAATTGGATTTATTGGAAACAGTTTACGTTTTGAGATTTACTGCATTACTGCTATTATAACTGTCTTACATGTGGCAGTGTGTAGTTGCTGGGGATGTGTTCGAACTATGAAGAGTGGAGGAATAGAGACACACTGTGAATGCCAGCTGGGGTCCCTAGGGTGCTCCTAACAGCAGGTCGTGACCTCAGACAGGTGTCAGCAGACCAGCTACATAAATACCAAGAAACCATTGTGCCTGTAGAACATAAATAGCACTGGGCACTGCATCAGTGAGTCATAGATAACACATCTGAAAGAGAACAGTCTCCACCTATACTATAAACACCTTGATCAGTATAATCATTATTTGTTTTAAGTAGAAACAGCATGGTGGTCTGCAGTGTCAGTTTGTCCTGGTCTGTATGTGAATAATCAAAAGACTTGACAAATGGATGAACAGGTGACTTGAGTGAACCAAAGGGAACACAAGAGATAATATTATTTCTAACAAAAGCTTAATGTCTGTGTTGCTACATTTTTACATGCTCTTATTACTGACTGCATTTATATTAGGTTTAAAGGGGAAATTCACTCTAAAACACGATTTACATTGTGCTATGTTATAATGATTATCAGCAGTAAGATCAGTATCTACAAATATGGACAATTGTTTCGCAAGGAGTATCATGACTTAATGTCATCAGGTCTCACATAATGGAGTGTCAGGCCACTGAAATGACTAACTCCATGAGTGTATAGAGGTTTAGTTTATGATGTTTCACCCAACTGAGTGTACAGCGCCCATTTGTGAAATAGAAAATGTCCTCATTGTGGAGCAGCTCCAGGCTTTGTCTCTAAATGACATGATCACTGCAGTCTGTCTCTGTCGTTCAGCTGAAGGAAATACTTGTGCAAACCTTGAATGTGCAAAATTGTAGAAATAACATATTTGGATTCTAATTTAGGGTGGATTTTCCCTTTAACTCCAGGTCAGGAGCCTACATCAGCATTACAAACACTACCCATTATTTTGCCCTCTAGCGGCAGCAGGGAAACTGCAGCAACGGTACTGATGACGTTAGAGCAGCTGAGTGTGTGTCCTCCAGTAAAAGGTCACCCACTGCCACAGCACATCATCACTGCTTGCTGACTTCCTGATTGCAACGCCAGAATGCTGCCTTTTTCCTTTTACATACACTGCAGGAAACTGTCCGATTTCCAAAGGGTAGATGAACATTCACCTGGTTTCTGCTCCTTTAAAACATTTTGCTTACTCACCATAAAAACATGACGGCACGGGGGGGACAAAAGGCAGACTGCACTTTGTCTCATTTTAAATCATTCACATGGTCACTCACAAACAAATGCAAGTACATTTCAGTCAAAGACCTTGGTTGTATGTATAGGTTAGTAAGAGTAAGTTAGTCTTGGACTGTCACAGCGAGGGAAATGTGTCAGTGTATGCCATCTGCTGGTTGTGTTCAAAGACAAAAAAATCTGCAGTAATTTACTCAGAGAGGGTGGGAGGTAATTGTAAATTAGTAACAACTTCAGCTTTTTGTGATATTAAGGCACATCAGATTTTCCTTTAAAAATAAAATACAGACAACAAAACAACTGCAGCCACAAGTTTGCTGCTGCACCATGTTTGTCCTTGGTGCCATTTTCAGATTGAAACACCAAGGTAGAGTTTCCAGTGGAGTATCACTTACATGGATCAACTGAGGAGCGACAGCACATGTCAAAAGGGCCATATTGACAACTTGAAGGGCGTTTATACAGTACCTCCACAGCACAGTACTGCATGTTTGCTATTCAAATCCTGCAGCACATGTCTGGCCTGTCTCCACCAACCTACACTGGTCTAAAGTGAGCAATAAAGCCACATAAATGTTTCATCCTCGCCATAAAATTATAAGACACTTTCCTCCCTCTCTGTGCACAAAATAAGGCCTGTATTTCAGTTTACTGACAAAATTCTGAGAAATGCCAAACTGTGTTTAGAAACAACTAATATTGCCTGGAATCAAATTTAAATCTTGGCTTATATTTCTTTCTCTTGGTAGTGTCGTTTTTTTTTTAGGTGGAAATCCTGTAGGTGTTTAGACAATAAATTAATAGACATCTATTAAAAGTAGTGTCTTGGAAAAACCTGAAAAAACAAAGATATTTGACATGAGGAATTGAATCTGGCATGGAACCTGATACCATATTTCAGCCCATAGATTATCCTTATGAAGTGGCACTGACATGACATTGCTGCAATAAGTTTGAGACACATATTTTAGTCAGATCCTGGTTTTCAGTGGCTGAGTGATTTGTTTTTGGTCTCTGGAGAAACACTTAAAACCCCCATTGTGATTCAGCTCTTCTTAATGATCCTTATTATGCTTTGACCCCAGCTTTGTTAGAAATGTAGGTCTACTTTTTTTATGTAGGAAAATTGAGCATGTGTCAATCTTAGTGCACATTAACCCAACGTGTGATGATAAAAATGATGTTTGTTCAACATGTTTGTTATTACCATGTTTCCCAGAGAAGCTTATTGGCCGAAACAGAATTTTTAGAAATCAAGTACTTGTAATAATATTCTAAACATGCTTGTAAGACACAGTGCTGCTTTCATTTAAAAAATCTTTATTACATATATGCAGTACAGCAGGATTAATGCTTTTGGCCATCAAAATGCAAATATTATGGTTGTACACAGTATTAAAAAATGTTTTGTTACATACCAAAAAATTTACAAGAGCCTGTTTGGTACCCGTTTAACTATTGGCAGGATTTAAGAGTGACTGTCTCAGACCAAAGCAAACCTCTCTTCAACATGAGCGCCACACTGCTGTGGTGAGTTTCTCACCACATGATTTTTTTTTTGTTGCTCTTTCTTGCACTATTTGGATTAGTAAAAGGCGGGAACCCTCATGTTGGGAGAGTGGTAGTGCATTTCTGTCTTGGCCCAGTAGAGAGCAGTAACTCCTCAGAAAGTAATGGGAACATTGGCATAAAAATCACTTCATCATCTTTGATTGAGGCATACACACTCAGCATGCTAAGAGCATTAAATGCAAACCACAAGTGGCTAAGGCTTCTGCAACATGTTTTCATCTTAAGTGTCTGTAAGTAAGCAGTACATATACACAAATCAATTGCTACACTGAGAACTCCTCTGTCAGATTATGAACACATCTCAAATCTCTCAAGTCGATGCTTGTGCTAGCAGCTTCAATCTTAAGGCTTCAGTGGTAGATTTGGAAGTGGTTTTGGGTTTCCATTGGGCTCCTTCTTGTCAGGGTTGGAGCGGTTGATTTTGGGGCTTCTCTGTGGAACAGGTCTTCTTTGGCGTCTCCTCTTGGGCTGACGAGAGCGTGGAGCGTTAGGTTGTGTTCTATCCAGCAGAGGATCCAAGTGTAGTTTACCACTCTGAGCATCTGAAGACTCATCAATAAATGCAAGGTTCTCCCCAAAGTAGTCCAGAGGCTGAGACAGGTGGGGATCTGGAAGAGTCTCCTCCTTTTCAGGCTCTGCATTTTTTTCTTCTGGCACTCGCTCCGTCTGAGTGGCCTGAGAGTCTGTTTCTGATCCAGACCCTGATTCGTTAGAGGAGGAAGAGGAAGAGGAGTAAGATCCAGATTCTGTCTGATTCTCATGCTGCTCTTCTTTCCCCTCAGGGTCCGGGGCCCCGGTAGCTGACACACTGTGACCATGGCTGCGAGGGCCGTGGCGGCGCTTTCGCCGACGCCGTTTGAAGGGGTCATCAATTTTTCCTGGGATGCGAAAATCCACCGACATATTCTGGATGTTTTGAGTCCAGTCAGTGGCGTGGGCTCGAAGTTCCTCCATCTAAGAGAAAAGGATGAAACCAGAGATGATGGAAAGGGAGTGGTAGACAAGACATGATAGAACAGACATGAGAGAAGAAGAAGTACCTCAGCTCTGGTCTTCTTAGATAGAACACGAAGCCAGTTACCAATCATTGTCAGGATAGATGCAAAGTAGGCAAGACCCAACAAGATCCAGAACCACACCAAAGGCTTATACCAGTGGTCACTCCCCTCATTTCCAGAATCCCCTTTGAGAAGACACAAAGACAGTGTACAGTAGCAGTGTGTAAAGGCAACACATTCATACACCCATTCATCCTTTTTTACAGAGTCAATAAAGATTTAAGATAGCAGATACTATAGGGCTATAGCAGATTAGATAATCAATAATTCATCTCTTACAAGAAAAAAAAACCCTTAATAATTTATGAGGTAAATGAAAATTGTCTGCTAAGTGAACTTAATGCATTACAACTGACAGTTATATTTATGGATGACTAATTAAGTCGTACCAGCAACTCATCTACAGATCAATAAATTCAACGAAAAAGCAAAAATATGCAAAAGCAAGCGTAAGTCAGATACAAACAAATTGGACTGCAACGGAAACTATGTTTTCACTTCAGCTGCCTTGCACAAACAGGGAAACGTCCTGAGTACATTTTTATTGATACTGTATATTAAAGCATGTCCAGGGATGACAAGCTATCAGCTGTGTGCACAGGGTGCTCTGAGTGCTCTGGGTGTTTAATTGCCCTCTTTTAAAGAAACCTGTAGGCTATTTAATGGGGATGTATCAGTGCCCCTCTCATTAGCTGAAGTTCAGCTCTTTCATGTCCTCGGGGCACAAATAAACCCTTGTCTCATCTCTGCAGACAGGACAAGGGCAGATTTGGGGGCTCCGGGCAAACCCAGCATGAGGCCTCCCTCGTGCCTTATTCTCACCTTTTCCCTTACTGAGAGTATTAGTTGTATTAAGGAGGTTATTGATTTTCATGGATAAAATCATTTATCTTGTTTTTCCTCTGCTTACTATACTTGCTTACTATATCTAAATATAATTGTGAGGTACTTGTACTTTACTCAAATATTTCTATTTTCTGCTACTACTCAACTCAACAGTTCTGAGGGAAATATTGTACGTTCTATTCTGCTACATTTGACAGCTTTAGTTACTTACAGATTGTGATTATACTTCCAAAACATGCGACCAGTTTACATGATGTTATGCAATGTTCTTGAATGACAACATTATATAAAGTAGTTCAAATAAACTTGTCAATTTAGCAATAATAATAATCCAGTAGTATAATAATTGTTAGGCTACTTTTGATACTTTAAGTACATTTACATACACAAGTACATACTCAGGACATTTACTTTTAATAGAGTATTTCTTTTATAATATCTTGTAATTTTACTCAAATAAAGAACATTTCTGGGACCAGCATGTGGCTACACCTTTGCTAATGGTTACAGGGGTTTCAACTTTAAAAGGAGGTGCCCCTTTATCATGTTCACCCTTTCCCTCAGAGAGTCTGTGCACACCACTGTTAGGGTATGTTAAGAAGCGCGTGGGTGGTTGATTTACTGTTGTATACCTGCAACATAGTCTCCAAACCCCACTGTTGTCAGGGTGATAACTACAAAGTAGGCAGACTCCAAAAGAGTCCACTTCTCCACCTCTTGGAAAACGAGGATAGGCACTGCAACAAAGAGCAGGCAACCCAGAAGGATGGACAGGACGGCTGAGATCACTCGCACAATGGTTGGACTAACTCGCCATTTCTGTCAGCAGGGTGAAACAACAAAGTGGGATGAGACCAATAAAGGGAAGTACAGTGTACAGTGCAAGCAAATAAGACACTAAAAGCTCTGTTAAGGGTCTGACCCGGAAGAGAGTCTCTATTTTGCCAACAGTTTTCCTCAGCCCAGTACCCAGATGGTCTCCAACTCCAGCGAGCAGGATACCAAACATTGGGATTCCCACCAGGGCGTAGAAAATGCAGAACAGCTGCCCTCCTTCTGTCTTGGGGGAGATGTTTCCAAAACCTGGACATGTGAGGTCAGAGGTGGAAGTTGATTTGAAGACACAGAATGTAAAAATCAGACATTAAACAGATTCCAGTCACAAATATTTCATCAGATTTTACTTTGGTGGTCTTACTGGTTCAACTGGACACCCACCGATGGTTGTGATGATTGTCCCTGAGAAAAAAAAGGCACTGGCCAGATCCCATTGGCTGACAAAGGTGAAGTTGCTGTTGGGATCCACACCTGCACCAATGGCCTCCACCACTTCCTGTGATGGGACGGTGGAAGAGAAGAGTTTAGTGGTTAGTTTATGAAACAGTTCAGTAATTGATACTTAATTGGACAATTAAAAGAGGGGTAAGCAAAACCATACGAATTAGTAAATTAACCCATCAGCTAATTCAAATTATATACATGATTCATTTCTGACATGTTGAAAGTTTCAAAGGCATGCACATGAGCATGAGTTTCCTTTTATTGTCCAATTAAATATCAATGTTTATTAATTTACAACCAGCTGCAGGGCTTCAGGTCCTCCAGTAATGTAGATGCTGTAGAAAATGCATTGTCACTGCATCAGCAAGCAGGCAGTCAGTGACAAAGAAGTGATTTACAACTGTGACGGCTCCATTCTGTCCCGAGTGGATCGAACCACTGCCAGCACAGATAACGTAATTCCCTCATCTAATTATCTCTTTAGTGTCTGTTGGTACTTGAAGACATTTGTTAACTCTGAATTTAAAGCTGAATATGATGAAGTTGTGATTGAACTTGAACGTCTCTCTGCAGACATTATTACTTCTAATAAATTAGACGTATATGATCACAGAGACAGGGATGTGTCTGGTTGATCCTGTCTGTTGGTCTGACGCCACTGCATATGTCTGTCCCAACTCATTTGGGAAAAGTGATCGATTTCTAATGCTTTCCAATTCCAGTTGTGCATTAATTTGAATCGCTGAAGCTTCTAATTAGTGCAAGCACAGCCAGAGCTTTGCCAAGTGTAGTTTTCCATGTTAACACTTTAATGGTCTTCACTAGCGTTTGAAAGAGCCTATTTTGAGTTGTACTTCAATTAGTTATTAGTTTTTTTATTATTTGACTTTTTATTTTCATGACCATTAGTTCATTTTCAATTGATTTTATTTATTCACCTTTGAAAAAAATGTTTCACATGAAAAATGTTTCATTTATTGGCTTTTACACATTGCTCTTGTTCATAAAAAGTGTAATAAAATTTCAAGTCAAATCAGATTTCACTTTAAAGTAGAAAAATGTATGCAGATGGTTAAAAGGGCACATTTATTAGTATCCAGAAAAACTAAGGAATGCAAAAGAAAAAAAATCCATTGCTGTTTACTGGGTGGGACCAGGCAGCCACAGTAATCACACTGACTGTTACAGTAGGTAAAGACTTGGTAATAGGGCATGGTTTTAACGATTTGGATGTGGAAATGAAAGCTATCTTTACTCCTCAACTGGCTCATGTTAAATTAAAAGAATTCAGGGTCAAAGGGTAAATTATGAGGTTAGCAATGTGCACCTCAGCCTCTGTGCAGTCTGTTCACCACAGCATGGAATTTGTCTGAACTATTTGGAGCCAGAAAAGATCCTATTGTTATATATAGAGCATATTCTATTCTGTCAGACTGTTTAGCTGCATTTCACTGCTTTTATATTATCAAACAACACAAGGAGTAAGATTGTAGAGGGAAATACTAGCCACACGTGAGAGCAGGCAGTGCACTTCAGCTTTGCATGGCAATATACTGACATATTTTACAGGCAGCCACAGTAACCACATGTGACCAAAGATTTAAGTATTTCACTCAATAAGTTTTTGAGTGCACCTCTGAAGAACAAAACCATTAGAAAGATGATCTTTCGTATGTTAGGCAAATGAAAAAGGCTTTTTTACAACAGAAAATGTACAATGACAAGAGTGGCAGTGGTCTTTCTTATGTTACAGATTGCTTGAAATAGATTTTAGGGCTGCAACTAATAATTATCTTCATTATTGATTAATGTGTTTATTCTTTTTTTCAGATTGTTTAGTCAATAAAATGTCAGAAAATACTGAAAAAATGCCCATCACAGGCTCCCAGATCCCAAGATGATGTCTTTTGTTTTATCCAACCAACAGTCAAAAACTCAAAAGTAGACAGTTACATAAAACAGAGAAAAGCAGCAAAACCTCCCATTTGAGAAGCTGGAACCAGCAAATGTTTGTCTTTTTTACTTGATAAATTACTTAAACAATGAATCAATTATCAAAATCTATTAATTTTCTGTTGATAGATTAAACAATTCAGCTGTAATATATTCTTCAGTTTCATCTGATTCACTTGCAGTTTTCTAGGTTAATCAGTTCTTATGGGTTAGGGGTAGAAAATGATCTACTATGCATTACTCTCTGACATACATTAGGAGGACCAGCACTGAGGACTGGCTAGACCACAGTCACACCTGCACGCCAGCTGTGCCACAGCCACCACAACATGTACTGTCACCATACACATGATCAACCACATTAATAGCCAGTGGCATCGTGTGGTGACCTGACATCTCACATTACTCAAGTTGAGAACACATTATAGTAGGAAGGAACTTTGAATCTATTGAAGACCTGTTGAAACATCAGCTGACATTGGTTCAGTGAAACCGGACCCACAATGCTGCTTGTTGAACAGAACAACATCTGAAGAATGACTTTGTAACAGCTGCCTGCTTCACATGTTTTCACTGTTTTTATGTCATAATGGCATTTTTCATAATGTTACTTTTCATCACAGTGGTGGCTCTTAAGCTAGCATGCTCAACAACTGCTACCAGATATAGCCAGTTAGCTCCTGTTAGCTCAAGCAACAACAACGTCAAAGTCATTCTGAATCAAATTTCTAGCTACTGCTTTAAATAAACACAGTACACAGACACAAAAGCTAACATCTCCTTTTATTTATTTAGCTTAACAAGGCTGCACATGCTACTTACCCAGCTGGCTAGTATGACATGTGAGCTTGGTTTATTACTCAGCATCAAAGTGAAGAGACAATGTCGTTGCCAGCTAACGTTAGCTGGTTACTTTTAGAATCTAAATATGTTCCCCAGAGAGAGACACACAACTCTGTAAAGAGCAAAAAGACAGTCTGTCTTTCTCTGTGGTCGCTCTGAGCAACACGAGCTAGCTAACACTGCTAACGCTTGCTCTGCAGTTTGATATTGAGTAATAATGTAAGCTCACATGCCGGCCTAGCTAGTTAGCCGGCTAGGTAGGTAGCATGAGAAGCCTTGTTAAGCTAACTTTAAGGCATAAAAGCTAAATATGTTTATTTACTGTGCCTGTGTACTGTGTTTATTTACAGCAGCAGCCTCTAGTTGGTTCATTCAGAATACATTTAGGATTGTTGCTAAGAAGAGCCAACTGGCTAAATTTGGTAGCAGATGTTGAACTTGCTAGCTTAAGAGAGATATGGGGGTACATGATAGCTGAAAGGTAAAAGGGGTGGTGACTGTTGACAACACCACTGTCATGAAAAGTGACATTATTAAATAAAATGTGCAATTATGAAAAGCCATATTATGAAACTTTTAAAAAAGGGTATTTTGAAATGACAATGTATATAATTAAATAAAAATAAACTCCCATTAAACTCCTTTAATATATTTTAAATAATTTATTCATATGGTTATTTAATAATGTATTTTTTATTGATTCAATATTGAACACTTTGGGGTGCCATACTAGTTATCCATTCACTGCTAATATTTGGAACCATAATACATATGTTATGTCCTCATTATCCTTTCAGTCTTTTCATTCAATCAGTAAACAGGATGCACTAAAGGAATGTGCCACATCTCTTATCTTCCTTTCAATAATCAAAAACAAGTTGTTTACTTCTGTTATGTACCTCAGTCCCTTTAACCTTTTTGCAAATGTCAGCCACTGCATCTCACTTTGCAGGCTAAAACAGTCATTTACAACTTTCATTCTGGAGTGAAGACAAACATCTCAGGATCACAGCATGGTTGCCAACCCTGCTCGTAACGCTCAACCTATGCACGGATCAGCTTTCATGCTCTTAAACACACACTAGAGCTGACCCATCCTTACATAGCTGCTCTGACTACACCTGTTCTCTGGCCCACAATCGTGCTGTACTGCTCCACTGGGTTATAGAGAGCTTCATAGACCAGCACCAAACTATACAAATCTGAAGGGTCACCCTGAGGATCCACTAAACTGATTGAATAAGATAAGTTGTATTGTCAGAGTCAACCAAGTTCCCAATGAATATAAAATGTGAAGCAGAGACAGATGTCTGTCAGACACCAGGCCAAAATGTATTTTTAGCTACAAGAGGTGGCCAGTCGCTAAGCTTCAGATCCTCTTTGGAGTTTGTTTATATATAAATAACAACAACCTGTGACTTTGTTCACTGGCAGAGTCACTTTTGCATGTTGTATGTTGGACAGAAGTAGATAAATAGATGAAATATTAAAGAAAATATTCCATAAAATGATCAGCTTCAATTGAATTTTTTATATATTAATGTCATGGCATTTCAGCTTTTTTGAGTACACAAAGTAGCAAAAAAGTATTTTTGCATGACAATGAAAGGAATAAATACTGCAGCATGTTAGTCGGTCATAAGCTGTGTTTAGATTACTTTTCAGTGGTTCCCAACCTGGGGGTCAGGACCCCCAAAGGGCTCCCAAAATAAATCTTTGGGGTCACAAGATGATTTAAGTGATAAGACAGGGAAAAACACTAAATGTTAGCTTTTTTGTGAAATACTGAATACATTTACCTCGTCCGGCCTGTAAAAATCCTTAAAATGACATGATCTTGGAAGGAAAATCACTGTTTGGTATAACTGCTCACAACTCAAGGCCATGACCTGTGATGAGACATCGCAAACAGATATTCCTTAATTTGAAGGGGTCACATGCCAAAAAAGGTGGGAACAACTGATTTAGGTAACACAAAATTGACACAAAGGTGGTTGCGGTGTGTCACTAATATGTTCAAGCCCTTTATAGACTGAGAACACAAGAGGAAGAGGTACTTGAGCTCATCTACCCACCACGATGCCCCGCCCACTAGAAATTATAAGAGCAGAGGGGAACAGTAGCTTGGCTGTCCTAGAGAGACTACATCGCTGATGGGTGCTTGTTTATCTGTTAAACACTTGAAAATATTCCAAACTAAAAGCTAGATAATGAGTGGCTCTTGTCATGAGAAGATCTGCTATACCTCTATAAGGCTCTGTAGGTTGTCTGGGCCCACGCAGGTGAAGTTCAACAAGAACTCCCGGCGCGTGTCCTGCAGCTGCATGTGCTTGCCCTCCTCTCGTGGAGCCTCGAGGGCGCGGAACACCACAGCTCCCAGCACCAAGTAGAGAAGCACCCCCGTGAGGATGCCGAGCAGGGTGGAGCAGCGCATGGCTGCACCTCCACTCAGTCCAAACGAAGGCTGCTGTTTCCCTCTGCCAGCCTCAGCGCTGGTGTGGCCTGGATCCCAGCTGCTGCAGCTGAAACATCAAAAAAACAGACGAACACAAGGGTTTCATACTGACCACAGCTCCAGACAGCAGCAACTCCAGCTGTATACACTCCTGCAGCAGCCAGCCTATTAGCTGCACATGAGGCACTAAATGGACTCAGGCCTCACCACACTGCTGACATACAGCAAATCCAACATCCCAGATAAAATGCCCGTCATGTGACTCTGCCTGTGATACTTTGAACAGATGTGATCGCATGAGTGGCTATAAAATGTAAATGATCCATGCCATCAATACACAGTAGTTGAGTTTACCTGCTAATCCGCCTTAGTTGCCCACGCCTTCGTCTTTTCCAGTCCCTCTGCGCCCCAGGCCTGAGAATGGAGTCCCTAGATCCGTAACCACTGGGGAGCCCGTCCACCTCACACTCTGAAGGTGGGGACACTAGATAGAAGCAGAGACATTTTCAAATGCAGATCAGCATTGACAGCATTTAAGTCAATGATTCTAACTAAGAGAAGCACTATGCGTTTGCTTTCTCTAAAACACAAAAGCTGTCATTCATGAGGATAATCCTCGATGACAGGCAACAATCAGCAGCAAGGTGAAGCTATCAGGCGTGGCAGTGTCGCACACAGAGTTGCTAATGTTGTGGAACCAAAGCCACCTGTTGTTTATTTGTCTTAATCGTCACACATTGTCTGTGCCCATCTTCTAACCATATGCACCATGCAAGCCTTTAGTTTGAAGAATGAAGAAAAGGGGGATTTCCCGCTGTGGATGAAAACGATGCCTCATTGTAGATTTATTTCCTGGTCAGCAGCTGGAGAAGAAATATGGTAAAGTGCAGGTACCTCCAAATACAGCAGACACAAACTCCAGAGATCTTTGTGAACATTAGAAGAAGCAGACGCCTTAGATGATGCCCAGCTGTGAAACCTGGTTCGGTGTGATGATGTTGGTCAAACCAAGAAGGCATTCTCATTTAAAAGTGAAACTGGAGCCAAGGCTCTGCACTCGGATGCATCTTTACCTTGTTAAAGCAATGGAGTTGAGAAACTAATAGATGTGTCAGACACTCCCTTTGTCCCGGAAATTTCAGAAATGATTTAAGAGGGAAGGATTTTATCATTTGGACCAGTAGGCCTGCAATTCACTCTGCATCACTGGACTGCCAGAATAATAAAAAAAAAAACAACAAGCTCCCATCTTCTAGAGTTCGGTGAGTGCAGCCCTTTAGTCAGCAGATCTGTTGGTCTTGATCCAAAATTAGAGCAATAAACTGTCACACGGTGACAGCAAAATATAAACCTGCTCCCCAAACAGTTTTCCAGCTGCTGGGAAGACACAGAGTCTTTGTGGTGGACAGCTGGACTCTGTGACAAAGAGACTGTCCACTTACTAAATTGAACACATTTCAGCCAGAAGTTAGCAGTGGATGCAACACTCATATCTATATTGGCACAAGATTACTTTAAATTCCTGGTTCTTGCATACTTTCCATGCATTTGTAAAACAACCATGAAAAAATGAGACAAACACAACGATACATGTGGGATTGTCCGTGCGAGTAACACTCTACTTGTAGTTCATGAATTACTGAAAGAACACAATGATCCAAATTTTTGTTTAACACCAATTACATTGTTGTAGCATATTCTGGCCCAACTACACAGTTAAAAAGAACATCTGAATGCGCAAACTGCTCATCCAACACCAAACAAGATGCATTACACTGAAGCATCTAATATGCAGTTTATCTACCTCAGACTGTAACACAGAATGCCACACGGATTACACACCAGTAGACAAAAGGAAATTGTAATATGGCTTGCATTAAATGCCAACACTGCTGCTGCCGCTGCAACCGAGCCATAGCCATAGTGATGCCGTTTTATTACCACTTAGAGTCCCTCTGGGTCCGTAAGATGTATGGTACTGACCAATGCGCCAGACAGTCCAGCCTTACCTCAAAATGAAGAGTCATAAGAATCCAGAGTGCCAGTCGCCTCATGCAGTGTTTCATGCGCTCAGGCAGCCGCATACAGGGAGCGCGTGTGAGTGTGTGTGAGGGAGGCTGTTGCTGAGCACACAAGAGAGAAAAAGATACTCAATCAAACTGACATTATACAGAGAGTGAGAGAGTGAATTAAAGAGAGAGGGAGACGGCAGCACAGATGAAGGTGGAGATGATGAAGCTATAGAGCCAAGTTTTGAATTTATTCAGTTTCTTCAGTTATATGTTTGTTTTTCCTACAGTAGGTAAAGATTTCAGATGGAGCTACTCAGGAAGACTGCAATGATTTTTTTTTTTTTGGCAAACACATAATACGGCTTCATTTGCTTCAGTCTGTAATTAGAATTGGTCATATTCCACGCAGTAGTGGCTGCAGTCATACCTTTGAACAGCTGTCAGTATCTCTGTGGGATCAATGTTTGAGATTCTTCAGGGTCTGTTAGGTGTTACACTGCCGACTCTGCAGGGCGAAGCCACCCTTCACCCTGCTCTCAATATCCCATCTTTCTCACAAGCTGCCTGACAGAACTGCTGCTGCTCTCTCTCTGTGTGCGTGTGTGTGTGTGTGTGTGTGTGTGTGTGTGTAGGTGTGTGTGTGTGTGTGTGTGTGTGTGTGTGTGTGTGTGTGTGTGTGTTTACAGGGGTGGGGATAGGTTTCTCAGGCAGATCCAGGAGACTGAAGTGAACTCTCAGATGTTCCTCTCACACATCGAGTCAGGGCATTTCTGCTGTACATTTCTGATTCCTGGTTTCAAAGTTTAATAGTGTTATTAGATAAATTACATCAAATCGGTAAGATGATTATCCTCAGGTTACTATGTAATGTAATAGCTAGCCTAATCACACAGTAGTATAGTTTGAATAACTGCAGGTTTCAGTGCATCCTCCCTTATTCTGATCTACAGTCTGTTTAGCCCACTTTTGGCTTTTTTTATTCTCAAGTTTCAGCATAATATACAACGCGACTAAGAGTCTATAGCCATGCTAGCGCTTCTTTGAGGATGTACAGTGGTGCTTCTAGCTATATGTTACTACTGGCATGCTAACATGCTCACAATAACAATGCTAACATGCTGATATGTTTACCATGTTCACCATCTGAGTTTAGTGTGTTAGCATGCATACATTTGAAAATGTTGGCTGGATGAAAAGTCAGCGGATCGCCAAATAGGATTCATCATCTGGGAACCATGAATGTACAAGATTTCATGGCAATCCATCCAATAGTCACTGAGAGATGATCAGTCAGGACTAAAGTGGTGGAGTGACAGACAGACCGACTGATGGTGTCATTCTTAGGGCCATGCTGCTAGCCTAGCTGATAATAGAAATGTTTGTTGCTAATTTTCTTCATATCTTTGGCACTGCACTAAACAGCTGGCTGCAAAAGTGGGAATAGATGTTCTCCAATGACATGAAAGACTCACCACATATAAACTAAAACATTTAGCACTAACTATATGACTAAATATAGCTGTTAATGTTGCATTATTATCATTGAGAATATTTTGCAATATTTATTCTTATTGTATAAACAATATAAGTAATAGCTTCACTGAACTGGCATAAAGAGACCACTACAGTGAGGCTTTACCATATTTATAAGTAGAAAAAAAAGAAATGTGGTAATGTTTTTCTTTTTTTTTGAAAGACAGACAAACAGGCGGCACAGGCAGAAGATTATTAAGCCAAGTGGGCGAATACCCAAGATGCTTCAGTGTTGCTCAGTCAGGGCCGACCATCACTGCCTGTGGAGATCAAATATATTAGTCTGTTACTCAGCTAAACAAGCATTTTAAAGGAAAACACAAACAGGATCCTGATGCTGAGCAGCTCGCAACATCTTGTGAATGCATATGATCACCTAATGCACTGATCAGTCTAATCAATCATAAAAATAACTCTTGGCTCACCATCAAAAGTTTGATTTCAAATGGCTGCGTTTGTGGATAAGGCTTTTGTGTGTATTACCCGCAGAGAACACATGTTGCATCCTGACAGAATCAATGTTGTTGCTTCTGACCACAAAGACGAGGAGGAGTCTTTTCCTATATGTGCTGGGTGGGGAGTTGGGATGATGGTAATCAATCAATAATCAAACAATCCTAGATATCTCCATGCAATAAAGTTCATCCTAATAAAGAGTGTAAAGTAACGTATTATTACTCACGGACTCAGGGACTGGCTGGTTGCTCGGGCATATATAGAAATGGTTATTGTCTATTTACAGTGACCTTGTATTGTTACTTGTACCACCTCCAATTCTAAGTCCAAGTTCCTCTCTACACAATAACTCACCTCATCCAGCTCAGCCTGATATATTGTCCTGGCACACTACCCTGGCAGCCACCACTGAGAGTAACTGAACAGAAATATATTCTTTAGCTGTGAGGAGCTGGAGATCAGAAAAGTCCCACCAAACATAAGATACCTGTGCTACATTAACACGTGCTGGTGAGGAAAACTTAGAGAGAGAGGGGTCATAATGAGCTTTTTGCTGTTTGTCTGTTTGTACATTTTCTACCTGTGAAGTGAGAGGTGGTGGTTGTGAAAGAAATCGCGAGACGGATCTTATGGCTCCGTTCCTTTCCAAGAGCCATTCAAAAGAGGGGGTTACCAGGTTTATCTGCGAAATAATCACTAGGATAATGATAGGGTAAGATCTGGATCAGATTCAAAGTTAGACATCCCACCAATATAATTTCATTTCGCATGTGTGGACTAGGTTTAGCAGCACTAAATGACTCGTATTGCCAGACCTGATGTCAATGATCTGCATTGTAAACTTTACACAAGGTGACGCCATATCCCTCTGCTTTGTCAGTGAATTTACTACTTTGAATGTACTCTCTGTATGAAATGTGTGATGTAAATAAAGTTGCCTAAAGGGGAGTGGATTAAGAGCAGGCAGTGAAATTGGGGCTCAAAGATAAAAAGATCGTCTCTCACCAACTACAACTTGGTTCCCTTCGTTTGTACCAAAGAGCCGTCGAAAGGAATCGTCGCGAACGTAACATCACAGTGATCCCATTAGTTTCCTGGTATGGACGGGGTTGTTGGACATTACTGAGTGATGAGTGTGTGCGGCTGCTCTGCTGTGTCACTCCAACTCTCTACTAAGTCTTTTGAAGCTGTCATCTAAACATCTGTAACAGCTACTTGAATATAGAAAAAGACTCATTCAGACTTTGATACTTATGCGCAAATAAGTCCGCAAATGTCACATTCAACAGCTTTAAAGTCGAACTTAGTCAAGAATAATGTCAACGTGTTATTTATCAGTTTTAAAAAAGAAAATGTTTTTTATTGCTAAAAGGAAAAACAAAAGGTCTTTGGGTAAATATCAGAAATACTCCTTTTCCTCTTAACCTCTGGAGGGGCGTGTCTGTGTTTGATTGACAGCAGCTGGCAGGCTGAGCCCCAGCAAGAGAACGAGAGAAAAGTTTGACACGCCCTCCTGAGCAAGATGAGTTGGCAACTTAAAGAAAAGGTTTTTTTTTTCTCATTTACGGGAACCGAAAAGGATTTAAACATAAAAATATGGATCAATGCAGTTTTTACATATAGTATGTGGCATGTAGCAGTATAGTGAAACTCTATGGCAGTTAACCTTTAAGCAAGGAAAATACTAATATACTGTACAATGTACACACTACATTAAAAATGTACAATATTTGACATACATTTAGCACACACTGATACGTTGTTTACTAGTAAGTAAGATGTGCACATGTTACCAATGTTAGGCGTAATAAAAAGATTATTGAGCAAGTACAATACTGTAGTTGGCTTATGAGTTTAAGTAACAAATGACAAGCAGACACAGGCACATATCATATTATTATAGCAATATATTATGTTGTAATGTATTAGATGCATTTGTCAAATGAGTATATGTAATTCGTGATGAGATAGAACTTGACATATCCCTCTCCATCTTTTCCTGCAAATACTTTGTGCTTGATCTCTACTTGCTGAGCAGCAGAATTGGATTTATTTTATGCACTCACCAAATAAACTGTAAAATACATTTAGCTCCTTCAATTCAATCTGTGTGAGAGCTGTGTCTCTCTGCTCTTACGAAGAACTGAACACAGTCCAACTGCAATGAAACAGGTGTCGTACTGCTCTGGCTATATAACTCATGACACAGTGCAGTATGAGGAAGGTTTACAGAACTGGATAAAGGAATGATTATTTGTTCTGAGGAAAAATGAATGCAGTGATCAATGTTAATCAGAAAGCTCCATGGAATACACAGCGAGAGAATACTGCAGGAAAAGCAAAACCTTGGTCGTTTTTGCATTGCTTTCACAAAATGTACTGCATAATCATCAGAAAACCCTTCTAACTCTTCATCATCATGAATGGTTCAAATACAGAAAAAACACTCAGAAATACAAACATTACTTCATAGTTTCCACTGAAAGGTCATGTTGATATCAAAAATGGATATAATTAGATCTCTACAAATACGTTTTAATTTTCCCAGGGTCTATTCATAGGCAGATCTTTTTTTGTTTGCACTGTATATTAGTAATTCTGGAATCTGCACCATTGGTTTATGATCACATCGCACCATATAAAACAGAAATCAGCCTTGAAATCCATCAAGCTCTTGGTCACACATGTAAAGAAATTAGAAAATCTAAAAATCCTTACTTCTTGTAGGTCGATGGCTTCAATTCCAGGTGTCCTCTTGATTGTATGTGTGGTTTTGTTAGCAATATGAAGATAAATTATGGTCCATCCAAACAAGAGACAGATTTTGGAAAGAGGTCTAATCAGGGATGGACATCTGAGAAGAAGCTAAACGCTCAAATTGATTGACCTGATGATAAATGTGCTTACAATTACAAGTAAAGGAAGGTTGTAGTAAATAAAAGAGAGGGAGGAAGGGGGGACAGACAGAAACGTGAGGAGGAGGAGGACTACACTGCTATTATGAGCACTTTATTTTCAATTAAGCCCTCTTGCATCTACTGTAAGCTCACTTTCTGCCATTTTTGATGATGCAGGGACTTCTTGGACTGGAAATTGACTGGTTAGCAAACGTCTGCAACTTTGCTCATTTAACAGAAGATGCACTTTCAACATAATAGAAAAAAACATCTGAAAAAATATATATTTTATACGGCAGCAGCAGAAAAAAGACAAGTCTTGTTATGAATGAAATGAAAAGAGAAGAAAAAAAGGTTCCCATGTTTAAAGGGAAGTAAGGTATTTAGATTAACACAACTTTTTTGTGAAGCGGTGGATATTCATAAGTAAATAATGAATTTACATTATAAAATAGAGTAAATGATATGAAAGAACCATTAAATTGTGAAATAATTTAATAAATTATTAAAACTCAAATCATTATTATAATACTTTAACAGTTCTTCTTTCATAACTGTCAGCTAGCTGGCAAGCTTTTGTTAGCTATAACAACCAAAAAAACGGTTTCGTCCTTCACAGAGTCTCGCTCTGAGGAACTTTTTTAGAGTCACAATGCTGCCGAGGTAACTCTGAATTAACCAGCTAGCTGCTGTCGCTAAGTTAGCCTTGCTAGCTGGCTGCTGGCTGAGTTTACAGCAGTAGCTAAGACATCGATTGGCATTGTTGTTGTTGTAGCTAACAGGCTAACTGACTGACTACATCTTGGTAGTTTTTGTGACAACTCCACATTATGTCATTGAGAAATTATAAAATAAAAGAGTCAATGGGGAGAAGAAACTTTTAAAAAAGTATATTTTGAAATAAAGAAAAGTAAACTTGTCAGTGCTTTCTGTTAGACAAACTATGTAATGGGGAGACTGTGTCTCTATTTTTCTCTCACTCTTTCTTACTTTATATCCTCCTTAGTTATGTTGACATCATCGCAAAAAATTAGAAAAATTAGTCTTATTATTTTACATGATTAGACCTCTTCTCAGGTATGTGTGGGCGTGTACAGACTGTGGTTGATTGACATTTCCCTGACCTCTTAGTTTTGGTACACGCACAACTTTTTCAGCCTTTGTTACTGTTATTTGTATGCAGACTTTAATAACACTGTAATTTCCGAGCATATCTCTGCCCAGCATCAACCTGAGCGCAGGTCCAAGCAGCTGGAATAGCTGAACACACCTGTGTGGGTGTGCAGGGCCTTTAACGCATTAGAAAGACTGAATATCTGAGAAGCTCCAGTACACTGTTACACCTCTAATCGATTTGCCAAGGAATCCACTTTACACTTTAATCTAATCCCTCCCGGTCTTGAAAAGCTTTTAAATCGTGAGAGGAAGTCAACATAACTAAGTAGGGTGTAAAGTAAGAAAGAGTGAGAGTAAAATATTACAGGCTGACTGTCTGAACGGTGTGTGAAGGTGCTGTGGAGAGGAGTGCAGACGTCTGTCCACTACATGCCTCCCTTTTAAATCCAACAACTGATGTTTCTGCAGATGGATGTATGGCAGCTCAGTCCCTATTTTGGAGCTCTTTAAAATGCTTTTCAAAATGTTATAGTTATTAGGTTGATAAATCTGCCAGACTGATATATTGGCTGACTTTATCTTATTACAGATATTGGTGTATACGTATGTCAGCCTATGAGTAATAAAACTGCAGTACAGAAATACCAAAGGAACAGTCTCCCCATTACATAGTTTGTCCAACAGAAAGCACTAAGTTTATTTTTCAACTACAAAATGTCCTGCTCAGTAAATATCTTGGACACAACTCTAAAAAAATAAAAACCTATTTTCTCAATCTGCCTTTTACTGTGAGCGATGGGGTCCTGTTATTAATCTGTTGCTTGTAGGATCCTGTTGATCAAAAGGGCACGAATGAAAAACCTTTAAGATCGGCAGATGAATACTTTCCTGTCATCCTCGATGCTGAACAGCTTCTTTTAAACCTGCATTTACTGATTTTTTGGCCACTAGCTGTAAGCTGCACCTTGTAAAGTTGATGTAGCGAATATGTTGGCGAACAGTTGACTATTTACACAATGAGCAGATATGGAGCAACAGTAGAATTTGTATTTCAGGCCACCTGACGAATGTAAGTCCAATATTCACTCTCCTTTTGGTCTCCACTAACTCCTGAAGAACGACGCTGATAAGAGCAGCAAGAACGAACCACAACAGTGAATTTGCAGGTCCTAAAACCACAACAATTAACTGAAAGATGCTTAAAAAGCTGCGTAGACCTGAGTGGAAGTGCAGTCAGGCGATAATTCTCTGTGGTTTTATCACAGCGACTCCTCTCATATCATGCATATTCATTTGATCCATCATTAATATAAAAACATTGATTAGAGCAGCTTAAACTTGCTTAGTTTGTTGTGGAGACATTCAGAGATTCAGTGTAATGGCATCACACATCAGGACCCCCCTACACAGCCAGTACAGTTTGTGTTAAAGGATATTATGTGTGCAATTCATAATTAATAAGACGGCAGTGAGCAGAACTGCAGTAATCATTTTGGTTACCTTATTTTACTTCTAAAGCCCTACAAGGACTGTAGAACATGACGAAAATAAAGTGTAGCCGTGCATGAGGAGCAGAAAACAATGTAAGGATGCTTTGATAACATAAAACATGTTTATAACTTTACATTTCATATTAACACCTGAGAACAATTTAATTACCTACTCAAAAACATGTTTGCCAGACTTATAAAGGCTACACCATTTACTAAAAGCTGAATAAAAATTACAAAATAAAAGAAACACTAAATGTTAGTTTCCTTTTATTGATAACAGCAAGCTGAGTAAGAGTCTTTTACATTGACAAAATGAATGAAATGGCATAGACACATATTGAGATGTGCTCTGGTACATTACTGCCCACAGGCCGTCTTCTTACATTTACACAAATTTCTCAAATACCAGTGAAAGTCTTTGTGTGGACGTGGAATTTCTACTTACTTTCCTCAGTTTTCATGAAGAAAACATATTTTCAAACTCAAGTTGCTTAGTGTTGATTTATCCGTTTTGATAATTAATAATGAAAAAAGCATTGCGTTTATTCCAACAATCATCATGGAAATGTTGTTACAAACTTAACAACTGAGATGCATTCATGTTTTTAAAGTGTTTTAAAATTGTTCAATAGAAAAGTTCACAATCGTACAGATCACATGATGGCTTTCAATCATTTTCCCATCTCACTCACTAAGCCTGAAAATAAGCTCTTGCTTTATTGTGACGCCCTTTAATATGAAGGCTTCTGCATCTGTTCATCATTGGCTCTTCAAATATACGTAAAAGAAATAACTAACATGGTGAACAGATAAGGTTAATTAGCCTCAAATGCTAAAACGAAAACATAAACATGCTTTACTGAGGAATGGAATAAAGAATGGTCGGTCCATTTGCACCAGGTTTTAAAAATTAACATCCTAATAAATATAGAAAACATTATGTGGAATGCATAAATTATATCTAAGAAGAATTATTGTAAATGTGATGCACAAGTAGCAACTAAAAGTTTCACATAATAGCCTTGCTGGTGAAGTATTTCCTTTAGGATAGAGTTTGCATCTAAATTCCTCTGGTCACCCTATCAACCTGAAATTATTATCTGAGCTGTTGTTGAGGAGGACTACGGGTCCGCAGACGGATCAAAACAGTTTGACCATGCTCTCTCTGGACTTGCCGACTCCAACCCACTTCACTGAAATGAGAAAAACAAAAAAGACAAGATGTGACTGGCAGGTTTGGCAAAGCGCAGAAGAGTTTGGCTGCGCTCTCTGCATTAATATAAAGTGCCTCTTTACGAACCTGGCACTTGCAGGAACTCCTCGATGAACCGAATGTAATTTTGTGCCTGTGACGGCAGCTCCTCGAAGCTCCGAGCTGCCTCTGTGCTGCAGCACCAGCCGGGCAACGTCTCGTACTCCACTGACACCCGCGTCAAAACGTCCATGTTTGCTACAACAGAAGCACAACAACATTTAGTGAACACTGTTCCCACACACCTTTACCAATGAATTTTCAAAACTTTTCCATAATATTTTTAGCCCATTTCCACAACTTTATTTAAGTAGTTTAAAATAGGTAGGCCTATATAGCGATCGTAGGGTGCAATAATGAGGCTCTTACTCCAGTGTGCTATGCCCAAAGACAGGGATTGTAGCAAAAGCATGCACGTAGCACATGTAACGTTAGACATGTTATAGGATTTTTATGAAAATGTTTAGCCAAATCAATATATATTCAAAACCTTTCCAAAACATTCTGTTAATTCCAAACCATTTCCAGGCCTGAAAAACAGTTTTTTCTAATTTCATAATTTTTCCAGGAATTTCATGACTGTGAGAAGCCTGAGTGAAAGATGAAATGTTTTTGTTCTGGTTTACAGTTACTGATTCATCACAAGACTTTTCAACAAAGGCAAAAAACACTTCAAGCAAGCGTAAAAACTTTTTTGTGCAATTGAGGAAGTTTTATCGAATTTTGCCGTTTCCATACAGCTTTTCTAATGCGATACTTCAAAATGTGCATACAAAGACGTTTATGGAAACACAGCTTGCTGGACTAACTGTCCTTTACTGGGATTTATTGTCTGTATGCAAGAACGACAGCTTTTATTATCTGATACAGTGTGATGCTCATAAGTGTATGTCTAATTGTTGAAAGACTATAGCACAACCAGAAAGGACTAATCTAATCTGGATCAGGAAAAGAGCCGCTTCATCAAACATTCAGCACATTGACCACAAAAACGATAAAAATAAGGGAAGTCAGTGTTAACATGCTGGCAGAGAGCAGCCGCAGTGTCGTATGAGGCAGAGAGAGAAGTAGTTTTCTTTTCAATTCTATTTACTCCACTTGGCGGCACAAGCAGAGAGATACAGAGGATAAACGCCACCTCAAGTCTGCAGCAAAATAGATTTTTGAAAATCCAAGATGATGCATTTCCTACAAGCAAAAGCTGACACATGTAAAAAAAAAAAAAAAAGCAAAGACATTAGAGAGCTTAAAAGCTATGTTCATGCACCTATAACCACATTCTAAGTAGTAGCTCTGAAAATATTCTCTCCTGTGTTTACAGTAATTCTGTTTCTGGAATTAAACCTTTTGTAGATAGATGTGTAGTAATAAAAGGTATAATTGATTAATTTCATCATCTAAGTCTTTTATTTTAGTAAAAATGTCAAACATTCACTGATTCCAGCTTCTCAAATGTGTTAGGATTTGCTGCTTTCCCATCACTGTTTGATATGTTTCATATCACTCAAAGCTGTATATCTCTGCAGCTGTAGGTCAAACACAAAAAGCTATTTGAAGATGTTACGTTGAGTTTCTGGAACGTTTGTTGTTGACTGTTAAATCCGATATTGTTTTTCTGTACTGGGCAGACAAAAATAGCAGATCTATGAAGCTACATCTAAGTGCGAATGACCTACCTGGGAAACTTGGAAGAGGTTGTCCATCAACCTTATAGGCCACGCCCACTTTAATCTCCTGCAGCGTGTCCAAAATGTCCAGCTTCGTCAGGGCGATTCTGCAAGAAAAGAAGTCCCTCTGTTAACTGCAGTAATCACACCAGCAGGTGAGGATAATGTTCTGAAAGGGGGGGACGGTTCCTTACGCAGAGAAGCCGTTGACCATGTGGGCGTATCGGACCAAAATCAGGTCCAGCCAACCACAACGCCTCCTCCTGCCCGTCGTCACACCAAACTCTCTCCCTCTGGACTGCAACAGGTCCCCAATCTCCTAAAATACAACAAACACGAAGCCAGACTGTCAACTGGGGAAGACAAAGG
Organism: Macquaria ambigua; assembly: GCA_008360985.2. NCBI lineage: Eukaryota > Metazoa > Chordata > Actinopteri > Centrarchiformes > Percichthyidae > Macquaria > Macquaria ambigua. The sequence goes on along the minus strand of VMKM01000175.1, from coordinate 119,628 downwards.
AAAAATCAAACTAATTTACTTTCAAGATCCCCCAGATTATTCAGCTATTTTAAGGGATATCGTGTTGATTCTGCCTGTTTTGACACTTTTGACACAATTTATGTAGGGATAGTCAGCTCAGCACATGCCCTTTTCCAGTAACATCCTGCTTCAGTTTCTCACACACACACACACACACACACACACACACACACACACACACACACACACACACACACACACACACGCTGCCCAGTACAACTCCTCTCCTGTCAACCGCTGAGCAGCTGGGGGGGTGAAGTGTCTAGTCAAAGTGCACATGGCTGGCAGACTCTTTTCCCCACAAAGGTTTTCCCAGCAATCTCACAGCTTTGAACTAACTCACATCTGACCACAGGTCTGCCTCCTGACACCTCAAGGCTGACGCTGACCACAACACCTGGAAAACTGATGATGTCACTGAGGCCTGTTTAGGCTCACGGGAGAATCTGCAGCCTCAACGTGGGGTGTCATGTCACTTCTACTACTCTTCTTTCTAGTCTAATCAAGTCTCCTCTCCATTTACTGAATAATGGCTACAGACTGGAACTACAGTGAGCTCAAATTTAACAGTTACTGGACAGGGACACACAGGTGAGAGGATTTACTCCCCATCTCTCTGCAGCACCTTTCATGTCTATAATGTTCCCAGTCAAAAAAGACAGTGAATCTTCTGATTTTTAAGGGTATAACATTCATCTTAGGATCTTAGATTTTGTTTATAAGAATGAGCTTTACTTTCCAGTTCACGATTGTTATTTCAGAATTAGGAGAAACTTAAATCTGCATGCAAACGATAAACCAGTTCAACAAATCCAACTCACCTGTATAAAAAAAATCTCATAATAATCAACAAGTTAAATGATGTCGTACATGACTCGAAACAGTCATTTAGATTTTATTCGTATTTGTACTTTTTCCTTGAATGTTGGTTCCACCAAGTGTAATCTCACATTAACAACATATATCTCCTTCAACCCAGTGCAGTACGTTGGCTATTTTACAAACAGCTGCTTCTGAGCGCCTGAGAAGCCAAACAATATCGACCACTTCTTAGCTTGATAACATTTCTCTGTAATTAGCGGGACCAACGCGCTGAAAAACGGACTCTCTTTCAAATGTGTCTTTACTCACATTATCCTGCTCTGTTGGGAAAGCACCAACGCCCACCCGGGTGGTGTACGCTTTGACGACACCGTATACTCGGCCCACGTATGACGGAGGTACGCCGAGACCAGTGCACACTCCTCCCACAGTGCAGTTGGAAGACGTCACGAAAGGATATGTCCCTGAACAGAGAAACATCCGTTAACCTGAGGAGACAAATCATCCGTCCATCTTCATGATTAATTCCACAAACCCTGTGTTGCTCACCAAAGTCGATATCCAGGAGAGCAGCGTTGGCTCCCTCCACCAGGATTTTCTTACTGGGTCCAGTAAGAGCTTTGTGCATGAAGTACACCCCATCAGTCACCAGAGGACGCAGTCTCTCTGCGTAGCCCTGAAAAACAGTGACACCAACAAATTCATCTCCTGATGCTGTTTGAAGTCTACAGCTTATTATGTATGTGAGAAAGAAAACACTGAATACTGTTCAGCAATAAATACCAATTACAACTCTAACAGTCATCCATTCAAACTGCAAGTGAGTGGCAATAGACACCCTTTTCATATGAAACTAGTAAATAAACAATAATCATAATTAATGTAATGTTGTCATATTTTATCTTATTATTCTTTCGGCCTTAAAAGCTGCATTACTGCGATACATTTTTTAAACAAATATCAGCATTACAAATGATATTTTTACCACAAGACAAATATAGATGAAATGGAATTCAGCCATGATTCATTTTATTATTTACACCTGTGATTTTCCTTCTGTGACATGTCAAAATGTTTTCCATGAATATATCAATATCAATGCCAAGCCGCAGAGTCAAAAATAGTGTGATATGTGATTCTGTCAGTATTTCCTGGCTCTAAACGATAACCTGTCCTCACCTTCAGCTGCTCCAGTTCGTTGTCAATGTCGACATTAAGGTTCGGATACATGGTCAGGAAATGTTCTGCCAACATACGAAACCTGCAAGGAGGTCAGAGTTTGAGAGTCTGCTTGCACATGTTCATTAAAGTCCGTGTGCATCCCTCTGTATGCAAATACACCTCCACAGATTTAATTTCACATGATTTAGAGGACAGACAGGATATGTGTACCATGGCCAGTTGTTGCCACCTGGTGGCAGGAGAAGATACAGATGCTACAATTGTTCAAGCAATGCTTTATGACACTTAGAAAATAACTCTGCTCATTGTGACAAACTATGGACACCCTAATGCATTAAGTCCTCTCACAAATGCAGAAAATTGCTTTGTCAAAATATGATTGAAATACTCTCAAAATGTATTCCTGAACTCAAACTTGTATTTTGAGATGTTAATTTATCACATTTATGGATGGAAACACAACTGCCCATCAAAAGAGCTGCTTGTCACGGTGTTGCAAAACCAAAAACGAAAAGAGTAAGACATTAAATGCTCTGCACACTATGAAAAGATTCACCATCCCAATCGTTCGTTTGAGATCCTAAACTTGGCATATAGTGACTTCAAACGCTGATCTGAGGTTCCCATCAGCAGTCTTTTGAAACTCATCTTTATCTCATTTTAGATCACTGGTGATATGGTAATATATAAAAGAAAATAAGAAAATTAAAGAAATAAGATGAAAAAAAAAAAAACTCAACTCACTTGTCCTCAAAAACCTTGAAATCGGAGACAAGGTCACAGACTCGCAGACCGTTGCGAGCAGCTTTGGAGGAGTAGGCAGGGCCGATACCCTTTTTAGTGGTTCCCAAACTGGAGAATAAACAAAAACACAGCATTAATAACCACAATAAACCATCTATGTAATAGAAAGGAATCACTCTAACTCGAACAGTGCACATTATAATATACACTACAGCAAAGTAAAGATTTATATGGTATTTAAACTAAATAGATTTACTTTTTCCCTTCTTGTTGCTGCCGCTGCTGCTCCTGGATCCCATCAACAGCTTGATGGAAGTTGAACACTAGAGGCGGATAGAAGGGACTGTCAATAAGAGGACATTTCTAATTCGAATACGTGAATGAGAAAATGCTTACTCACCAATGTGGGCACGATCAGAAATCTTTAATCTCTCCTCCCATCCTTGTAATCCTGCACGCAATACAACAAACCCCACATTACATGTTTGCAATACAGCAAACATCCACTGTATATACCTCAGCTATTTAGCAGGTATTAATACATCCCACAAATCCATACTAAACCCTACAAGACATACACTTTTTTTTTTTTTTTTTAAATACTATTTTTTTAAATGGTCAGGCAGTACAAGATAGCTTTTTCACAGCAGACATTTTAACCTGTCACAGTAGGGAAAGCACAAGCGTCACTAATAACATTAACTATGGCTCTGTTCTATTCAAGTGTCACAGTAAGCTGTAACCGTGTTACAGCGAGCCAACATGCACATTACCAGAACCCTCAAAGTGAAGCAGCTGAATGGAATTCAGCCATCATTCATTTTATTATTTACACTTGTGGTTTTCCTGCCGTAACATGTCAAGATGTCTTCCATGAAAAAGGCACATTCACTGATACAGACGCTGCTTTCTAAGGAAGACAATATGCAGATATCACTGCATCCTTCCTGTTTAGAAAACGTTACCTTTGCCTTTCTGCAGGTTCTTTTCCGCCTCCTCAAACAGACCTGGTAGGTGTATCACCACCCCGTTGCCTGTAGTATAAAATGAAAGTTTAACAATCCTTATGAGAAATAACTTCATGCACTATTGCATAAGACATTTCTCGTGAGTTACAAACTGCTAATGTTTTCCCTGAGGTTATATAACACGCAAGCTATCTTGTTACCAATCACTTTAACAAGTGTTGCTCTAATGTTGCCTCTTTCCTTATTTCATGGTTTCTGGCAAAAAAATGCTACCAAAAAGAGGAAATGCGAAATCAAGAAAACACTTAAGATTTAAATGTAGCAACACTGATTATATTAACATTGAGTTTTTTTTAAACTTTGGTTTAGTTTAACCTTTAGACCCTTTGTGTAACTATGTACAGACACTGTAAGTCTTCTGTGCACTATGTGTTGATTTTTGTACCCATGCATACTCTCAGTTTATTAGTTACACCTAGCTAAAACTAATGCAGTTTAATACAACAGCGCTGCAATGAATCCCACCTTCATGAAGGTCACAGTGTTCAATTTGTGGACAAAATATTAAAAACAAAATGATCATAAAGATGAATCAACACCACTCTAGATCAGTTTCAATGCAAACAAATACAATTATAAACTTAAAGAATGTAGGATTTAGTGCAGGGCTGGCATTTTAGCAAGGTGTATCTAATAAACTGGATACAGAGGGTACAGTTTATTGACCCTATGTGTACACTAATATATCTAATAAATACTACAAAACAGGGTGACAAATACTTGACACATAACAACTGATAAGACTGTGTGCTGAGGTTTTGATGTTCACCCTGATGATGGTCATATACTGATGTTTTATTACGACCTTTATCTTCCCGCCAACTTCAAACCTTTCAAAATAAAACACACGGATTGTCTCGTACCAATGAAGGAGACAGCCTTCTTGTTGAGCACCCCACTGGGCAGCAGGTGGAAGTCGTACTCCACGGAGTCCACGACCACCGTGTGACCTGCATTGTTGCCTCCCTGCAAACAGCACAAACAGTCATCTTGCTAGAAGGCAGTTTTCTGATGAGACACAACACTCAAGGAAAGTAAACAACAGAAACAATCAACACTGAGGACAGTTACAATGTAATTCCTGCTAAATGTCACTTGATTGACTGCCAAGAGGCGGAGGAACAGCTGAGTAACAACGGGCGGTCAGTGCCTTACATAACGTTACATTCACTAGATACGGTTATCAGTATGTGGAGGTCATTTGCTGGATACAGTACACATTTTGCTACCAGCAGCAGCAGCAGATAAAAAACCAAGAGAAACAGCTTCCTTGCTAGCATCAACTTAGCACTTCCACATCCGGGAGGTCAGACAAGGTTGTTGACGTCGGAACCAGGTCATGAATATTTAACGGCAGCAAAACGGGAACGACTTTCACCAAACTCCCATGTTACAGTTAGCGGACGTTTTCATGACAACGCCACTGTGTGAAGCAGTCAGTGTGAATGTTAATTGTGAAGTTAAATCGACAGTGTAGCTGGGTACCTGGCACCTGCATACAATATCCGCATCCATTGCGAGCAAGTCCACAACTTTTCCTTTGCCCTCGTCGCCCCACTGCGCCCCGAGCACAACGGTCACTTTGTTCTGAGGCTCCTTCGGGACACGGAGAGGACACTCCTGCGAGACACTCTCCCGTGGTCGCTTAACGACCGGCTCCCCGTTCAGGGAGACGGTCTCGCGTCCGTTAACGTTAGCCATGGTGCTCTCGGATGCCATGCTGCTGTCTTCCTCCTACAAACCGGAATATCGTTTTACCGCGTTTCTCTGCGTCACGGGAAGTGCTAGTCCGTTGCTTCACCACTAGATGGCAGTGTTTCTACTGACTATCAAAATCCATCTATTTAGGCATAGTTATCAGTTTATTCTGCCTATAAATCTGTTAGACCGACTATAATCGATTCACGGACACACAATCGTTGTATTTAACTCGGTTTCTTTGTTTTGTTTAAGTGTTCATCAAGTTAAATATCACTGCAGTGGAAGAGGCATCACGATTCACGAAGAGTACACGAACATAGTGTGATTCCCTCCTCCCCACTTCCGTCTTCGCTTTAATGCTCTGGACAGACTACACAGCTTGTTTTGTGCCTGGGAGTTCATGAGTTTTGTGTTTCTAAGTTGCCTGAATAACCATATTGTAAAGTAATGGGTCTACTCTGCATTCCTGGGTGTGTTTTGATATTCTATTTAAAAGGAAGATCCTCAAAAGTATGGAGTTTCAAAAACGTTTTTGAGTGCAGTGGTGGTTCCACTCGTTAATTGCTTGATTCACAAGCTTTAATTAACTCATTGATCAGTTAATTAATTGGAAATAGCAAGCAAAACCATCTTCCCTGAAAAGCAATTCATCAAACATCATATGAGGGTGTTCAGTGATTAATGAGGTCCGATTCATTGATGAGTAAATTTATATCATTTATATGCATGCAAGCATTTACTGTTCAGAGGAGAGGAGGCACAGACAACATTTGACTTGAAATCTTTTCATTTATTTATTAATATTTCATATTTGACTTTTCCTTTCAACCAGCTCAAATCCAAAGCTTTATACCTACCAGACAAAGGAGACAACTGCCTTGGTTCACCATGTGCAAACTGGTTTGTTGTAATTTGATGAATTTGATTTAACGTGCACGCACATCATCATTTAAAATATGTCAAAATGTAGTCTTAGGGAGTAACAGCGCCCTCACTGACCATGATGAGATGAAGGTTTCAGGTCTGGTGCCTTTCTGACTACACTGATTCAATGCTGCAGTGTGTGCATGGAGCCGGTCTTATTAACTGCTAGGTGGCAGCAAAGGCATCATTTACAACTTGTGTGTATACTTGTAAGCCCCCGCCCCCCCATTCCAGGTCGTACTTTGTTTTCCTGGTGCATATTCCAATGCAAATTTGCATTTAATCAAAACACAGCAAACAAAGAGACAGAGTGTATACTCGGTCAAGTTGTTCCAGCACATGGCTGCTGGTTGGTTTTCTGGACCAAAACTCCTCACAACTGTCTCGTCATACAGTCTTTGTATTTCTGTAGTAATCTGTGGTTTAAGTAAATAAACAAAGTAATTTGTAGTTGAAGTAATTTGGATTTGTGTCATCATTGTGTAGTAATAGGTTCACTGTTCATGGTGCACATGGACTGTATGGAGTCACTGTGGCTGATTGTCTTCACCACTTCCACCCACTGATCCGCTGAAGAAGATATTCAGAGTGGAGGACTGCACAGTTCACTCAGGTCGGGTTACTGGATTAGTCTGCCATTCTAACAGTTACCTGCCACATGGTGACGCTTAAATTATAGAGGTAAAAATATCGTCACCTAGTCTAAATCAATATTTTCTGTTCATTTTTTTATTGTTTTCAAAGTATTGATCAGATTAGCAGAATAACACATTGTATTATAAGGAACACCCCAACAATATTAATGGCTGATTAAAGCACAGCGATAAATGTTGATGTCAGTAACGTTTAAGAGTCCAATGAACATATGCCATGTTTAAAAATGTTATTAACAGAACAGAATGCAAAAGTGAAAGTTTGACGTCCGTTATCCGTCTTTGCTGTTTAATGATGATTTCCTGAACACACTATTTGCAGGCTGGATTTCAATTAAGGGCAAACTACATTGCCACTTTTTATTGTAATTGTAATATAAGATCAGATTCATGTAAAAAATCATTGTGAGTTTGGGCCCTCCAAAATGTCCGACCGGTCAGCTGGTTTCCATGAGGCTAACGCAGCAGTTGAGAATGGCGTCGGCACTTCCTCATCCCAGTCAGTTTCATTTAAACAGCTGAGGATATTTCAAACCCTGTAGTCCTTCAGCATAACGTGAGGTCACTAATTATTTGCATTGAGATAACTTCATCTCTGCATTCCTTTAATGATCCTGTAATTATTATTAGTATATCATAATTATTTTTGCGTAACATTCTCGTGTCTTGTTTTCCCAAACCCCTTTAAAGCTCATTTGTGATTTTGGGTTGTATAAATAAAAGCAACTTGACTTTCTTCTTTGGCAACACATATTAATCTTACACAGAATTAATGACAGACTCATCCATGCACAAAGCAACACATTCAGACTTTATTCATTGTAAAAGATGCTTCAAAATCAATTCAAGTAAAAGACAATTAAGTGCTCGCTGATGCACCAGCTGTAGACACATCCATGAAACCTTCTTCTTCTTTATATCTGTGCACGTTCAGAGGGACAAACACAGCAGTGGCCTACAGAACTGACAGGCAGATGTTGCAACCACTGGCTGTCAATTCATAGGTCATCACCTTGTGCCCCATCGCTCTTCAGCTACTTCAAAATAGAAATGACCAATCGTTTTATTAAACAGCGAGCTTTGTGATCTCTCAGCGAGAGGTAAAAGAGACTCTCAATCAGTTGAAGTAAAATATCAAAAGAAAAAAAAAATTGTTAGCATAATAGTTCAGGCTTCGTGTTGTGTTCGGTGGCTCTCTGCACGTAACAGCACCTCCACTGGAACAGACACAGTTTCCACATGGAGTTGCTGTTACACCCAGCAAACACCAGAAGGCTCATCACTGACATCTTCTCCAGTTGTTCTCCAAGCCAGGCGTGTTACAGATGGACAAACCTGATGAGATGATGATGACATCACACTTCCAGTCCCTTCAGGGGCAGGAGTTGGGTGCTGGTGTGGAAATACCTGAGATGAAGGCGAGAGAGAAAGAGGAGAAAAGGAGCAAGAGAAAGCACCGAGGTTAACTCAGGATTTGGACTTGGAGGCAGTTGCTTTAGTAAAAGAGGAGTCTCCACTTGCAAGTGACTTTGACCTGGCAATTTCCTCCTCCCAGTTTTATTGCCTGAAGTAGACGGCATCATTGCTCACGCTCTTCCAACAGCCCGGCCAAAGGGCCAAGGCCTGTATAGATAACACAGATTTTATGGTAGCTGTCAACATGGGCGCTTTTCAATATGTGAATATATGGGTGTGTCTGACCTATGTACCTGCAGGCCCTGCATTTCCTGCTTACACTGACATTTGTCCTCATAATTACTAAAAGATTGGCTCCATAGTTGGTCAATATTCTATCAGTTTGAATCTAATCGAGTTACTTTTTTAAATTCTGCAATATATTTTTTTCTTTTTCATCCCGTCTAATTCAGCTTGCAGAGCAATATCTCTGTAGACTTTGCCTTGTGGTAAAACTCTGCACAGAAAATAAAACAGAACAATAGAGCAATTAAATGATTAGCAGCTCTGTTAGGCCATTTATGCTTGTACTTGGTTGTTTTTTATTCTGTTGAATAATCAGAATCAGACTGCATCTATAGCTTTCATTTAATTAGAAAATTACTAGAATTACACCTAGTTTGTTTTATTCAATATCTCTGCCGAAAAACTAATAATACTACTGGCCTGACAAATGTATACATATTTCAAACAATAAGTGCTTAGGTAAGGCATATTAAAGTAAGGAAGATTTTGTCTTACAATACATAATGTATCCTTCAACATAGAGCCCTTTCAATGCAGTAAAAAAAAAATATGGCGAATTGTTTTTTCTAGTTTATCACCTGATTTTGTCAGGTATTCTTTAGAGAAAAAAAAAATTGGAGTTGTCCTTGTACATTGTTTTAATCTTTTAAATTCCACTTAGAACACAGTCTTCAGTTTTCAGTTCAAGAGCAGTACTCACCTTTAGAGGCGACAGGGCCCGGTGGCTTTCACAGGACGAGGCCAAAGGTTTGAAGAGCAGCGGGGTGGTCGTGACACAGGGAGCCGGGCCAGAGCAGCAGAGGGGAAATGCAGAAAAGTAGAAACAGAGCAGACAAGACAGATGAAGACACAGAGGGCGATACTGACGGTGAACAGCAACTAATAGATGCGCATTTTGATGTAAATGTCAGCAATGATGGCGAAGCAATGGCAGCGAGACGGAGCAGCCAGTTTAAGAGATCAGGGTTTGGTGGAAGGTTAATTATTACACATGCAGTCAATATTTAACAGGCCCAGCGCCCTGCCCCTCAGTCCAACATCCTGATTCCACATTGACTGACACAGAGGGTAGGGCCAACGCCAAGCACATCTCTTTTGTCCCCTGCACAAAATATGTATTCAACACCTCACATGGCCTGCAGGAGAAACTGGGTGCACCCACTGCAAAATGTGCTTTTTCTGAGTCTTACCTGTGATTTGAAAAAACTTGAACTCAGTGTGATCTCCCATGTCATCATTCACAAGACATTTGCATATTAACTGAGATGTATATTGTTAAAGAAACTGCCTTGAGCCCCCTCTGTCTATTGAGCACAATGATCAAGACAGACTGAGTGGAAAGATCCTCCCTCTGCTTTTTGTGTTTTAGTTGTAAATGCGGCATGACACGAGCTACAGCATGATGTATGTACTGAAGTATCCGCACGTGAGCCCAATCTACATTTACTGCTGCGTTCATCTTGCTCACATGCACATACACACACACACACACCTACGCACAATTACTTGCGTGAGCAGTTATGAAACTATGAAGCAACAGCATTTGTGTTAAAGATTGGTAGAGAGGAGGAGGGTGCAGAGTGCACTTTGATGCTTACAAATAATTAAGTGTAACAAATAATAATCATAATACGTACACTGAGAGCAAAAAAGCTTTTACAGAACATATTAAGTTATGGTAAATGACCCTGAATGATAAACTATTTAACTTTAGGGCTACTGTAAAATGACTCATGACATGTGACACAAACTACCGGTAGTAAACTGTTGTACGATAACATTAAAACATTAAACTTAAAGTTTATTGGAGCTCCTATCTCTTACCAACAGTCCTTTATGTTTTACTCTTATGTACCCCTGGATTTCTGGATCCTCTCTGCCGTAGATATTATTCTAATATCTTTCCTCCCCGATCTGCCTGGAAAATAAAATAGATGCTATCTGGTGATCTAACAGGGGCAAAAGTTATATCAACACATTCATAATGAAACTGGATGTATATCAACAGGAAAGGCTGTTTTTCTGTCCTCATGTACACATTTCCTCACGAGAATCTCTGCTTTAAGGTCCTCACTATGCGACTGCAGCGCAAACTCCTATAACGTAGTTAATAAATGTATAATATCTAGTGAAATATAGACATTTTCTTCTAAGTAATAGCATTTCTTACATGTTCTGCTTCCTCTTTTATTCATATACTCGGGCTATCTTATCTCAGAAGTTCAAGGGACTGGCATGCCCGAGTGCAGAGTCCAGTGTCTCTAAGAGAGAGAATTATGTGCACAGCATTAATCTGCCACACAGATAAAGTTGTTTCTTGCTCCTTTGAATTGAGGGTGCCTAAGGTCATAATCATTTCTGCTGCAATTTAGATCTAGATAAAGACATCAATCTGCTGAGCATGAAATTATCTTGTGCACAAGGTCACACACAGTCCTCAAATCTAAGCTGAGCTGATCTCATTTCAGAAATGATTGATTCTGTTAGGGTGGTTGATGTTGTTTTAATGGATAAATTGTTCAGTTTTCTGAGCTCAATATGCTTATTTAATGTTAAATCAATCTCTAGCTTCAGCCTGTTCCTTCTTTCTTTAATTTTGTTTTGCGTCTGCTAATTATATGTATTTGTGTTGAAATGTGTACTAAGTTTTGATGAGAGGCTCACTCACATGCTGCAAGCCCCTGTTTGCCTCTATTACACATTTCTTACTTTGCGTTTTGCTCTTTCTACATTTTCCTCACATTTTTACTGGACTTTGGTCCAGTCATGCTAAACATAACTGAGAAGCTGAGATCAAAAGAAAAAGCTGTAACGTGCGAGAGTTTTCAAAGCTATTATATGACTCAGTCCAACATGTGACAATACAAAAATGTCCACTTTTCCACCATGCTACTTCAAAGCTTCAACCACATTTGCACTTCACACAGCCAGGCCTCAGATATCTGATGACTGAAGAGAAAACAGGTTTTTTTTTCCTTTTTGGTTGACTGGTTTAAATTTTTTAACATCGTCATGAGAAATCCAGCAGATCATATTTGAGTAATCCACCTGCAATTTCTTCATACTTTCATTTCCAGTGATGTTGGCACCATCTGGGAGTTGTACTTGAAAACACATCTCTCAGTAAGCTGCAGTATAACAATAAGAGGACTGTGTTTAAAGGCCATGAAAACCTATTTTCTCAATCAGCTTCTTACTATGAGTACTGGGATCCTACATGACCAAGCTGTTTTCTGTTGGAACAGTTTTGATTATTTTACTTCATTTTTGAGATTTCTGTGTTTCTGTTTTTCTCTGTGCTGGTTTGGAGTGGGCGGAGCTCAGTTGAAAAAAGGTGATGTCACCTGCTTCCGTGCACCAGTTGGGATTTAGCAGTATTTGAATCAAATCTGATGACTGTTGGGTTGTTGCATTGTAAATCAAATCTGATCGAACCACACCCACACATTTCTGCTGAACTAGATGTGTGTTAATGATACCTTAAGATGTTTTTTTTTAACTTTGATTGTTGCTTATTTAGTTATGAATATTTCATGTTGTAGAAAAGATTTTTTCGGGGCTTTAATCTGTGTTGTTTACTAGGCCTTTAACATGGACCTGCAGTACATGTGCGTGTCCCATTTTGGATTCACACCATTTCTGTCAATCAGTGTTCGGCCTGCAGAATTTCCTTTTCACCGGTGGAGCTCATCATGAGCTGTATGGAGCCCCCAAAACAATTTTACTCTTCTATTTATCTTTTACCAGTTAATTTTATTTTTTAACTTATTATTGTCATTGTGGTCCTTGATAAAGACAAGAGACAGAAGCACAAGAGCACATAAAGATAAAGATAATGTCATGAAGATAGAAACATGGTGAACTTACAAGTAGCATTAGTTAGCTAAGTTTGTTAGCTTTATCTTGCCGGCTAAAGTGCTTTAGCTGCTGTTAAGAGTTTATACAATGATGATACCGCAGTATGCAGTACAGTATATGGATGGTTAACATTGTGTGCACTGGCTGGTGTAGTTTTATGATGGGAGTTAGCTTCAGCTAGGTAGCTAGCTGAAAAGGCTAGTGCTCAGTGTGTTTAGCCACCAATGTTTAAAGTTAACCTAGCTAGCCACCCTGTCCTCAGTGGGAAAATACATTTCTTTTTATGCTCCATTTTAATTATTTAACAAATAGTATTATTTACTGATGTATTCAGTTGTATTTTTGATTTGTCTGATAACCTTTTACCACCTATTGTTAGTTTTGGGGCTCCATAGAGCTGAGCTGTTTCATGGTGATAACTTTCCAACACCAACAACACTGACAATGACACAGCAATTTATGTGTCATATCAATTTTAACAAAATGATTTATTAAATATTCTTAATAAAATAACAGATTAGAAGCTGCACTTTGCTGTATTTGTGTTGTTGAGTCCACAGCAGATTATAATGCACATTTGAGCCTGATAAACCAATAACAAACATTTGCACAGCAGTTTTAGTACACAGACTGCTAATGTCCAGGGCTGCATATTTGCACAATTTAAAATGTAAACAGTCAGTGGCACAGAACTACAAACATCAGTACATTTCTTAAACTGCCGTAATTAATGAAGACACTGTTACTTCAATCTTTATGATTTTTACACATAATCTGTACTTTTCCTTTGGAGTTATCTTAATCTTATTTAATGTGTCTGCAAATACAAGTACCCACAACAAATATCGGCACTGCCCCCTCTCTTAAAACCACAATAGTGAAGATGTTGATTAGAAGTAGAAGCTGTCAAAGTATAAGTGAATAGCCCCTGGCTGAAACAAATTCAGGAAATCTCATACATGCAATTATGAGGTGAAATAAAAGAAGCGGGAAGAGAGTCAAAAGTATTTTATTTGTTTTTCACTATATGCTAATATAACTTGGGTTGACAAGAAAGATATGAGAGAAGTTAAAATTTCATATGCATAAACTTACAGCACAGCAAGCTATGGACTCACTGTGAAATGTTATAAATATTAAATACCATACAAATTAAAAACCTCAGTGAGGATCAAGCCTTCGTCTCTGCTCCTCTCAAAGATATCCTCATTGCTGAAGCTGGACATGATCTCATTTCATATTCTTTTGCTCGACTTTGGATTTCTCGATCCTGACACATAAAAGCAATCATAAAATGTAGGAAAGTCTGTGGGTTCTGTGGGAGAGGACACCTCTCACCCCACTGAGAGGTTACACCTGTCCGACTGGAGCAGCTAGTGTTTGATACAGTGAGGCTCACTAATGATTTCATATACAGAAGAAGAAATAAGCTTTGGTACTGAAACATCCACTGAGAAATAACATGGATTTTCATTGGGCCTTAAAAGGTGTATTCTGACCTCTGTCACCCTCTATTGGTGAGCTCCACTGTACATGAGAAGGACCATGTCTTTACAACTTTCTCTAACTATTTCTAAAATCCTAAACTAAGCCTTTGCCTCCTCTGACTGATTCTCATCAAATGGAAGCAACCTCTCATTTCCTGTTTATCCCACTGTCAGAAATCTGATGCCGGTATGTAGACAAAATGAATATTTTCTGTATTCATAGAGGGAGCCCTCACAACCTATTTCCCTGAGGCCTGATGAAATCTCTTCCCTCTTCAACTACATGTGCTTGTTTTCTCTGCTGGTTCACTTTCATGCAGGCTTACTCACACTCATCCTGTGGATTTCCTTCCTTGCTTGAATCTGTAATATGTTACCCATTTATTCCTCCACCTCTATGTACCTTTCGTAAAAAGTATTTTTACTGTTTTTGTTCAAAGTCTGAATGTACTTTGCTATTTATCTGAAAAATCAATAAACAAATTGTTCGGTCAAACAATGCTGCTTTGTCTTGCTTGGCCTGGGAAGCAGCCATCACAGCCGACAATGTCCCTTGCACAGACAGAGCACCGTCGTCTGCTGTGGATCAGGTGAAAATGTTTGGGGAGCTCTGGAGAAGAATGGGCAGCGATTTGAAATGCCACCAGGTGTTCCAAAATAAAATACAGGCTGGGTAGTGAGAGCTGAAAGCCAGGAATATCAACACCTTATGAGACCTTTAATCACTGAATCAGTGGGATTCATCAGAAACTATATATTATGACCTAAAATCATGCTGCCACCTTAATGGCTTCGTAAATAACTCGTCAACCAATAATTCAGTTTTTTACAGAAAACTGTGGCAAGATGGTCACAGTGATATTATGGCACAATAAAAAGTTATGTAACTACTAACCATTAGTCTGGCAAATAAAATGTCAGAAAATAATGAAAAATAGAGCTGGGCTGACATATCGCTCAATAAGTAACACAAAATTGCAGTACAGAAATACCATAAATATGCAATTTAGAAACACTGCATCCTATAATATGACACCAATAAGGACTGGCATGTTTATTTGTCAACTGTAAATTGTCCCAGTCAGTACATATCTTGGTCATAATTCTTTAATAATCAAGTTTAAGGGATCCTTATCAAAAATGTCGGTCGATATCTTGTCAGATATTTCTCTGGTTTTTCTCAGGCTCTAGCGTGACATTCCCATCACAAATGTCCAAAATAGAGAAAGACATTAAATTATAACAAGATATTAAATTATAACAATTATAAAAGAGGGAGCAGCAGCAAATCATTAAACATTTGAGAAGCTGGTACCATCAAATGTTTCTGGCATTTTCACTTGATAAAATCCCTTCGACAATTAATTGGTTTCAAAACTGAAGTTGTTCTCTAAAAACATCTGATCTTAAACCATTCAATTATGTACAGACACAGCTTGGTTGTATTGCATTATTTTATTCAGCTGATACTAAAAACAATGTGGGACATTTAAAAGGGTGCTCACTAAAATGTTATGAACTACTGATGTGACAGTAAAACCTCATAACAAAAAAGCTAGTAAGATCCAGTGCAGTGGACTCAAGATCTAAATAAATTCAGATTCTTGACAACACTTCAGACTTTGCAGCCCCTGTAGAAACCACTGGATGGAAAGAGAACATATATCTTTTTACAGCAAAACAAGACAACTGAATTATATAAAAATACCAAAGACATAATGTGATTTGGCTGTTTATTTTGTTCTTCTGAGTGTTTGGGGGATTTGTGAGAAAGAAATGTGTGTGCGCTACTATATACAGTGCAGTACCCCTTACCAAAAGTACAGTTCAGTTTGGATTTATTTTTTTAATTCAATGTCAAATAAAAACCCTTCCACTAAAGATTAACTGCCTAAGAAACAGCAATGAAAGTGAGTCCAAAGTAAAACATTAATCATGACAGACTAATAAATGAAATAAATTAAGATATTTAACACTGCTACACATTCAGACAAAAAAGAATAAGAGTTGGTTGTTAAACAAGATTTGACTGTAATACTTTATTCAGCTCCGATAGTAAAAACACAGGGAAAAAACTAAAAGGTTGCTCCCCAAGACGTTGTGTTATAACGCTGTGTTGAATTGTACTCGTGTTAAACTGCTCGACTGCTGATTGGTGGACTACTGATTTGACATATTAGCAAAGTAAATTTAGTCTTACTTTATTAGAAATTTCATGTAATGCGTTAAACTAAACCATTATGTACAGGCTTCTAGATCAGCTCATTGTGAATTCCAGTAAACGATTCAATGCTATTCACAGTCCTTTTGTTACCCTCTACACAACAGTTTAGTCACATATAAAAAAAGACCACGTCGACAAAACATTTAACCAAACACGTATGGACACCGGATGTAAAAAGCCCTAGCACGCTCTGTCCTGACTAAGATTCCTCTCTGACTGGTGTGCATCCAGAGAAAAAACTGTTCTGAAAACTCGTCAGGAGTCTTTTCTTCCTCTTGAGGAAGCTGACTGTTGTTCTGTCCTCATCCTCGTCAGCCTGTTCCTCCTCCTCTGGCAAGACTGGTTTCCTGACCAACTTTAGGTCCGCAGTGGCGTGTCCCATGTCTCCGATTTCTTTTAGCACCTAAAATAGTACGTATTAGTACACCAGTGTTAGTTCTGCATTACATCCTTTAAAGTTCCTGGGACAAGATACTATATGCCAAAATACACATTTACAATCCTAACAGTTTATACATTTTACAGTCAGACCCCTCTTTGAGATGTAGATATGGAGAGTTTGCAGTAATGAACAGGAATAATATAGTAGTGACACATCGCTAACTAAGAAGGAATCAGAAACTGGTCAAATTTATCTACCATAGACTGTATATAAAATCAGCATTTTATCATCTCAAACAAAAAGCAAGGCTTAGAGGTCTCATGTCCAGACAAGACTTATAGAAACTCGTGCATGCCTGCATTTACAAGAGTGGACTATTGTAACGGCCTCTTGTCTGGTCTTCCCAAAAAGACTGTTGGACAACTTCAGCTCATTCAGAACGCTGCTGCCAGAGTTCTAACGAGAACCAACAGAACTGAGCACATTACTCCTGTTCTTAAATCTTTACACTGGCTTCCTGTTAGATTTTAAAGTGCTGCTGCTAGTTTATAAATCGCTCAATAATCTTGGGCCAAAATACATCTCTGATCTCCTTGAAGAATATAAACCCAGTAGGGCTCTTAGATCTTTAGGAAGCAGTCAACTGGTTGTACCTTGAGTCAGAACCAAACAGGGTGAAGCTGCTTTTAAATATTATGCTGCACACAGATGGAACCAACTTCCTGAAGATCTCAAATGCTCCCCAACTTTAGCCACTTTCAAAGAAGTCTTCAGAAGGAGCCAGCTTACCTTCTTAGTGGGTGTACAAGATGGCGGCTTGAAGAATGTGGCGTTGTCAGGGCTGACGGATGTGGGATCTTGAAGAGACGCAGAGTCTCTGGAAACACTTTCTGTCAGACTTGCATCCTGAAACGAGTACAAAGTCCAAAACTGAGAACAATGCTCTTTGTTCTGTGTTTTATTTTCATAAAAAGAATCCAACATCTTCAACAAAGCAAATCAAGGTATTCTTGTCAATGACAGCCAAATCTGAGTGGACGGAAGAATCACGCCTGTGGCAATAAACACCAAATTACATAATAATCTGTTACAATATTACATTATTAGTCAATATTACATTAGTTAAAGAGGTACTGCACACTTAAACGTGTTTTTCAGCTGTCAGTCTCCCCCGTGTCCCCTGACCCACACACTACGTAGCCACAAGGCCACGCCTCCTACAGTTGTTGTTCCCTCACTCATTACATTTTTTGGAGAGAGGGTTCTAGCTGAATTTGAGGGTGGAGTTACACTTTAACAATATGTTCCAACCTCCAAAATATTACACTGGTTAGTGGGATGTATGCAGTGTTAAAATGGGAATTTATTTAAAAAGTAACATGTTGCTCTGATGAGCTTTTACTGCATATTACACTAACGTTTGCCATAAAGTTCAATGGAGTCTTTAAAACAAACAACAATCCAAGTCGCATGAAACAAACAAATTAAATATTCATACCTAAAAAGTTAACAAAGACCCGGTGTGCTTCTCAAGTTGTGTGCAGGTGTAAAGAATGTGTGTGAAAGAGTGTGTTATGGGTTAAATACGCCCACACCAGCAAGCCATTTCCATGCTTACCAAATTAAGACCAGTCAGCAGTTCAGGACAAACCGTGTCACACAAATAGGGTAAAAAAATCATTCAAAATCATTAGCTAACTTACCTCAGCAGGCACCTGGTTATCCATATTCCGACATTTCTCATGATCACACTGGCAGTTCTCCCCACATGTCATCTTTCCTTTGCGGCACCTGCACTGCTTGTTGCCGCAGCGACCTTTACACGAACACTACAGGAAGAGAAACTACTGAGCATCCTGACATTTCTTTGCATCATACGTAACCCACTATCCCCACCCTAAAAAAACATCTACAGCTACTTCTTAATAACTTGTATATTATAACAATGTAATCCATACAGATTTAGTATGCAGGTTCATTTTACTTAAAACTCTCTCAACTGAACGAAAGGTTTACTTTGGATGGCACCTCTGCTTTTTACTTATCTAGCGTATTTTGAATGATGTGACATTGTTCAGTGAAATGAGATGAAAGGTTGATTTAATATCCTGGATATGATTTGTTCTCACCCTTCATGATCTTTCAGTGAGCACTGTGTCTATGAGCTTTACTGGTTTAATACATAAATTACCAGTTTGAAGAGGACCCCAATCCTAATCCCTTATTTTACCCCAGTTGCTTTTGGTTTCTTTGAGATTCTGCGTCCTTTCTCAGGTCTCTCAGGGCGCCACTCATCCTCTTCCTCGTCATTCTCGTCCTCACTGGGAGACATCAGCTCTTCGACGTTGATGGCCATATTCAGCGGTGCTTTAGCTGTGGTGAAGCGCTTCCCTTTAGGCTTTCGTTGGTAGAGAACACAAGCAAAGGAAAATCAACACACTTGGACTTGAATGAAGCAAAGTTCTGAATCAGAAAAGTTTAGCCAATTTACCTGTCAATGAATGACCAAACTTGTTGCATCCCTGCATGAGATCTATGAAGGCTAAAGGCCGAAACGCACTGAAAGCAATAATTGTTGGTGCTCCTATGGCGCACTCTATGCATCAGATTTGAAATGCCAACACCACAGAACCAGCAGTATTTTAGGAAAAGGTCACTATTTAGGCAACATTTTTGTATTTTACACATACCCCCATTAATTTTCTATACATTTGTATTTGAGTAACGCTATATGAAATACCAACACCACAGAAGCAGCAGTATTTTGGAAAAAGATCCGTACTACGGCTGCAGAAAAAGCAGCTTTGGGCGCTGGGTCCTCATTTGATGTTCCAAAATCAAAACACGGTCGGACTAGGCGCCTCAAGGCAGTTTGATCATAGCGCTTTTGGTACGCGTCTGGCCAATTAAAACAAAAAGTACTTCAAAATTCGAAATTAAATGACATCTGAATTACATTAAAAAAGTGAAGGAACTGTGTATAAAACCACACAACAAGCAGGAAGGTAGAACATCTGCAACAACTTACCTTTGGAGGAACGTACTCGAACGAGTCATCGAGGCTCTTGTCATTGTTGGTCGTAGGTGCAAGGATTTTCTTTCCACTTGTCAGGTGGACCAATGAGAGCTTCTATGGAGGAAAAAAGAAACAGACGGGATTGGGTTGGAGCCAATAACACAGCTGGAGTAAAGATAAACGCAGCACTTCACATTTTTACACATCTGTGCTGTTCCATGGTACGGTTTTCATGCCTGCAGTCATGGTCAATGTCATTCAATTACAACTATTTAAAATGATTTACAGTCAACTGGAAATCAGTTATTCAGTTCTTGGCCTTGAGTCCCTGCTCTCATCAGTGTGGTATACACTAGTGTATTGTATTCCTCATTTATAATTCAACTTCACATTGAAATAATACAAAATAAAAACAGATGAAAGCCAGTAATGTTGGACTAAATTATAAAGTTACCTGTCTGTATTGCTCATTCTGCTCCACCAGTTTCTGGTTCTGCTCACTTAATTCTCGCAGCTTTTCAAGCTCTTCCTCCTGAAATGATGTTGGAGATAAGCACAGGATTAATATTTTGTGACTCTTTTGCACAATTTCTCCTAAAACCCAGAGAAATGCGGTTTCAAAGGTCGATTAAACACTCTTCAGCTGGCGGAGACAAACCTGAACTTTGAGGCGCTGGAGAAGCTCCTTCTCCTTTGAAGTCTCCTCATCTTTCTGCTTTGTTTCGTCGGACTCTCCACATATGGGTTTGCTCTGTAGCTGGTTAAGGAGGTAAAGGACCTGTACAAAGAAAAAAAATATATATGAAGAAAACAGACAAGACAAACAGAAGATTTTATAAATGCATGTCTCTCAAAAGAGCTGCAAACTGGTATACGAGTAAAAGACTATGAGCACCTTCTCTTGATGCCTCTGCTCTAGTTCCACCAACTGCTGCTGGTGCTCCATGTCCATGGTTGACATCACATTTCTCTCCTCAGCCAGCATCTTCCTTAAATCTTGTGTATTCCCTTTCTCCTGTTTGACTTCGCTCTCCAGCTTGGCACTGGCTGTTTTAGCAGACACCAGCTAAATTTAAAAAAATGGGAAAATGTGATGTTTTTTGGAAATACAAACAGCAACTAATTAATGTACTATTACTTATGTAGCACACAGGTGTGAATATAAAAGAATGCATTAGCATTTGCTCACCTCAGACATCAGGACCTTAAGGGCACACTTGGCATCGACTATGCTTGTGATGCCATCTATGCGCTGTTTCAAACGCCCCACGCTGTCTGCGGCAACAACTTTCTGCTGGAGGTCAGCTATCTGGGCATTCCTGTTAAGATAGAAATCATCTTAACAATTCCTGCAATGAGGTTCAAAATCAATTCAGTGTCTCCTGTAGATGATTTTGTAAAACTGATGGTTTGAAAGAGGTACCAAATCTTTACAGCAGTGACCTGAGATAAAAGCACATATAGCTGTTAAAAATCTGTGAGTGCATTTTTGTGCATCATTGAATGTTGTGTAGATGAGGAGCGTAAAGGTTCAGCTATTTAAAGGAAGGTAATTCCACCTATGGGGAGGCAGAGTACGATGAATGCTGGAAAGTGTTAAGATCAAATTTATCAAATCTCTGTTTAATCAGTGACTGAGCTGCTTTGTCAGACTCACCTGAGGCCCATCTCTGTCTCCAGGTTCTCCACCTGTTTGGTCAGAGGTGTTTCCAGCGCCCCCTGGCTCTCCAGCTCAGAGATGATCAGTGTCCGACGCTGCATGGAAGGACGCCACAACGCAAGGGAGTGATTCTTTAACATTTCTACTTTGCTGGTGCACTGGATGTCTCACTTATTCTCAACTTTGTCCATGCTTAACAGTAAAGAATTTCCATCTCACCCTGATTTTGGCAGTGGGCCGATCCCCTGCCTCTATCTGCTGTTTGAGGTGGTTGATCTCCTGAGCCAAGACCTTTCTGTCCTCCAGCAGATCCTTGAGGTGGCGCCGGGCCTCCTCTGTGCTGACCATCACCTCCACTTCATTGAGAAGCCACGTCTGATCAAATGAAGACAATCACAGAGTCAAGGCAGCAACATTCTCATTGTCTAATGTGGATCCCGTTTGGGTATATTAACATATGGACAACAAAACTGTTCTGACTTTTGTTCAGGAAACTCAGTCATCAAATTCTCCATATAGAAGTCTGTCTGTATTCTTGAACACGCAGAAACGTTTCACAGCTTCAACATATTTGGAACTCTTGGTTAACATCTCCAGCTGCATAATGTTTGATCAGTAATAATTAGAGATGCACCGATATGGAATTTCAGGGCCGATAACTATAAATGTTCAGCCATGTCCTCGTGCAACCAAGCACAGACACAGAATAGAGGAGAGGAGAGAAAGGCAGAGAGGCTAAAATCCCCTCCAGAACCAGGTTTTAAGTGGCGTCCCCTGTCCGCAGCATGCTCAGCATTATCGGACGTAGTTAGCGGCTGAAATTCCATCGAAACAATAATTTTATTTTCTTAGTTATTGGCCTCCGACACATTGTGCATCCTGAGTAATAATAAATAATGCACTTTTTTGGCACCAAATCCAGCTCTTTGTGACTACAGAGGAGCCCTAGAACCAAGTTTTACTACCTTAACTCTTGCAGCAGCTCCCTCCATTCCTCTGTTGTGGACATCTTTGCGTTTATCTGCTACTTCACTTCTCTTCTGCAGGGCATCTTTCAACCGCTTGTTTGCAGCTGCAGCCTGTCAGGAAGAAAAAAAAAAAAAAAAAAAAATTGTAATAAGCTGCTTTAAATAATTTCCAGTTACACTTAATCCTAACAGTTTGATATTAGTCTAGCAGAGACAGAACTGCTTGCAGAATTTGAGAAACGGGAGTGACTCAGAGATTTGCCACCAGGTTAGTGCAAATTTGTGACACATTTAAAATATACAACACACAGTCAGTACTTGCTGTTTTATATATGTTGAAAGTATTAAATCCAGCATATTTACTTTTCGATCATGTAAATGAAATTGCGCAGACAACAGACTCACCTCCTCAGTTTTACGGCGCAGAACATTTGCCTGTTTCTGGAAATCCCTCTCAAGTTTAAGCATCTCATATTGCCGTTTACGATCCTGCAAAAACAGAAAGAAAATAAACTGTGGGCTTCATGAAGCCAGAGAACCAGAGATTTAGCAGCAAGATTTGAGTGAGTTTATGAATGAAATGTTGGTTAGAGAAAATGTCCTGCAGTGTCTCAAGAAGACTGTGATCTTCATATACCTTCTCCTTGAGCTGCAGCACCTCCCGGTCCTTCTTGCTCTTCCAGTGTCTGAATTTCTCAGAGTCCTCTCTCATCTGCCTCATCAGCTGTGTGCGCTGGGTCTTCATGGCCTGTGAGAGCAGTGTTATTGAGGCTTGAATTTGGCATCTGTGGCTTACACGTGGAACTAGTAGTGTTTAATATTAGCTGCTCTGTGCCAATTCAGTGCACATGATGCCATGTGATAAAATGTAAATGTATAAAGATCAAAGACATGTTGTCACTGCTACTGGTTTCATATGTAACATTAATAAAATAGATTAACAGGCACATTTGATATATTATCAAGATGGCTGTTTGATGGTCTATTTAGTTCTATGATGG
Organism: Macquaria ambigua; assembly: GCA_008360985.2. Classification (NCBI taxonomy): domain Eukaryota; kingdom Metazoa; phylum Chordata; class Actinopteri; order Centrarchiformes; family Percichthyidae; genus Macquaria; species Macquaria ambigua. The sequence continues at coordinate 96,256 of VMKM01000175.1, read as the reverse complement.
TATCATTATGACAGCAACATTGGTTCATGTACACAGTCTTTGGCATCAGCTGTTTAAATACAATAACATCTGAAAACCTCAGCAGGCTTTCTCAAGACACTTGGCCAATACCTGTTAGACCTAAATACCATGTTTTTATGTGCATCATCACTGTAGTTTATAGCACGTTAATATACATTTCCCAATTGTGATGTAAACGTTGATGTTTTATAATCCCATGGGGGATGGACCACGAGGCGGCATGACAAATCATATAAAATTAATTTCTGTTGGTTAAAGGCTAAAACAGTAAGCCTCTATCAATAACTTTGGTATGAAAACAGTCATACAGACATCATACATAATGCACCCCTCACCATCAAAGGAACTCAGTAAAAAGTAAAGAAAATCACTGGTCACCTGTATCTCCTGATTGAGCTTGGTAACTTTCTGCACAGAGGACTCTTTGAGTTTCAGCAGTTTGGACTGTTCAATAAGCTTCTTCTTCATGTCCCCGAGCTGGCCCTCAAGCTCCTGCAGCCTCTTCCTCCGCTGCTCACTAAGCCTAGAAGAAGGTGGCATGTCAGATGAAAAAGGAAGCGAAGAGGGAAGGCTTATGAGATTACTTTACTATTATGTCAAAACATATTAAATTTATAACTTGGCAAAAATATGAATACAGGCACAACAAAACCACAGCCAAAAAGTGTTCATACTTTGCCTGGTTAGTGTCTTTCTTTGCAGACTGAAGTGCCAAAACGAGTTCCTCTTTCTCCTTCTGCAGCGAATCCACTGCAGACTGCAGAGTGTGGACATTTTTCTGTAGGACAAAATGCCCAGAAGATTAAAACTTGTCCACCATTTTTCAACAATTCAAAGAATATGGCTCATAATTAATAATATCTCACAAAATGACAATGCTTTAAACTTAACCAATTTCCTCTCTCACAGGAACGTAGCACCATAGGTGTTAGAACGGGACTCACACCACACCGCTCGTGTTAACTAGTGGATGGTACAGAATCTTAACCAAAAACATTTACTTTTTAAATACACTCACATGTTGCAAAATCAATGTGTCAGTAAGTTCAAAGAGGTCATAAACAACAGAAACATAACCATTTCAAATTGATAGAGATCTCCAAAATAATGACACAAAAATCAAAATCTGTCTAATTAAATAAGTGAAAGTTCAAATCATTGTCAGAGTCAAGAATGGGCACAGAATCCTCTTACCTGGTGCTCTGATTGCATCGGCTCCAACTGGGTGTCGTTCTGGCACATTTTCTTCACAAAAGCTTCCTTCAAGCTCAGCACTTTGTTCAGCTCAATCAGTTCCTTGGAGAGCTGAGCCTGCCGCAGTGCATGATGGGTTGTAAAGGCCTCCGGGGAGTCCTTACCATCAATAGCAGTGACATCCTGTTTAGAGATGGGAAACATGTTCATTTTCAGTTGGTTCAGAAAGAAAATAAAGAGCTGAGGAAAAAGATAGTCTTATCGATTGATCAATCAGTGTATCCAAGAGAGGAAATATGTTACTACAGTATGTTTGATTTAAAAAAAATCATATATAGTCATAAAGGACTGTACAAAATGTGCACGTCCAGTCACAACACTGCAGAATTCTCAATTTTGTAAAGTATCTTTGATATTAACCATCATCAAGGTAAACTTTAAGAGAACACGATTGTCAACGTACTGATGGGGACTCATCTGCTGCATTTTTACTGCCATTCCCAGACAGCTCAGGCCCATCCTCTCCTGCAGCCATAGCATCGATGGAGGCGACGATGCCTGCGCTCTCATTCTTAGAAAAAAAAAAAACAACAAACAGTAAATCATGAAATTTGTTCTACTTGCTACATAAATTCTGATAAAAACAAAACAAAAAGACAGTACTGTCACATTAATTATATTTAAATCAGTTTTTCTATAAAAAGTCAAATCTAATGTCCAATAGAAATTTTTGGTGGATTATAATGTAAGCCGACTTGTGTACCTTGAGCTCCAAGATGATGTCTTGCAGGTTCCTCAACACCTCAACGTTCTCCTTCAACTCCTGGTCCTCCAGTGTCTCCAGCACTTTCTCAAGATCCACTGTACATCTGAAATAATGGTACATAAAGAGTGTGGCTCAATATGACCATTGTGGCAGTGGTCTACAAGAGATAGCTGAAATCATGGACAAAACTGCCCTAGGCCATTAAAAACCAAAACAAAGCTTTTAACAAGAATAGCTGCAGTAGTCTGTGTCCTCTTTAAGCTTGGTCAGACACATCCTGAAGCCCCCCTGGCTTCATGCCTTTGGAAACTTACGCTGCGTGGTGCCGCAGTTGTTCCAGTTTGCTTTGTAGTTTCTCATTCGCTTGTTCAGTCTATAAAATAAAGCAAACACGATGTGATTAACATGATGGATGCAAAACTATGAAATGTCATAGAAAGGTCATCTAAAGAGATAAACCGTAGGCTGTTTTTTTTGTTGTTATTTTTACCAGTTCATGTTTTATTTCAATGCACATTTCAATTGTCTTAGCTGTTTTCTAACCATGAGTACAAACTGACACATTATCACTCCTAGAGTTTTCCCATCAGCTTTCAACAATGACTGTGGAGAAAGGATTAGTAAACGTTGTTAAGGTCTGGCTCACCATAATGATCTTCTCAAACATGAAGGCGGTCTGTCCGGCCGCCTCGCTCAGCTCCCTGCTTAGCTTACTGTTCTCCTCCTTCAGAGCGCGGTTCCTTTCCAACAGCTTGGTTACGTTCTCCGCTGACTCAGGCCTGCAACAGACAGACTGTGTAACCGTTATGGCCCTTTTGTTATGGGTAACAGGTACCCTGGGATGCACTTCATCAGACATCCTGGTGGGACTTCGGTTTATTGGGAAATTGTATGACTTACCCAGACAGCACCGGAGCCACTCCTCCACGGGCGTGAAGGAGCATCACCTGCAGCTCCTGAACCTAAACAAGTGTATGAATCAAGACATTTATTACATTTTAAATTAAAGAAGTAAGGTGTGCAAAAATTAACTTTTTTGTTTACCTGTCAAATGGGCAGTGAATGTTTCACTAATTTTACCAGCCACTCCATAGCTTACCATTGTATTTTTGGCTGGTGAGTGAATCTACCAGCCACTTGCAGATTTTACCAGATGCTAATTTTATACCCTGAAGGTGTGTATTATACACTTTCTGCCCCATCAATCTTTGATCTCTTTCCTAAACAGTAGTCTATACAAAAAAAAGATTTCCAACTTGCAGCATTGTTACATGAGCCGCTGACAGTTTGAAATCTGATTGTGAGGCCGTAATTTCTGTACCTGTTGTTTCAACCGGTTCATTTCTGCAGCTCTGGGGTCAACATTGAGTATAGGTTTGTTTTTAATCTTGCGAGCTCTGTCAGCGTATCGCAGCGTGTTGATGGTCTCCTCCATGTTTGAGTCTGCAGGACTGACGCACGCTATCATCAAAGTGTGGCTATTGCCTCCCAAAGAATCTGATGAAACAAAACGGAAAACAGTTCATAAAAGAGCTTAGTGAAATGATTCTGCCGCCATTTACTAAGTTGCATCTGAGCCTGCTCTAATGACCACTATGTAGCTTTTGGACATCTAAATCAAAGCTTACCTTGTAGCAGGCGGGTGAGCTTGGAGTCTCTGTAGGGAACAAAGGTGTTTTTCTTGCTTTCATCCCCCAAGGCACTGATCACATTACCCAAAGACAAAAGGCCGCGATTGATGCTGATGCCTGAAGCATCAAAACAAAAATGCTGTTATCAAGGACAATCTTTACAAAGAGACTACACAGAAATGTCATACTACACTATATATCAGTGTGAGAATTACAAATTCAGGGTTGACAACCTTTTAGTGAGTAAATCTAAAGAAAATACATATTTAGTTTACCTTCCTTTAAACGATCTCCCTCCGCTTTGGTTTTCTTTTGCCTCTCTGAACCAGCCAGATCCACAAGGTGCAATTTTGAAACAATTGAGTCGGCTCTGCAACAAAAGATGACACAAATATTCAACTTGAAGGCAGTGAAGAAAATGTTGCTTTGTGCGCCATTGAATGTGCACCTGCACATACACGCTAACCTAGTTCAGAGGCAATATCATATGGTATCTTTATGAGCAGATACAGCAGCATAAACACAGAAATCAAGTCAGTTTTGGACACAATTAAACAATATCTATTTAATCTCTACAACTCCCTTTCCCCCTCCATTCTCATTGCCTAATATTTTTCTGACTAGCTGAAAATGCGCTATTTTCTTCTACATTATTTACACATATTGTATCTTTGATACAGGTTCAGATTAATTTATTGTAGTTCACCTTTTAGAAGACATCCAAGCCTCCCTTCACTATCTAATGAGGATGGAAAATGTATTTTAAAGCTGGTTCCAGTAAATTCAAATCTGATAATATATCTATAGCCTAATGCAAAAACTGTTTTTACATTAAAATTATTATGTCTGGCAATTCAGTTGTGCCTAAACATCTCTATAAAACCTCTGTTTCTTTCTTCACTTCTCATATACTACACACACCATCAGTCTAAATGATAATGAAATAAAACTGACTTGTCTGTCCCTCTGCGCTGCTCCAGTGTGATGGTGAAGATAGCATGCGAGCGTGAAGACGCGGCGTTCATCGCTGTGGAACCCACAGTGCGAGCAGAATTTCCAAGCTCCAGACAACCCACCATCTCATGGGCATAGAACACCTGCCTCTCAGTTAAACCCACAATCTGGAAAACAGGATATTTTCAGTTTAAAAAAAAAAAAAGCTACATTATAGTTAAACAGATATAGATATATATAGATCACAGATTTAAAAAAGTGTCACCAAGGTATAGAATTAGACATGGAGGCAGTTTAGGTTTATTTTTCTACCTACTATAAGTTCTTCAAAGAGTGTTCATTCTTGTAAACATGTCCGTCACTCACCTTAATGCCATCTTTAGGGTCTTCCCGAATGCTAAGGGCAGGTTTATCTTTAGATGCACACAGCAAGTCCAATATATCTTCATTATAGATCTACAATCAAAAAGGAAAAAGCTCCACTAAAGTACTTTAAAAGGCTATTGAGCAAAGATTAACATTTGCTGGATGCCAAGGAACACAACCACAGTGTAAACAACATGTCCACCAACCTCCAGGTAAGATACTGTCAGACAGAATTCACAGTCTGTCCTCTTCTCCCTTTCCTCAAAGATCCTTCTGATAACTCGTGGAATAACTCCAACTGAAGGATCATTTTCTTGAGCTGATGTGTATGTTCCTCCCATGGAGAAGGTCTTCCCTGATCCCGTCTGTCCGTATGCAAGAACCGTGGCATGGTAGCCTACAAAAAGGAGCATTTAGTGAGGACACAAAATGATTCAAAAGACAAGACAAAAAGAGAACAAATATCTTTATAATTATTTAACATCATAGCTAATTTAATCCGATTTTTCCAATGTACCTACTGTGATTTCCATTTGTGTGCAGCCGATGGCAAGTATGTATCTCAAACAGTTCTTATGTTGCAGAACCGGCACTGTCACCACCCAGGAAGGGGGTAAAAACAAACTTAAAGAACTGAATAAATCATAATGTGAAAAGCTATAGCTACCTTTGAAAAGCCCACACAGTAAGGAGGACACAGCCGTATTGAAGACTTCTTCTTGCTCAGCAGTGGGATCGAATACATAATCATAGGTGAATGCTTTTTCTGTGCCAACGATCACCTGAAAACAACAATTTAGCCATATTTACCCATACTGCATAGTGCAGATTTAGAAACACATTATCCATGTGGAAAAAAAACCTTGGTATAACATTTTTACTCTGAAACAAAGTATTTTTCCTAAACTGATGTTGAGCACAGACCTGTGGCTCCCCAGGCACAAAAGTGAGACAGCACTGACATCCCTCGTTGATTTCTTTAGGTACCAATGGGCGACATCGCAAGGCAACCCGCACTGGGATCACCTTATCATCATCACTTGTCATGTTGCAAGTCTCCAATATATACCTAGTAATAAAAAATAAAAAAACAGTAGACATTATCATAATGAAGCCAAGAAATATCAGGCTGATAATGCGGCCAAAATAACATGTGATCAAATATTTTAAATGGACAGAGGACTTTGATAAAGCTCCACAAGTGTTGACACCGACTGCAAATGGCAGATGTTGAGATACAGTGACTCCCCTTATCAAGGGGATTGTTCTTCAGTGCTGACATGAATAATGAAACATCATGTGAACAGACATGTATTGCATGAATACTGGAGGATTTAAAGATGAATTGCAGATCTAAATAACAATAGTTAATGTTGACTTTTCATTGTATGATGCAATACAAGTTCAAAGTTACCATTTTTTGCTGTGATAAAAATGTACTAAACCACTACATCACTGTATTGAATCATACTGAATGTTGTGAACTTCGTACATCATGGTTGAACGGTTGAGTCATGCATTAGTGTGGCATATGTGCATTACTTGTTCATCAATTAAGTGTAATAATATCTCACCAGCACCAGACAAAACGTGCTCACTGAGAACACACCGGGAATGAAAAACAACACCAATATCTTGTGTGTTGTATATACAAAAAGCTGGAAATTACTTTGTACGTTGAAATCAATGTAAACTGACTAATTACGACAGTGATCAGGATTATACCACTGATATGAAAGGAAAAATCTACCCTTAAACGAAAATTACAGTGTGCTATTCCAATTATTTCGAAGCGTAACGTCAGCATCTACAAATGTGGATAACTGTCTCCACATTCAATAACGTCAAAGACACTTTATAGTTGGTTCACCATCACTGAACACTGCCGTGATTTTTGTTTGAGGCGTTACATCCAAGTCAGTTTGATTTGAAGTATGGCTTCCAGTGTTGAATCAGAAAATGTCCCCATGCATGTCTCAGTAAAATCAGCATGGGTGTTGTCATGGTGTCCCAGGAGTTGGTCCATTATTCACAATCACAATCAATGGAGCAGCTCCATGATGTGTCTGAGGATGACATCATAACCTACAGTCCATCCTCCGTTCAGACAGATCAAAACCGAGCTGTGCAATAAACTATCGTTTTTATAGAAATGTACTTTTAGGCTGGATTATCTCTTTAACTGTAACGTTACTCAATCGATCTGTCTCCAGGATACACAAGACAGTTAGCTAACATTAACTAACGTTTATTTCAATGAAGACGCACTGCAAAGCAAGCTGACACCTTTATGGTTGGTCGTTAAAGTGCATTTTTTTATTGAATTGAAAATAATAGCGGTGGGCAAACGAACCGTCTCAAACCCAGCTGACGGATGATAATGAAGTTAAAGTTGGCGTCAGTTTACCGTTAACTAAGTTAGCTAGCTGCAGTTATTAGCAAGAAGACGTTGACATTAACGTTACCTTTTCACGTTTCCTCCAGTGCCACCGTTTAAATATCACTGCATTCAGCGGTTCTGGTTGATAATGGACAGCACTAATATCGGACACTCTTAATAAAACGTTACTTGTTGCAGCTAACTCGATTAACTTTTGTCCTTTGCCCGTGTACTTAGACCAATATCCATGAGATGAATGTTGTTACTGCCCGCCACTTTCAAACGCCCAGCTCCGCCTCCTCCTTCTTCTTCTACTGGTAGATTAAGGGCAGAGTCAACGCAACTCGGCAGCGTCACTGACCTCTACAGGCTAAAAGAAAAAACACAGTATTTGTACAACCTCAGATTTAAAAAACAAAAAGCGAAAGAAACACTCATCCCATTCATTCACCTTGACGATTTTTAATCTACGCACATGAAACACACGCGGCTCCCAATTTAGTTATTTGTTTCTTATTTTCCCTCCCTCTTCTCTGTAATTGAACCTGTGCCTTCATCACAGTGATAACAATCCCTGATTTTCATCCATAGTAAGATTTGTGGTGTATTCAGAACACCTCATGAAGGAGGTGGCAGTAAACTAATTCATCAAGACTTTGAGGTTCAAAAACTGAAAGGGGTTCTATTAATTCTGACTGTCGAAGCGAATCATCCAGTCTGTAAATGAGTCAGCATTCAAACGCTTGTCCCAGTGAGCTGAGCACATATCCCATAATGTATTAATGATTCTTTCATGAACTGAATGGCAAAAATGTGTAGGGCTGTGAGAGTGATCAAACTCCAGTGTTAATCAAATGAACAAAATGAATAACAAAATGGATTTATGTGTTGCTTTTTTGTTTGCATAAGAATATAAGAATTTATCTCACTATATTCTCTATGGTGACTTGGAAGCTGAATTCACCTACTTACCAAAAATTGCAACAATTTTATGCAGGAGGTGAATCACTGTTGTTATCTGGCAGAGTCCATCAAAACCATGCTGCCATGAGCATCAAAACCATGCTGCCCAGGCAACAGCATGTAACTCGAAGGTAGACATGGCAAGTTGAGAAATACAAATCTCAGGAGATTTCTTTTTTTTCACTTCAAGATAAGTGCAAATAGAGGAGGAAGATACGTCCTCTTGATGAGATGAGTTTTGAGCCTACAATGGAAAAAGGGGAGTGAGTCTTCTGTTCTGGCTGGATGAGAAAGGTCATTACACTGGGAGCCAGAGGGGAAAACAGCTGAGTCCAGATAAAATGATGACAAGGTTTCTGCAGGGAAGAGAGAGCTAAGCAGGCAATATAGTGCCAGAAGTCAGAGCATGGACTCCTGCTGCATTTGTGCGCTTCTGATAAGCAGTAATATTTCCAGAAGTTGCTCCAAAATATGATTTTCACAATGCTGTGTACAAGTATCACCAAAATGGTTCCCTTGCATCCAAATGTTGTCCTACCAATACATCAGAGGATTGATTAAACGTACATGGGAGAACAGAGCACTCACAGCGCTCTTGTAATTTGGCCCCATGCAATCTCTGACCTTTAACAACCTTGTGACCACTGGGAACTGCAACAACATTGATAGAGCTTATCCTCTCCAACACAGATGTCTGGCTCAGCCTCCACCCCTCCTGTGACAGATGCTGTTGACCCCACATACAAACAATGAAGTGCACATTTTCATAGTGTGAATGAATTAGCAGTGGGAGTATCCACTAATGGACATGGCCTACATCATGTTGCAAAATGTTGCGATAAAATGTCTTTTGATGCCAGTTGCTAGCTTGTATAACCATCGTATTGATTATTTATCATCCATTACTAAGCAGTTGAAACCATAAAGATGATAATACACAAGGTATAGGTATGTATGTATTCAGAGTGCCTTGAAACTCCAGTGGGTGGAGAGATTTACAGTAAGTGATTGTTTTGATATCCAGAAATCTCACGAGGAGACTGGAGAAGTAATCATTGGGTCACTGATATTGATCAAACCACTGCTGATATACTATAGTCATTATATGCCACAGAAATATCAGTTAAATTCCCTTTAGTCCCATTCAAATACATCTTTATTCAACCAGGGGAGTACATATATGGACTAAAATGTTATTTTGTATTTTCTGACTTTTTGAAGCAGCTGTGAACTTTCACAGAACTTTCTGTTCATTTGAAGTATCATAGGTATGGCTAACTCTTTGTCTTCATTCAGCTACTGTACACGTAGTCTCAGAGGCGAGTGAGTCCTGCCGCTGCGGGTAATTCCACAACAAGGCCTAATAACAACATGCCAGATTGTCTCTGCTCCCAAGAATAGAACAGACAGGAACAAACCAATCTATTCTCTCAATGATGATTGTGCATGTGTGGATTTTTCTTAAATGGGAAGATTACAATGCCAACAATAATGCTCTCAGCTCAGCCTGTTGGGTTTACTTAAAGCCCCCTTGACCTTGAACAGCACTGCCCACTCTTATGTAGCTGGAATGGGAGGAAATTCAGCCTGCTTTCCTGTTGTAGTTTCAAAAGATTATCTGCATGGGGTCGTGGATTGCATTGCAGTGACATCACCCATGCCTAAAATCCAATGGTTGCATGAATGGGGTTTTGAAGAGGACAATCTGCTCAGATGCACTAAGCCATGTGTACATACCAGCTTCATGCTCTACTAAGCTAAACGTTCTATAATGAGGTTTCCCTTTAACTGTGGAAAATGGAATATATGATCAAAAGAATTACCATCTAAGTAAAGTAGCTAAAATAATAATTAAGTCTGCTATCAGTTAAAGAGTAAATTTGAGTATCTTGCTGCTGAACTTTATCTGTGAATTATTAGCAAGATTATGTCATACATTGCTCAGATTCAGCATTTACATGAATATTTCTGGGCAGTAAAATGGGAAAGACGTGGTATGCAATGATTTTCAAGGGCTTTGCTGCCATTTGCCTGTCGTTTCTTTAGTAATGTTATGATGAACACATGCCTCATTTACAATACAAATTCAAAAATAGTCTAAAATTAAATCCACATCAGCTACCACATCTGTTTCTGTAAGACCTGACATGTTTTCTAGATTCATTTTCCACGAAAGTCAAACAGAAAATATGTAAGAGGAAAGTCTTTCACGCAGGAGGATGGTGGTCACACTCAAACCCTTGCTTAAACTCAAGTTATTTAGCCAAATATGTACTTTAGTCTGCCCAAGGAGGTTACCGGGCAAATGCTCAGTCAATATGCACAAGAGCCAACAATAATTAGTTGTACATTTTAAAACAGGCTTGAAGCCTTATGCTGAGTCAGCCATGGGGCACTTTATGGGAGGGGTGTCTGTGGATTACTGCTCTGGCCCAGATGATAAACTCAAATATGTCTGTATTTGGCAGCAAATGGGGGTAAAGACAAAGCAAATGGACGCTGAATGCACATTAACCTTAAGATAAGTTTAATATAAGCACAAGCACTTTTTTGGCACTGCAATATTGCAGACGTTTACATCCGTTTCATTAGCACTGGTCCTGTTATGAGAATCAACACCACACATAAAGCAAATAGCACGGAGGATATTACAGGTACTCTAAGCTTTAACATATTCTCCCTGTTCTCTACTGTCAACCAGGCTTTAAATGCTGAGCGACAGGGAGCACCTCCCTCTGAGATGATTTCACTCTGAGAGGTTGGAAGTCTATACACTATAAACTGTCTTGGCCTACTCCATTTTTTTTCCAAAGTATGCAGCTTTGCCTAAGTTTTAAAATCTATTTTGGACCATAAACCTGGAAGAAGGATGATTTATAATCAAATATGTCTCTCCTGACAGATTTCCCATGAATTCAGTTGAAAAACAAGCATGGAAAAACAACTGTCAAAGTCATTTGTGCCTTGAATCTGTATTACAGGAGCAAACTGTTTCCAGACTGACTTCACTAGTCAGCCTTACACATATTGCTTCAAATGTAGTTCAACCTATAAGTATGTACCTGATTTCAAATACTGTAAATACTGAGAATGCATGGGAGAGGAAGAAAACACACCCTCAAATGAATTTCATAATTTCAATGTCTAGATGTTTTATTTATCTCCTGCCCCCACGTCACCCACCCAGGCGATATTCATTTTCCAGCATCATGATTCAGGGCACGGTCATCATCAGCTGATCCCACCATGTGTATTAATCACTGACATTTAGACAATGGTCACTGCTCTCTTTACAGATTTATTAGTCAGTCATAGAATAATTCAGGGGGCCCAAAACTGGACAGGAGACATTTGTGACAGGATGACAGTATTACTGTTTCAGGATGCCCGATAAGCTGTAGTCATGAGACCCAGAATTTCTACCAGCAGCCCTGAACATATAAACACAATGAACACATGTACAAGATTGAATGTTATTCGGAATAAAACCAAAATGACAAATTACTTTAACAGGAACTAGGCTATTTAAAAAGAAAATACTTTAGTCTGTGTAACCTTTATCTTAACCCATAGAGAGCTTGCTTCAAGGATAAATCATCTCAGTGAAATACAAAGGCACTGGCAAATCACTTCTCTTTACAGCCTTCAGTTAAGTAGCCTAGAAAATCTTAAGAATAGGCCCAGAGAAGAAAGACCACTCTGGCCCTGTGCCTTTTATAGCTTAGGGATACCGATACTTGTTCATGCACGCACGCATACGCGCGTATGAACGTCGTGAGCGCGCAAGCTTCCACAGCACCGCACATTTCTTCTGAATTGCAAATTCGATACCCCCAGAAGCTACGCAAAATGTGTAGCAAGTGGGCGCAACACATTTTCTGAATCCGGTTCCGGAGTGCCGACGACACCGATGCCTGTGCCCACAGACTGATCACAGGGCTTTTACCCGAACAGCACTGAATGGTAGCAGCTGAGAGACGGGTGCGGAGCGAGGGTGGCCAAACCCGGAGGATTTCTCACGGCTCACGGACTAGAATGCTCTTCTATATGTATCCCCATAAACGGATGACAACCTCAAAACAAACCTATACTGAAAACTTTCAGCTCTACATTTGACGCGGGGGTGTTATTGAGATTTTTTAAACCAGGTTCAAGAACAGACATCATGCAGGTGCAAACTGTGGGCTAACGTTACTGAAATGACTTGCTCGGCGCTGACGCGTTGCATTGTGCCATGCCAACCCTGCATTGTCAGATGCCATTTTACTCTGCGTTATCCCAGCGTCTGGAATTCCAACATACTGGGCCTGTTGTGTAATTAGAAGTTCGTGAGGCAGTAGCAAACAAGCTGGTGCAATGAGAAGCTACGCTGTCCAAGACACTGTGCGCAATTTGTGCTGAAGCTTATGGGTCCTGCGTACTCAAGCTCCCGGCTTCCACTTGGAGAGGTGTGCTGCGGGGCTACAGCGCACTGGCTGTCGGCTTCACATCTGGACCGCCTGGCTACTGTCATCTGCGGCCTGTTCCGACTGAGCACTCCCTGAACTTGTATGTTTACGAGGAACTGACTGAGATCGCCTCGGATGGTGTCGTGTTAGGGAGAAGGGGTGAATATTTGTCTGGGACTTGACGTTATCGGTGATCCACTGGAACACCGTGGTCCAAAGCTGGACTGGCTAACTACTCATGGAAAAAACGCTTATCCAGCTATGGATTTTGCGTAGCGAAGTCACGCATTTTTAAAGGCAACGCTAGGGTGACATTGCAGTCTTCTCACCACATCGGTTATTTCGTCGTCCGACAAAAAAATAAAAGAGTGAAAGTGGAGTATTGTCCGTCATACGTATCAACGCAGTGGGATTTCTACGTCTGGTCGGCGTTCCCCCCCACCCTTCCCGCGGTGACGGTTATGGGTCGGAAGCGGTGTGTCGGTGCAGATTGTTCCAAGATGGCGGCCGGGTGCTGCGGGGTGAAGAAGCAGAAACTGTCGGGATCGCCCGGGTCGGGGGGTCCCGGCGGGGTGGGGGCGGGAAGCGGGGTGGCAGGAACCGGACATTGTGGCTCGGAGTTGGGGATTGGCTCCTCCGCGACCGTTGCAGCAGCGGCGAACGTGAGCAGAGCCAACGGCCTGGGGGGACCCGGGGGTAACGTTAGCGGCGGCAGTAGTAGTAGTGGTAGCAGCGGCACAAACGCTCTGTCCCCAGCCCCGGCCGGTTACACTTCATCCGGCCTCTCCCCGAATCTCAGCTCGGGACCTGGTTCGGGAAGTGGAGGCAGAAAAATGGTCGTCTCAGCGGAGATGTGCTGCTTCTGTTTTGACGTGCTTTATTGCCATCTGTACGGATACCAACCTCCGAGAACACCCAGGTTTACAAATGATCCCTAGTGAGTATTTGTCTTTTGTTGTTTTGCTGCATGTCAAACCTCATTGGTGTATTCTCTCAACAAATGTCTGTTGCGGCACACTTGATGGGTTTACCGCTGGATTCTGCTTGAGTGTTAAGGGCACAAACTGTCACATCGAAACAACATTTTACTTATGAATTTAACGTGAAACGCTCGCGATCATAGCTTAATTTGGTGAAGTTGGAATTTGGGCCTTGTCGAAGAGACTGTCTGCTGTGGCCTTCAGCTAAACTAATCTAACATTAACGTTACAATGAATGGTTTGATGTGATGTTATCAAGTTGTGTTACCGATCACTCAATGTGCTTTTAGTACTTTTAGGTTCGCCGTTGCTACTCACCGAAAAAACATTTTGCGATACTGTTTGTCCAACTCGAATAACACTGGTTAACGTTAGCTCTAAGCCAGTTTGCTACTAGCAAGCCACTAACACTTAAGCTGAAAGAAAGAGCGTTGAACGAGTAAGATAACATCGCTTATTTTTTCAGATTAAAGTAGCGGTTTTGCTAGTAAGGATATACCATACAGCCTGCTAAAAAACAAAACATCAAAAGTTAACATTAGTATTCTTAATCTTTAAAGTTGCCCTCAATGAACTCCGGATTGCCACATACTAGGCTTAGCTTTGTTAGCTATAAGCTACATTAGCGTAGCAACGAAGCACTAATGAGCTTGTAGCTATTAATTTCATGGTAAATGTATTAAAAAGTCTTCACGGTATCACGGTCAGATAACCGGCCACATTACTCGCTTGTTTTACAGCAGGTTTTGTTTGGTAAATGTACTGTCGACTCGAATTAAGGGAAACTAGCGGTAACAACCGAGTTTAGCATCAACCAACAAAGAAAATGTGGTTCTTACTAAGTACTAAGCAGTCCTAAGCATTCCTTATTACCAAATTTAACCAAAAATAGCTTTGGCTGTGCTAACATTAAATAAATATACCAAACAAACACAATGTTTAAGCATTTGTGGCATTCACTTAACATGAGACATTTTGTGTTATAACCAAATTAACCATAAGATTTGATAAATGTATATTTTCTGCCCGTGACTTCACTCCTGCGCCCTCCACTGAAACATTTTGACCCTACCTTATACAAGCGTTGTAATGTGATAGCATTTGTGGGCGTTTTACTTACATTTTGAGGCTATAAAGGGATTGTTTACAATTGCAGACTATTTTGGGGTCTAACTTTGGGGTGACGAGAAACACGTGTTAAATGTTTGAAAATAGTCAAAGGAATTGATGTATTGTGTTTTTCAATGTGTGTTTCTACTGTCACGTGACCCATTTAAAGTGTCAAGAATGAAAGGCAGTCTAACATGCAGACACTAAAATACAATGTTGCATGCATTTCAAATGAATATGATGAGTTGTGAATGGTGTGTATTTGTGTAAACAGTTCAAACATTCCCAAGGTGTTTGCTGGTAATTATTATCTATTATGGGAAACAATCCCTCATACACATTTAATATTTATACAATAAACAAATTTCCTTTCCCTTCTTACTCTGCACATTCACATCAAAAGGCTTTTTTTGCATTTATAGTTGACACTGTATTGAATGATGTGGAAATGCTGCTTTTGGCACATTGACCTTTGAAAGAGAATCCAACATGTTGGAGCCTGTACACGTGTATCCTCAAAATCTATCACACTAACACCTCCATAGAGTCTATCTCAAAGTCACCTCAGCAAACTCCAGGCAAAAGGCTTTACACATTCAAATATGATAACCAATCAAAACTCACAGTGGTGTGGCAAACACTGAACAATGAATGTCCCAGACAGAGTGGATACAGCTCACTGTACCATGCCTTTGGTGTTAGCTAGGCTAACCAAATACATGTGTCAAATAAATGCAAATCTAACACTCAACACACAAATCTCACAATCTTAATTTCAGACATTCCTGATTCCATACATGGTTGCCTCTATAAATTTGCACAAGACCACACTCTTGACACTGAATGAATATGTGAACCACCACAGAATATTTATCCTTTCTAAGATTATTCTCCCAGTGTTGCCCCAGACTAGCCTAGCAAACCAGATCAATGTTGCCACTGATAAAAACCATCTGGTGTTCGGTGTTAACTTAAAAATGCCCTCCAAGTCCCAATATCCATGGCAAGCATTAAACCTTCATAAACATGACGTCACCGGTGTGATCAAGATAAGTGCCACATTACAAGAGGGTGTGAGGACTTGGGACATGTTTTGTCAATGTTCCATGTTGCTTATTTTTGTTACCAGTAAAGTTTGAGGCTCATATTTCATATGTAGTTTAATAAAATGAGTGTTTGCTGCTGGCTTTCTGAATAATATGATAATAGCTGACAAAATCACTGATCTGAGCATGCCATATTTAAACCTCCCAACCTCCCTTCGAGAAGCTGAGCTTGAGCTCAAGTCTGTCAGTCTTGAAGGGTGAACATTGGGATTGCGCAACCATGTGAAACCAAGGTCTAAACCCAACCAACCAGTCATGACTAGGAATGTAGTAGGCTAATGCCCACCAATGTGAAAACTCCCACAGGTTTGAGAAACTCATACTTATGGTCTGTGGTGTCCTCAACATGTCCTTCACTTGGGGGCATTGTCAGATTGAATTATTGAAATGCTCAAAGCAACTACAACATTTGACATAGACAGTGCTCTGCAGAGTTAGCCAGTAAACAATGATCAGCCTGTGAACATTTTGTATTGTATTTTGTTTAGAGGCAGTGCTACTAAAATTTAGAAATGGGAACCCATGCTTCTTGCGAATGTGCTCTTTATTTTTTTTTTATAAGTCATAAAGTCGTAACCTTGAGACACTGTGTGTTTTTTGGTGTCTAGACTGGTGACCGACTGTCTAGCTTACATGTTGTAAAACTGTAAAAACAGCAAGTCTTCTCCTCCAAATGGAGGGTTGCATGCTGAGAGCGGTGCACAAAAGTAGCTACTTCAAGGACTGCCAACACGGCATACATTTTAAAACATTTTGCATAATTTTGACTGCAAGAAGACCTATGGACCACACATGCCAGCGAGCACTGCTGCAGGTACGTCAGCATAACTAGTCAGCTAATTTAGCTAGCTAACTTTAGTTGACTTGATTGGATGAATAACTTGATATGGCCACTGTAATTAATTGGTGGGGTAATATTAACTGAAATCTGTGTAATGTTTGTTAGCTAACATAGATGTATATCATAAGCTACTTTAATTTTTTTTAGCTATAGTAAGCTAAAGCAACAACAGTAATGTAAGATAACAATTCGAAAGTCATATCTAGCTAGCAAACATGTTATCTTGTTAATACGTGTTATTTTATCCATTGTGCTACCAAATGTTGAACACTAGCAATCTTTTCTTTTCTTCATCAACCTTTGCCCCTGTCGATCCCTCGTTTGAGGACGACACCAGAAGACACCAGCCTTTCCTCACTGGCAGAGAAGGGGGGGAATGATCCAGGAAAGGTAAAATGAAGCCGAAGGACAGTTACCATGCAATGGTTTTCTGAGGAACTGCTGGGTGAAATGTCTGTAAGACATCAAAGTCTACAGTAGTGACCATTAGACACCACTTTGTTTTTCATTAGACTATTTGCACCTATGTGCTGCAGCTGTAATGTTTTGTTCCTTTGTAATTTTTTTATTTTTAATTACTGGTACTTCATTGAATCTGAACTTGAAATTTTGGTTTTGTAAAACAGCTGTTTAATATGTGAAGAAGCTAAAAATAAAATTTAAGATTTGTCAAAGAGTAACTGTCTCATGTTTCTTTTTTAAAAAATTTGACTTTTAAAGCCTTTTTAACTTCAAAGAGTATAGGACTCCTAGTTCAAGACTCTGCATTAAACAAAAAAAGTATTGCGTTCAGACCAGTGTCAAAGTTGAAGTACCAGTATTGGTTCTGGTATTGAAAATGTCTTCACAGGGGAAGCACTCTCGGCTCATTTTTTTCCTTTTTCTCAATTTACACACGTTCAGGTTTCATGAGTAAAGTGAGAGAGAGAAAAAAAAAATTCATCAAGCTTTGCTGTATCAGCAGTCCCAACTAAAGAAAACAAAGGCTACATATTGGTCCATTAAAAAAAAAAGAAATGTGGGAAATAAATAAGAAGAACACAAGAAAACACTTGTTTCTGTATAATAGGCATTGTCTATTACCAAAGTATTAATCAATATTGCAAACATATGAAAGTGTCATGCTGAATTTAATTTGAATTTTGAGCAATTGATTGATTAAATTTGGAGTGGTGCTCATATTAAGGGAAAAAAGAATCTGGAGCCCTGCAGTGGTATGTGACTTGGCATGCGAGAACAAGACCTTGATGGGCAAGTGACAGTAAATCAGGTTAACTTTCCACAGTGAAGATTTAAATGAGATCTTCCATTTACTTTTGAACAACAGGGCAGAAGCAGTCGTCTGTCAGTGTCCCAGTGGAACTGTTCAACCACGGTAGCGTCCTGCATTCAGAAGTGTCTTGACAGTGTCTTGCTCACAGCACAATACACAGTCAATGTAGTTTTGTGGAAGAAAATACACAGACGCATAAAAGGACACTTTTGGTTGCAGTAAAGCTTGACTGAAGCACGAGCAGTTATGTGGCCAGTGTAGACCGCTATATAGATTTAAAACTGAAGCGCATTTGTACCATCAGACATGCATTTGACAGGTGACTGGAAAACATGACTGAAAGGTGTCCGGTGTAGAAAGGGTGTTGGTCCTTATTTACATAATTCTGCATGGCAGTCATGCCCTGTAATGCACAATTTTGGTTCTGATCCACTGCGATGCCTACCAATAATGTCACATCACAAAAACCATCATCATCACAGACTCTGCTGAAGCACTGTTGGGTCCTGTTATACAGTATTTAATTGGATTATTCATTATCATTAACACATTTTGATTATGAATCGGACAAGTGATACATTTTTATATCTGATCATGCAATAAATTCTTCATGTTTGTCTTTCCCTAGGCTAATTTACATGCTAATGTTCTTTACCAGAAGCAGGCCCACCATCAAACAGTTGGAAAATCCCTATAATAACTTCATCAAAGTGTAGAAAGTTATTAATAGGTTATCCAGTCATGGGTGGACCAGGGATGGAAATTAGCACTAGCCACCAGCCAAATGCTGATAAAATATGAAAGTGGCTGGTAGACTTCAGACACGAAATAATGATTTATTATTGAGTGGCTGGTGAATTTGAACATGTATCTGTCGGTGGCTGGTAGATGTTCACATTTTAAAAAGTTAATTTCCTACCCTGGGGTGGACAGATGGCCCGATGCTATGAACAAAAGCCTGCCTTCTTGGATAAAAGCTGATCTATCATGGTGTAAAAGACAATAGTGACAGTTTTACCTGATGTGAAAAACAGCTGTGGTATACTAAAGCAGAATTAACTGATGGTGTGTCGTCAGCCAGTGTTTATACAGTAAAGAAATGTACATCTGGTGTGCACATTATTAAAGTTCAACTGCTATAACGTGGTCTCTTGTCCTTTTTTTGTTTTTCAGCCCGCTGTTTGTCACATGGAAAATAGGCAGAGACAAGCGGTTGAGGGGTTGTATAGGTACATTTTCTGCCATGAACCTGCACTCAGGACTCAGGGAGTACACCCTAACCAGGTAAGCAACAATGCAAAGTTATTTTCTAGATTTCAAAACTGTAGACCAAATGCTGTGACAGAGCATGATTGTGGAGTGGCACTGTAGTAAATTAAAGTGAACAACAGGCGTATTGGAATCAAGAACCATAACATGGGAAACTTTGTAAGACTAGTAGTAGTAAATTACCCCCAGAATTGATAGTTGGCCTCATCCTTTCTGTTTGTTATAGTATTTACTTTTGTTCTGTTTAATTTATGTAGCTTGCTGTAACGGTGTGTTGGTCCCAGGTCCCGGGGGTTCTTAAGTCAGTTTTTTCATGAAGGTTTTTCATTGACGTTTATTATAAAAACAAAAAAGAAAAGACAGGGTATTGAGCTAAAGAGGATAGGCAGTGACACAAATGAAATGTATTGATAACTTTACTATAATTGTAATGTATGGACTGTTAAAGACATTAAAATATGTTTTAATTCAAACATGTAAAGTTGTGATAATAAAGAGTCATTGTGTAGTTGTATTGGGCAGTCCTCTGCCCTTTCCAGATGAACACAGTGACACGGATTAAACCCACATTGGTGGTTGGTCTGAATGCATCAATGAATGGAATGAATGGTGGGTTAAACACTGGTTGGGCATTAACTTGGCTTTAATGGACGTGTTACAATTAGAAATCTCAATTCAATATTTATTTTACTGATATTTAATTGTCATGTAACACATTACATGACGCGTCAAACAGGTATGTGTGTGTAGATAACTGAAAGTTTATTTTGCCACTTTAAAGTGACATTGTTTAAAAGAATCTGTGCAAGAAAAGAGTGAGTCTTCTGTAAATACCTGGTGTAGAATTTCTTCACTAGCGTTTCTTGACCTGAGGGCAGTCACAGCTGAGCTGTCAAGTACATGTAAACACACACAGCTTCTTAGTGGTATTGTGTACAGATACATATATATATACACATACATTACAAACAGTACTGAGCTGCTGTGAGCTGCCGTGAGTCCATGCTACGACCATAAGTCGTCTACATTAGAGAAAAGGCCCTGCTGATCCTTCATCACATGTTGTAAATGTGAGTGGGAATTTGCCCTCCATTTAAAAAATAAAAAAAAACAAAAAAAAAAGGTTATTGGAGTGCGTTGCATTTTCAAATCCTACACATAGTAATCCAATTATTGGGCCTCTTGACTGTGATAATTATTTTCTGAATCACCTCTTGTAATGGCATTTCCTTTGTGCTTTTATGTCTGCAGTGCCCTTAAAGACAGCCGCTTCCCCCCTATGACAAGGGATGAGCTGCCTCGCCTCTTCTGCTCAGTGTCTCTTCTCACCAACTTTGAAGACGTCGGTGATTACCTTGACTGGGAGGTAAGAGAGTGCGTCACAGGGTGTCTCACTGTTTCTGTTATTAATACACAGCAGCTCCTCCACAGTTTTGAGGTTGTTAATTTGTTTCCAACAAGACTAAAACTAAGGGAATGGAGGAAATAAATTGAAATTCCACCCATGCTGTAACCTGTTTGAACAAATGCAAAAACGTTGCATTTGGTTGTAAAATGGAACAGTTCTCCATATTGGCTTAATGAATAGTTACAACAGAACAGCTTGTTCTTTTTACATCTTTGCCTTTGTTGGATAGAGCAATTTATGGGGTTAAAATGACACTGTCTTGAATTCTAGGTGGGTGTTCACGGTATTAGGATAGAGTTTTTCAATGAAAAAGGATCAAAGCGCACCGCCACCTACCTACCGGAGGTTGCAAAGGAGCAAGGTGAGATCTTTTAGTGCCCCTAACACTCCAGCCTCATCTGCCTTTTACAAAGACGTGTTTTGTGCTGGATGTGGATTTTCAGGAATGTGTAAAGAGATTAAACTCTCATTTTATCAAGGTTGGGAC
Source organism: Macquaria ambigua (assembly GCA_008360985.2). Taxonomy (NCBI): domain Eukaryota; kingdom Metazoa; phylum Chordata; class Actinopteri; order Centrarchiformes; family Percichthyidae; genus Macquaria; species Macquaria ambigua. The sequence continues at coordinate 75,059 of VMKM01000175.1, read as the reverse complement.
CACATTCAAACCATAGATTCCTTACTACGAAAGGGAGGTTACAAAGCTCCCATCACAAATGACTTCAGGAAGACCATTAAGTTAACCAGGTAAGATTACACTTACTGAATTAAATTTATTTATTTATTAAAATTAAATATGATGATATATGAATATGTCACTGATGTAGTCTTTGTGTGCCAGATATTTTAGATCCATGTCCCCAAACATAAGACAAAATACTTGCATTTTGATGGGACCAAAGTCTGATTAATGCACATTACTATGTTAGAGTTTTGCCAGCCAAGCAGAATTGGTAGAACTGAACCTTCATAAAGTTTACATGAATTTTAAAAGGACAAGTGTATGATCAGATATGGGATCTAAATCGGTGTTGTCCTCCTTTTGAGATACAGTATATCCTCTGCCACTCAAGTTGTTTAAAGGGGAACTTGACGGATTTTACACATCAGTCTGTTTACAGGTCTTGAGGAGTACTGCTGAATTAATGGAAAAGTTGTTTCAAGCCTTTTGTGGCTCCAGAGGGAGTTGTACAAAATCTGATAAATGCCAAGTGATGTCACTTGTTGATGTCAGCGTCGGTTGGGGCTGAAGAGAAACAAATCTGGAGGTGTGGAGTTAGAAAGAAGTGAGCTTACCAGACCTCTGTAGCCCGCTCCTCAACTCTGCTTGAGGCTAGCGGTTCATGGCTACATCAGCCGCTACTAGCATAACACACCCGAATCTCCAAATAAACTGTTGGCCGTCGAGTTGCATTGTGGGTAATGTCAGAGCCAGGTTTTGACCATAGACTGCATATAAAGATGGACGACATGACAGCTCCCCAAAAGTGAAGCCAAAACATCTTGATGAGTATAGGTCATAAACCCCGCCCCCTCCATGTTAGCAGATGGGACATGGCCCAAACTGAAAAATTAAAGTACACGTCAAATACATTTTTCTGATAAGTTTGGTTTTAATTAGTTATTTGATGCTATAAAAAAGGGGGTTGTGATGTCATGATTGACAACTGTGAGTGTGCTCGCGGGTGTATGGGCGGGACCTCGATACCGATCACCACTGCGCAGGCTCTGGCTCCAAATGACGTCACCAGGCAAGAGGCAGCGCCTGCATCTGGGATGTTTTGGCTTCATTTTTGTACAGTGGGAGGAAGTGGAGACACGTCGTCCATCTTCATACAGTCAGTGTAAGGAAGCAGAATGCATAGAATACAAAAGACAATATCTCTGGTTCTGCTGCATTGATTCTGATGTCTAGTGTTGACTCATCCGTGTTAAACAGCTTGTACAGGGTCACAGTAGGTGCAGTTTTGTGCTTTGGTTCAGACTGTGGCTGATCATAGCTTTCCTAACATGACATGAGGGTCAGCTGGCCTTTACCAACACATCTTTTCTCATTCCTAGGTACCGTAGCGAGAAGATGACAATGGGTTATGCAGAGTACATCGCTCACCGCCAGCACCATCACTACCAGAATGGCATTGGGCACCCTCTACCACCCTACAACCATTATTCCTGACAGCGAGCCGCATGACCAATCATTGGACCTCTCCGCGGACCTTTTCCCAGGAGAGCCTGCCCCCTCCTGGTCTAGCTATTTCTACTACTGTACCATTTTATGATGATAGTTTCCGTTGCCATGCTGGCCGTCTCCTAGACGTTGACATGGCAACGGGTGGCAACGAAGCATCATTTGATTATGGCAAGAAATCCACGTTTCTCTTTCTTTGCCTGTGGTTCCGTTTTTGCAGCATATGTATACCTATATCTATAACCCCCCTTCATTCATATTTTTGAAAATTTAAACAAATACTAGATTTTATTAATCTTACGTATTTTCAGCAAACCTAATCAGGTGTTTGATTCTGTGGATGGAAGGAAGTCTCTTAAGGTGGATTAGTCTCGCGCTTATATGTTTAGGCTTTGCTACAATTTTACATTTACTAAGAACATTTTTCTTTTTTCCTTCTTTTCTTTATCTTAGTATCCAGACATGTATACCATGTAGCAAGGCAACTGCAGTTCTCAAAGGCTGTGTCGTCTCTATTCCAATTCCTCTCAAAAAAAAAAAGATTGATTGTTGAGGTTTTAGCCTTGTAAACTCTTGTAGTGTAGTAGTTGGAACTATATATTGGGATTTGTATACTCCAAAGTATAGATAGTAGGATTGTGATGCCCTTTGACCAGCCTGTGCTGGTAGTGTTTATTGTTTGAGCTCACAATCGTGTGTGTATTTCTGTGTGTGGATATAGATACTGGTCTGCCACCAGATGAAAACCAGTACAGTAAATTAGAAATTGGATTTTACCTAAAGATTCCCTACAGCGATTTTTTTGGAAACTTCCCCTGAGTATTTGTAGTGTTTTGTGGTGGAACCTGTAAACCTTGAACTGCGTTTGTTTGGCTAGAGCTTACAGCTATGTTCCCTCTTTTTTGTTTGACTTTTAAGGTAATTGTGGAGGAAGCCATTTTGTCTGAGGATAATCACGTCTGCGCAGGTGACTTGTTAATTATCAGTGTAAAATGGGCTACAAGTGGGTCTGACTTCCCCGCGTTGGAGAGGGGGAGCAGGCAGAACTACAGGTCCCTAGGAAAAAAAAAAAGGTGTGTGCATGAATAACTATGCTTTCCTTTAAAATGTACTGTCTGTTGGTTTCTGAGTTTACTGGCAGGGAGTCACTTGACAGGGACATGCTATAACTACTTAAAGCCATATTCTCTTTTTATTCCACACTTTGTAAGAGTAGTCTGTTGTTTAGCTTGAAGCGTTTGCATTCGGTGCCACTTAACTGGTAACCTCTAATGTATTGGGTCTTCACCCTCTGAATGCAAACTCACACCAGCCAGCCTCAGGCAAGGCTGCATCACTGACTACCGGTCAAACCCGGCGGTTTCAGTCATTAGTCAGACGTCTTGTATATTTTCCGTGTCGTAGTGGAAACATTGTCTTGCCTTTTCGGATCATAGCTAACCATTGTCACTCATTGTCCACAAAGTATGATGTATTAAAATTGTCATTTTGAATGAAGACACACACCACTTGACGCACAAAGGAAGTGATCTAATTAACACGTTTGTGTCATTTAGAAGTGCATGTGCTCTTTAGATTCTGAAGCAGTTGCAGCAATGCAGCTAGTTGATTTAGTTGTTGAAACCGCACTACCACTGTTCTCCTGTAAAACTGTTCAGTGAGATCCCGTTGATCTGTGTGTCCACGGCACAGGAAATGTTTAGATTCGTGGTGTGTTTTGTCAGCTGTTTGGCAGTAGGTTAGAGCAAACACAGTTGAGTTAGTTAGAGCTGAATGTCTGCATGGGGCTGGACAGCTTGCAGTTAAGGTCTACAAATAAAAAGCCAGGGCTTTGTAAGGACTAAAGAAGCCATTTCCCATCCAAATATTACTCATTGTGAGTCACATCCACACACACTAGACTAGTTGGATTTACTTTCCAGAGTGTTTGAACCGTTAAGGATCATCGTGTGGTCCGCTTGCTTTGGGTTCGGTTTTAGTTTTGCTAACTGGAATTTTTGAGAGGTTCTTGTTACTTGACCAACATCTTTCTTCGTAACAGCCTTTACTAACTGACAGGTTATTTTTCTTTATGCAAAATGTCAAGGGCTTTTGGCACTCCATCCACAGTAACCCGAAATGACCCAGATTTACGTTGTGTTGCCTTAAATGAATGATTTAATAAATGATGGAGCAGTAGATGATGCTCTGACTGTTCCTCTGTCCCGTGGTTTGCTCTTTCCCAGCTCCATCTTCACACCACAGTGTAGGAAAGGGCCTCAGATGATGTTTTCCTCTCTTGAATGCTATTGCTAATACCTTCATAGACATATGGGGGCTCCTGTATGCCTGCAGTCTCCTGTTTGCTCACGTCTTACACAGCTGCTGGTCCTCAGTTCTTTCATTTTTGAAAGCCCCACATAGACACATTCTCTTAAAATGTTGGACACTGTGCTGGTGTTACCCTAAATGTTAAAACCATGGGAAGACAATGTCATGCCTCTAGTAAAATGTATGCTTTTATGATAAATACACTACATCAAAAGTTTCAAAGAGGAACAGTCAGGCATTCATTTCCTGATCCATCTAATACAGCACAACCTGAATTTCTCTGCTGCAAAACCAAATTGACCATGCTCTTTTACATATATGTCTTTGTATACACATGCAATGTATTTTGTTGCATGTATGTATGAGTATGAGACCTATGGTTTTATCCATGATATGCTTGATCTATGGCTTAGACACTCTTATTAACCATTAAGAGATTTAAAAGACAAATATGGTGCTATCGGACCTCATATTGGGGTGGTCACAGCTCGTGACTGGTCATGCGGACTCATTGATCATATCATACTTAAAGATGCTACACGTAAGATTTTCTCTTTAGCATATTGCTGTGAAATGAGTTCTGACGGCATGTATTAATACTGAAGGATGTGACTGTCACCGATACAAGCAGTAGCCCCAAGAATCTGTGCTTTCATTAAGTCCAATGATTTGGGATCAAATTCCCTATGGGAAAAACAGACCGATATTCTTACACATATAATGAAGAAGGAAAAGTCCCTGCAGCAAACCCGTCATAGGGGCTATGGAATGTACTGTTAATGGTCGTTATTACAATTTAACAGTGATATATTAAGAGAAAATCCTACATGTGTTACCTTTACTATCCTTGATATATGCAGATCTGTTCAACAGGTGTTTTGTTTTCCTACCAGTGCAAGTCAACACCCCTGCAGGTTTGAAAGGACAAGAAGTCACAGTAGCCTCCTTCCCCCTCGATTACTCCCCACACTGTGGCCCGACCTCATGGCCTAGTTTGTCAAGGTGTGATGTGTGTGTCGTTCGGTAGATGGTGGCAGTAGTAGTGGTCGTTGCCTCTCCTGGAAGATTGGATGCTGCTTTCTCAGAGCACATCCTCCGTTTTCCTTTTAGCTGCTGAATCGTTTGACCTCCGCTGAAAAGCCAAGGTTTGATTTATTGACTAGTGAAATGGTCCTGTTGTTGAGGCTCTCACAGCCTCTCAAACCATGTCGAAGGTAAGCATCTCCTCCAATGGGACGCAGAGTTAATGTTTTACGTAGAACATGCAGAAAATAGTCCTGCTTCTGTACTGATTAACTGTTTAAAGCATTGATACCTCATGGGATATTGTGGAACGACGTGTAGTTTGTTGTAGCAGATTGTGTTTTGGTTCCATACCAGGGTTAGAGTTCAGCCTCAGCATTCCTAGTGTGGTGGTCATTCTCATATTTCGTGGAATGCTCAAGCTCGTGTTACCTTCGTATGTTTGACTGAACCAAAGATGCCAGCGGCCATGCCCAAATGCTGCTCTTCAGGCCTGGCTTCCTGTCCTTCCAAAAGACACCCCTGCAATTGACAAAATGTTCTTTATGTCTTTTTTTTTTGTGTGCGATTTCTCAACTGTCTTGACTTATTAAGCAACCCAATTTTTCAATGAATTTTCATTGAGTCTATCTCTGAAGCCTACATGGCATCAAGGATGGTTAAAAATGGTTGCAAATTGTTGTTACTTGTTTTGTTTATTATTATTAGTATTATTATTATTATTGCTATAATTTACAAAAATGAAAATCCCATGGTGTGCCTCCTAGCTTTATGGGTTTATAAATGTTTTTTTCCCTAAAGACCAGCAGTTATACTTTGTATAAAAGATGGATTTTTCCTTATTTTTTATGCCATTAAAGATGAAAAAGCCTGTTTTCTTTACTCTGGACCCAGTAGCTGCACTGGTATACAATCGCACTGATAGATGAATTAAAAAAAAAGAAAAAAAAAAAGAATAAATGAATCAATAATAATAATGATAATGACAAATGAAATAAGAACTACAATAAACTTGTGTTTGAAACTTTTATTTAAAAAAACCTAAAAAGCAAATAAAAAAAAAGAAAATGACTGTTTTTGTACATCAAAATAAATTCTTTTCAAAATAATATTTTGGATCTAGTTTCAAAATTATTTTAGTGGTTTTCTATGTTCTGAATTTTTGAGACACTGACTTCTAAGACGTGTCGCTGTACAAAATGACTTTTTTCTGTTGCAGTGGCCTGATGGGCTGGGAGGGTTGCCTGGTGTAACTCCTCATACCAACTTTTATTTCTTTTCTTTTCGATTTTTGGATCGTTTTTTTCCCTCTGCTTTAGTAAATTGAAAAATGTTGATGGAATAATATGAACTGGGAACTTCAAATCCATCCCCTGTAGAGCTAGACCCCTCCTCCTTTCCTATTGAATTGCTGTTAGTGTGACGCGACTTGAAATGGGCATTTATTATGATAGTATGACCCCAAAAGAAAAAACACACACACAAAAAAAAAATAAACAAAAGAAAAAGAAATTAGCAAAAAAATTGCAAAAGAAAAGTGTGGGGAGGGTTGAAAGAATATATATAGATGGGTTATCTGAGTATGTAAGCAATGGCTGTGAAGATAATGTAGTTTTAAACATTGTTATTACCTTTTAAAATCATTTATTCAATAAAAAATATAAAATCAACTGAAAAGAGAACATGTGTCATTCTATTTTCTTTCAGCACATACATCCACAGATACAGATTACAAAAACCTCTTAGTTTGTCATTTCAACATTTGGTATTGTGATATATTGTGGATAGTGTGAGAGGCACATTTAGATCCAGAGAACATTAACACCAAATCAGTATGATTGATTAGTGATAGATCCAACTTGACAGAAGGTGTATGGATTGTGTTATTTGATCAATTACAGATCACACTTCCTTGATTAATGCTCATATTCTGTGTCAACATGCTGATCAGTTTGCTCTTAGTGGTCAGGGTGCAGTTGAATTCTGGTTGGAAGAGATTTCAGTTTTACAGTATGGCCTCAAATGATAGAACAGGACAATGTTTGGTTTGATTGGATTGTTGGAAAAGTTTGACCCCGGCGAGTGTCCTGGCCTTCTTATTTTGAAAGCCAAACTTGCTGTCAACAGTTTTCATTGGAACTATTTTCTACTAAAGAAACTGTCCAAACTGAGGTCTGTGGATTGTCCTGGCCAACCTGTACATTGTTTTCTGGAAAGAAAATTTCATTCACACCTACTGTTTGGTTGGCAGACATTTCAGAGACAAATTTATCAAAACCTGGGCACATACACAACAAACCATCTTCATGTCTAGATACCTACATGGATAATTGAAAACATTTGTGAATTGACCCTTTGAATTTAATGAAGTTGTCCCAAGTCCTGCTGGCACCGTCTGGTAGTGTGCATTGATGTACCAGTGCCTGTTCTACAATTATGTGAAATGACTTCAGCCAGCACACACTTTATTTATTGTTTGGACTAGCAGTAGAGCATGCAGAGCACATGCTGTGGCTGTGGGCTGAATGAGGATTTTCTGGCTCCAGTAACTGATAAAGATGGCATTGAGTGCTCAACCATTATTCAAGCTATAAAACATCCTTTCACAAACCTATGGCATAAACTGTACAAGGGAGCTCTTAGTTCATGAAAAAAATACAAGTTCTTCATGTGACAGCAGCTATAGCCTATAATATCATTTTGCCTTTTCATGACAACTGGCCAAACTCCCTCTGCTGATGAAGATCATGTAACATGATCAAAAGCTCTAGAACAGCTACTTAATGGAGCTTGAGGTGAGATTGTTGTTGTCTAATATGAAAATTGTATCATAGCTGATTTTGACCAGTGTGGTTCAGTGGAAACTGTAAAAGTGATGTCACACTGTACCACAGTACAATGCTACATCACTGCTGGGGTCACACTTCTGACCCAAGAATGATGGCCAAAATGAGCGAATTACTCTCTGAGACGACTCGTTACTACTAGTTCATATCAAAGAGTAGTTCAAATGAACGACACGCTCATGATTGACACATCGCTAGTTAGCATGCTGATGTTAGCATTTAGCTCAAAGCACCGCTCTGTCTACAGCCTCACAGAGCCGCTAGCATGGCTGAAGACTAGTCTGGTTTTTAATGCAATGTTGTTTTAAAATGTATGTGGAAATGACACTGCCGTCATAACAAATGTTAATTTTGATATTTATTGTTTCAGTACTGAATAGACCACTGTGGAGATTTATAGTAATAACCAGTAATAAAAATGGGTACAAGCCAGTAGTTGACTGATATAGGTTTTATTTGAAATTCTTTTTGCTTTTGGATTTTTAATAGTGCTTTTTAGACCATCACTGTTTTTACTTTCCGTACCTCTGTTCTGGTACTGTTTGCAAGTGTTGTCATCATTTCAAGTGGTAATTGTAAAACAAATGTAATTTCAGTTCAACTATGGCCAATGGTTGAGCTGCACACATACAGTAGCTTGTGTGGAGCGGTGACTGTAAAAAGGAGAAGGATCCTCACATGCTTGGCCTGCCTCTCTGCCAGTTCCTACACCGAAACCACTCAGCACCAAGTCAGGAGAAGTCTGGGCAGGTGTATCTGAAAATACTTTGCTGCGTGTTACATGATATTCGGGGTTAAGTGCTCAGGGATATTTGAATGGTCCTGTCTGCTGCCTGTGTGTAATCACACATGAACCCAATGCTGGCCTGAAATCAAATCCAACCAGCTTTTCACTTTCTCTCCTGAGTCTGCCTCTGGGCCTCCATCTGTCTGAATAAATGATACTGATGAGGGATTTATATTGTCTTGTGTGCCATTTGTGTTACAAAATGTGTCAACCTTATCAATTCCATTACCTGCTGTCACTAAGTACTCTTCATTTCCTCTAGCAGTGATTATGTCTGTGTTGACCAAGAGACTGGCCGTTTGTCACGATGAAGCTGAGAAAACTACTTGAACACCAAGTAAGTGAAAAGATGCTTTTCTGTTGCCTTTCCTCTACTCTCAAATAACAATGGAACCTACTCAAGTTTATTTTATTAAAAGGGACGCCATAATACCCAAGATTTCCTACAGTCATTGTGCTGGATGTTTCTGCACCTACAACAAGCACTTAAAGAGAAGAGCAGCATATTTTAACATATTTCTCTTCTTAATCCACAGTCACCTTGAGGCCTCTTTGCAGCCACTGTGGTGGTATTAGATCATCGACCTCCTACTGTCGGTAATGATGAAGTGCTCCAGGCCTGTGAAAACTCTCTTGTAGCTCACTTCAGTCGATACGCTGCACTTAAAGCTTTTTACCCTGTCTGGCCTTACAGAGAGCAGTGAACCCAAACACACAGTACAAAAGCATGAGTTTTTATGAGTCAAGCAGCAAGTTGGCGTCAGTGGAGTTTTGTGGTGTGCTTAGAGGCCCTATCATTTAAAGAGTACTTCGACATTTTAGGTAATACGCTTATTTGCTTTCTTGACGAGAGTTTGATGAGGACATTAATACCACTCTCATGTCTGTTCGTTAAATATGAGGCTGGAGCCAGCAGCTGGTTAGCTTAGCTTAGCATAAAGACTGGAAACAGCTAGCTTGGCTTTGTCCAAAGATACCAAAATCCACCTACCATCACCTCTAAAGCTCAAACAACAAAAAATTAAGCTCACCCCGCTAAGACATTGTACTGCACGTAAACTCCGCAAAACCACAAATTGTTTGTTTGTTTGGTTTTTTTTTACACATTTTTGATTAAACCAATGAGATATAACCTGTTAATTAGTGAGCTTTAGAGGTGCTGGTGGGCAGATTTTGTTACTTTCGGACAGAGCCAGGCTAGCTGTTTCCCCCTGCTTCCAGTCTCTATACTAAGCTAAGCTAACTGCTTAGTAAGCTTAGCAGTGACGCAGCTAAGCTAACTGCTTAGTGTGGTGGAAATGATGTATTTCCTTGTGGAGAAGTGAACAAATAAAATGATGATACGACAAACAGTTGTCTTTTTTCTTTATATTTAATTAAGAGAAAGAATAAAGAGCAAACAGAGTCAATCTATTTCAGCTGAAAGGACAGAGATCACACACAGGGCTGTGTATGAGTCTGACCCGGAAGTGCAGATACAGTCACATATTTATAATACCAAATATCATATCCAAGTAACAGTACACAGGACAGACTGTTCTCTTATCGCTCCTTGTAGCAATGTAAGTTGTTCTTACAAACCAGATGTACCAAGGATACCAGTGTTCTTTATGTCAGATGAAAACATTCATACAGGAAGAAAGCACAGTCCTCTTTCAAGAACAAAATATTACATGGCATTTTGCTCTCACACTTAGCTGCGAGCTCCAGTTTCATATTGAACAGACAAAAGTATGAAAGAGGTATCAATCTTCTCATTGTTCTCATCTAACTCTCGGGCAAAAAAGTGAATAAGTGTATTTCCCAAAATGCCAAACTATTCAGTGACTTCCAATTGATTTTCAAAAGTCACTTCTAGGGCTAAGAGTACTGTCCATTGTACTATAGAGACACAGTAGTAATATTCCTTGGCACTTTAAAGTAAAAGAGATTTAAGTATTTAATCTGCACTAAATTTTAAATCCCAATAAGTGTTTCAAAATATATCCTGAACATGGTTAGAAAAGATGAAATGCTAAATATACACAATGAGAACTTTGTTCAACTGAAATCACTTTTATTGTCAATACAGTACACTCGAACCCAAAGAAATACAAAAGTTTGTCTTATCCCTTCTTTACAGTTTAGTATGTGCTACAGTGAAACATCCCCCCCAACACTTGAAATGATATATACCATGACAGACATATTCCAATTATAATTCAATTAGCTAGTTAATACTTTCTTTCAAATGGGTAGTCAGTAAATGACCCAAAGTGACTTCATGCAGATCATCTGATGGATTTCTTTTTTTTTTATATAAAACCGAGACTGTGGCTCGTTACAGTTCTAGTGATGGAGTGAATTCAGGATGTCTTGTAAGATTAACTTGAGGATCAAGCAACAAATTCTATTCAAGTGTCATGATGCATGATTCCAGCCCAGATACATATTTCATCAAGATCCACTCCATCTTGGCAAACCTCTCATTCATCCCAGCGCTGCACTGAAGTTTATACCTCTCTGAATATGGTCCAATATCACAATAAAATAACAAACAAAACATAACCTCCTTGGCAGAGGTAATAACAACATCCCAGTGAAGTCCTCATTCATCACTTTTAATCTCAGCACATAATACATCCTCATGTCCCCTGATTATCACAACTGGAATGATCTGACCTGGCTGGAGACAGAAACGCAAAAGAGGCCACTTACAATGCTTACATACCCTGTACATGTGTGTAGTAAAGTGGGAACAAAGGGACACCATAAATAAGTTTGTATTTTCAGTCATGACAACACAGAGAGGCGATGAAACATGACAAACAAAACTCCCCCGACTATAAACGAGCAATAACTTTTACAACAGCTCACATTCACAATCTGTTTCAAAACGCACTTGAGACGAATAAAATGGCAGCTTTACCCACTAACATATGACCTAGCATAACTACCACATAAAGAACTGAAAATGTAACAGCTGCAGATCAGTAGTGACATTTGGGTGACTCCTATTTTCTGACCTTAAAATTTTACATTTACAAAAAGGCAGCTTGAGAAATCCTCCACAAATTCACTTTCATATTTCCAGAAATTGAATTCCAAAAAAAAAGGCTTAATCTGTCAAACTCCACTATGCTAACTACCAGCCTTAAAATGCCTATTATGTTTGTACATGCAAGTATGTATACAAGCCAACTACAACACTAAAAGAATGACACATTGATTCACTGGCTCTGAAACGCTCACATGTTTCAGTAAAACAGATGGTAAGTCTTAAAAGATGCATTAAAATGTTGATTTAAAAAAAAAAAGAAATCTCCATGACAGGAGCAGGCATTTAGAATGAAAGGCTGTGTCTGTGTGCATCCTTGTGGACATTCAGTCAACTTTCTTGCTGCGCAGTCGGAGTGTGTCCAACAGGTGTCTGCAGACGGAGCCAGTGTGTTGCGAGAGGAGTGTGAGGACCTTCCCGTGCATGAGGGTCAGCAGGGTCTGGTGGCCCGTCGCCCACACCCGGTACCAAGGCCCGTAAAAGGGGTCGGAGACGGCCGGGCACAGCATGTTGTTCAGGTTGACCTCAGTCGCCTGGAGGGGAACAGAGACAGACAGGTTGAGTAAGCACAAGTCCTAATATGACGCTATTACCAATCAGAATAATAAGCACTACCCAGTTGGATAATGAGGTTTTGGCAAATGGCATGGTTGACTTCACTGTACATAATCATTCGTTTCTGCTCCAAAAAACTGACTGAAGGATGAGTTCATAGCCTGTAAATCCTCTACAACTCAATATTTGACTGCATAAATTGCTTTGACTGCTGAATGATTCACTCCATTTAGTGAGACTTGTACAGATTTTCAGTGTTTTTATGATTGTTAAATGTCTGCAGAGGGTGGACAAAAAGGACAAACACTTTCCAACATTATGCAATCCAATGCAGCAGCACTGCAGTAAATACTGACTTATAATGTTCACTCAGCGATGGGAAGAGTGACCACTGCTGACCACTGATTCTCTTTGCTAATGCAGAGTTTGGTCTACACAAATTATATATATATATATATATATATATATATACTCTTTCTTTTCTATATATATATATAACTTAACATATATATATATATGAACACATTTTATTATTCACACACACATACACACACACACACACACACACACACACACACACGCACACATTTCTTTTCTTTTACCTCTATTAACCTCAGAAACCAGCTTTTAAACTAAAGCTGATTTATACGTCTAATTGGTATTCAACTCAGTATGACTCACTCGTGCTGCTGCCTCTAATTCTAAAGTACTGCGAGTGGACAAAATAATGGCAAGTACCAGACTTTGAGTTCTCAAAAATCATGAGAATATGTAGCAGTGGTCATAAGTGGATCTTTACCAATAGTCAATGAAAAGGCACTTTGCACAGTGAAATATCACATAACGCCCAGCAGGGGGCTCTATCTTACCAGGCCAAGGACCTGCAGGAAGAGGAAGTGATAGAAGAACAGGATGCCATTGGAGAGCAGCGCCCACCACATGTCCCCCAGGGGTTCGGGCTTGTACACACCTGCAAAAAGGAACGCTCGTAAAACATCTGGACCAGTTTGTGAGTTAAAGAGAGGGAGCGAGCACGTAGAATGTACCTTCTGTGCCAACTCTGGCAACCCGGCAAAAAATACTTAAGAACCAAATGCTATTTCCATGCACTTCCCTGTCAGTGTGTTTGCAAAAGGTCAGTCAACCACAGTAAAACCAGTAACAGGATGTGGCGTCAAACTGGCTTTTCCTGTTTCCTCACTGCTGGCATTTACTAGAGTAATACCAGAGGGAAGGCATTAAATGTCCACAGATTATATAAGGTTAACAAGAACAATGAGTATTTCCTCGTGTGGCTCCAGTGTTAGGTTTCTAATGAACAATGAGGCACTGAAGGCAGAGGTCTGAGTACTGTCCTAGATACATCTATCTGACATTTAGCTGACTTCTACCAATTCAATGTAGTTTTTTAGAAAGCTCCAAACCTTGTGGGTGTGACCAGTTATTGAAATCTTACCTGTTATTGTGTTTGGAGTTTGTCTTGTTTATAGTTTAGGTCTTTTTTACACCTTTCTTTACACCTTTTATCAATCAGGAAAAGTCAATTGAGCAAATGGTTTCTTTTCCACCAATTTCCTGCTTCACATTTATACTTTTCCACACATTTACACCTGGGAGCTGCCCAGTACAACGTCTGTCTTCTAGCATTTGCCACTAAGTGACTCTAAGGGCACCTCGACAGCAGTTTCTGGGGGAAATTCTGTGCAATAAGTGCATCTCCAAGCTGCAGAATTTGGTTTATGCGGATATGCCTTAATGTTGTTACACTACCCAGCGGTCTGAAATTCAAATTCTTCCATACTAAAAGGTGAAATACTGCAGAGTTTGAGATGCTCTTAGTTTAATCTGAAGGTTAAATGAGCTGTATTTTTCACTTGAGAAGCCTCACGATCTTTGCACTGCCTCCTGTAGTTAAAACCACAGGGAGGAGGTGGGATCCCTCCCTGACAATCAAAGTAATGTTTCGACCTTTGGAACACACAGTGGAGCAACATGAAAATATACTGTATATATGGCTTTCCTCCCAGTTCATGTACATCTTTATAGCAGAAGGTGGAAAAAAATGTAAGCATTATACAAGAATAAACAGATTAGCTGTGTAACAGACGCGAGCAGTGAGAGCCACCATGGTTGAACAGACAAAGAAAAAGCAGGCACCTACAGGAGCTCAAACGTCATCAACAAAAAGGGACTCCATCCAAGGAGAAAAGACACAATGGTGCCATGCATTCACATGCCATACATGGTTGGCATGTGAAAGCATGTCATCGTGGCTGTCATCAAATTACTAAAGATCAACACCTACCTCCTTTCCTGAAAAGGTAAAGAGGCACCAGGTACAGCATGGAGTGCTGGATGTAGTAGATCTCCTTCTCAAATGGAAGCTGTGGAGAAAATGAACCATTTTAACTCTTTACAACACACATTAATGAAGGCACACAGACCTGATCTTCTGCAGGCTCTAAGCAGATATTTCATTTGCTTTGACCCCTGCAGTATTGTTTGGACTGTTTTCACTATGAGATACAGGAAACGTGCCTGAACATTTGGGATATTTGTTTTAAGGCTTAAACTTGTAGACCTAAAGTCAGTGTCAACAGACACACTTCCTGCACTGTCTGATGTGCCGACTATAGTCTGAACTGTGCTCTGTTCGCACAAGCCGCTAGCGCTGTTTGAAAGCAATACCCCAACTGAAGATTTAAGAGTTGAAGCTCATTTTCATCCATTATTTTACTGTGTGTGAAAGAGAGTCCTTAGGGGGCGTGACGGTAACAGAGAGCCAAAGCTAATCTAGGATCAGCAGACACCTCGGCCAAGTCAGAGGAGAAAGTGATCAGAAAGTGCACAATATGGAAAACAAATGAAAATAAGACAATGGTCCATTATTTAGAATTTTTGTCCACAATCAGGTCAGAGATCAGTGTTTTTTAAATGAATAAAAACAACAAAATTGTTCTTTATAAATGTGTACCATTACTTAGTACATTTTTTATACATATACTGTATAATTTCATGTTTTTACAAGAAGATGTATGAGGGTATGATGTAAATTTCCTCTTCAGTTGAGTCCATTTAATGTTGAAATTGAATTGAATTGAAAGTGTTCACTCCTCACACTTCTGTGCTATTTTGAAGGGCAAGCCGACCAATGACATAGTGTACACTGATGCTAAAAACAGCAACAGTTGTGTGAAGGCATACTTCCCTTGTCAGACAAAACAAGTTCTTTAGCTAATAAGGAAATGGAGTTATGGCAGAAAACCTTTGCTTTGCTTTGGTAAGAATTGTTCTGTAGTAGGAGCATTTGATCTTCACATGGATCATGGTCAAAGTTCACACAGTCAAAAGTTGATTTCATTTATGCAAATAGAATTTAAAGTTAAGGCATTATCTACTGCATCTGGTCTTTGTCTGCAGCTGTTAGTGAAAGCCTTTCAAGCAGGCAGTGTTTCTGGATCTGAACTCATTCCCTCAGATTTCTTTGAACTAAAACGGCAGATTTCCATCATCAATCAAGCTCCTACTTTCTGTCAGCAGACATTTTGTCTTCTGCATGATGGGATTTATCCTTCAGATTCAGGCTCTAGTAGGGGAACGACATTTATTTGAACATCACATTCATATAGACGTCACATTTTTGACAAGAAAAAAGATAAAACGTCACAAAGTAGTCATCCTAAACATCAATGCTAAAGGATAAAACTTGCTCTCCTGTTGAGCTGTCATAAAAAATGAAATGTATGCACTACGAACAAGACACCTATCCATGTTAACCTCAGAGACAGAACAAGAGCTTGCAGGATGAGAGCAGCAGCCTTTCTGAACAAGATCAAGGCTTTGATGAAGATTTGCCAGTACGGGTTACTTACCAGTCTAGTGTTGACTACCGGGAACATTAAAGCCAGTAACGCGCCGTTCAACATGTGGACCTGCAGCCTGAAAACACACAGGGAAAGAAAAATAAGCCAACAATAATAACATTGAAATTTCAAAAGATCTGATAAACCTCATGTCTCCCATCACATCTGCCTGAATTTCCACATTGCACTCATCATTGCATTACTGATATATTAGTTTGAATTGATCAGTGCTGATATAAGCGCAGAGGAACAGGTGGAGGAGAGCGTAGATTATGTTAGATGTTGCTGAAAACCAATCAGAGTCCTCCCTGATGCTGTTAGTAGCAGCTGTCTTTCATTCTTTGGCAGGGTCAGTTTCTGGTGGGAGTGTTGACTGTGAGAAGTCAGGTCACCGATGACTCAGGCAATTTCACTCTATGTTGACTTGACATTTTTAGGATCCATTACGAAATCACACAAAGTTGCTGTCATGATTCTGACAATCAGTAACTCTAGCTATTCATTCATAATTAGTATACATTTAGATATAATCCTATAATCTTTTGTTAGCACTCATTCTTCAGCTGCTTCTGTCTCACTCACCATTCAGCACACACACAGCAGTCTGCTCCTGCAGACAGAGGGGGTGTGAAGCTTGTTCAGCTTCTGCACATCCAGCATGAGGAGCAATGTTTCTTTTAACTAACAATTATTCTAAGAGCCACCGTATACAAAAGGCCAGGAGCTTATGCGTCAAAGTGTGGACCTACATCTAGATCCTCTGACTGCTCTTTTTGTCAAATGAATAACTGTTGTGACAGCCAAGGTCACTGGGAAAACAGCAGTGCTGTAGGAATGTCAGTTCAAATGAGCCCAGCTGTCACTCCGGGGGCCCCCGGACCTTTTTGGAAACACAGACTGCTTCATTCAAATTCAAATTGACCACATTCATTGATCATTAGCAACCTTTGCCCTGTATTTCCCCTCTTTCACTGAATATGTTTTTAAATGATGTATTTATAAAGAAGCTTTGGTATG
Source organism: Macquaria ambigua (assembly GCA_008360985.2). Lineage (NCBI taxonomy): Eukaryota > Metazoa > Chordata > Actinopteri > Centrarchiformes > Percichthyidae > Macquaria > Macquaria ambigua. The sequence continues at coordinate 58,091 of VMKM01000175.1, read as the reverse complement.
TGCCACTCCCTGTCAATCAATAAAATAGGCATTTACCTTCATATATGAATCACTATATATTAATTATTACAATATAATTACTTTTCCATATCTGTAAATGTATCCACGTTTCCATTTATTGCCATCAATATTCACAAAGTCTCCAATGTTATTCTGCTGTCACAAGATAATGGTATAGGTTTGCTTCTAACTCAAAGCTTTGTCTGCCTGGCAAATAAAAGGAGCTGAAACTAAGCGGAAGGGAGGCCACTTGTGTCTTAAGACACAGGTGGTCTCCCATTTTTGAATACAGATGCTGGTACTGTGTGTTTGTTCTGTACAAGCTGTTGATTTCCATGATACGGTCACTGATATCAAAGATGGAGCTGCATTTATGCATGAAGAAGAGGCAGAGATTATGAACTCAAATGGCAAAATAAAACATTGTTTCATCTTCTCTGAAAGTCTTTACAGTCAGTCACATTGACATTGTCACTGAGTTGTGAAAAGGCACCTGCAAATGTATCCCAATCAAAATCATGGTGATATGATGCCTTTGTTTTTGACCTTTTGATCTTAAAGTTTTAGTGCTTAAGATTCTCATGAAATCAAACCCCATTTTTATACCATTTATGGTCAATATTTTTTCCTGCAATAGCCATTCAATATATTTACATTATGCAATTAGCTCTCTATATAGTAGTTTTCACTGGTGAGGTCTGCCAATCCCGCACAGGATTCAAAACGGTCCTCATACGTACGAGGGATACATCAGCCTCTATTTACTGTGCACTCTCTGAACGCTGTATCGGAGCTGTAATAAGTTACTGCTAAAGCAAACCGCAGCTGCTTCACATTAAAAGCATTCCACTGCTAAAACAAATGGGGGCTTTTATTGTGAAGCAGTCACAGGAAACCTAATGTACTTGTCACTAAGGTTAGTGCCAACAGCGAATGTTCGTCAATAATGCATCTACAAGACGAGACAACAGTCATTTTTGGTAACTTTGGTGACTTCTTATCAAGGCGCATATAAAATGCCATGTTACATACAAACTGCAATTGTCAATCTCCTGAACCACGATATAAATCAGGAAAAACATTTTTAATGGGAAATACCCATGAAATGTCCGGTAAGCTGATACAGTATAAACTAGTTTACCATGTGAAAGAACATCTTGGCCTGATGGACGGCCTGAACTGACTTGAAGTATTTTGTTTTCCAAAGATGAGAGACTTGTTGGAGAGTGCTTCATAAAGCTTTTCAAACTCACAATTTTATTTTTAGGAGGCTTCTTTACGGTCATGGCAGGTAAGACACAGCTGCAGTGCCTTGATAAAACTGCTACCACTCACTGCAGCTGTTCCCTGTGCGATTCCCACGAGCTAAGGCAGACAGAAAGTGACCCTGCTCGTATTTATTTCGGAGCAAATTCAACTTTGTGTTCCCACTGGCAAAAACACAGTCATTGCTCCTGAATAATTAACTGCCCAGACCGGAGCAGTTGTTGAGGAGAGGAGACCATAAACCTCGACAAATTCATTACAATAAAACACTGTGAAAAAACAATTTACTCTTTAAAAGCCTGCAAGTAATTACAATCAACATGGCAATTGATTTTATATGAAAATAAAATGTTTAATTTGGGTCTTTCTGCGTAGTCATTTTACATTACATTCAAGACAGGTACCTACCCAAATAGATTGTTAATTTCACTGAATATAACAAGGGTAAAAACACCAAAGACAGACATGAGCCAGGGGTAAATATACTCACCTAAATACAACCATTGCTGTTTTACATGGCGGGCAGGCCAGCAGGAAGATCTGTTGAGGAACGCACAGAGAGAAAGAGAGAGAGAGAGAGAGAGAGAGAGAGAGAGAGGGAGGAGAAGTCACATCATCACATTCAACTCAGTTATTATAGAACAGCTTGAATGCTTCAAGAGCTTCCAGCGCAAAGAAAATGAACAAATTGCTTTAACACGTTTTTTATTAATATAATAAGAGCAGGAGCCTAGAACAGAGCATCCCACGGGCAACTGTAAAGTGCTTCTTGCTTCAAATACAAAAAACAAAATGCAGAGTTAAGAAGGGACCCAGGAGGATGGTCAAACAATTAGGGTAGAATCTGAAAGAATTAAAATGTCTGCATTGGCATCAGTGTATTTTATTGCCCAATTTCAAACAGGACTGTTGATTGAAACAATCTACAACTCACTGCTCATGGAACAGGGAGAAGGAAAATGATCAGTTTCTGTTCGAGAACAGCAGGGCCATGGACCTGTATAAATTCTGGACTGTTCAGTCCCCAGCAGCTTAGTGTTAACAACACTGATGTGCTTTGTCAGGCTTTTTGAAATGTATGATAATGACTGACAAACCTTATCCAAGTCCAGGTTAAAGTCACAGCAGAATCACAAATGATTTACCAAGACTTCACAGCTCCAAGTGAAGGCTGCTGAGATTGTATCCATTTGAGAACAAAGAAGAAGCCAGTTTAGAATTGGTTTCCAATTCCTTAATTTCCTCTGTCACAAGCATTCACATCAACGTTGCCTTTATAATTGAATGAGAATAAAGATTACAGTGTGGATTCTCATCTCATCTATGCTCAGTGACTGTGCTATTGGGGCCTGGAGGATACTGCCAACATGGACTGGTTCAAAACACCATCTGACACAAGAAAGAGTTGGTTTGCAGGGAAACCAAAGGCTGGAAGGAGCATTACAAGAAAGCAATTTACTTGAGATCTGTTGTACAACTACCCACTGGCCAGGGGATATGTCTTAGGGATTGATCTGCTGTACACCTATCAACTCACATTAACCTGCACTGTGAACAGAACTGAAAGTTTATTTCGACAAGTACGTTTTGCAGATACCTATAATCATCTTAAATCTTGTCCAGACATTCTAGTAGTAAGTAATAGGAGTAGGAGTAATAGATGTTTCTTTAATCTTTATATTTATCTAAGAAGAATGGAGCAATGTGAATAAAAATTGTTTGCCAAAGCTGACAGGTGTGCTTCCTTGTTCCTTGCAAATTCCTGTTAAGAATTATTACTGTCAGCCAACATTGTATACTCTCTGTGTGTGTGTGTGTGTGTGTGTGTGTGGGGGTGGGGGTGGGGGTGTGGGTGTGTGTGTGGGAATTAAGCTGCCTGCGTTAAAACTTTGTCACTTGGATCTTATATGGAACCCCATAATGTTCAATTTTAAATAAATAAAAAGACATTATGAAATAAATAAACAAATAAATAAATAGTGTAAAATATATAAATGAACCAACAACTTGTGAAATTATTAAATTAAGCGCCCAAATCCGGGGTATTTTGGCTTCATTTTTGTACAATGGGAAGAAGTGGAGACGCGTCGTCCATCTTTATATACAGTCTATGGGTAGGCAGCATGTGCAGCCTTGTTAAGCAAAATAAACCAAAGGAGGTGTTAGCTTCTGTGTCTGTGTACTGTGTTTATTTACAGCAGCAGCTAGATAGTTGATTCAGAATTACTTTGACATTGTTATTGCTCGAGCTAACAGGAACTTAGTGGTTAAACGTGGTATCAGATGTTGAGCTTGTTTGCTAAAGAGGCAGGTGGCATGTGGCATTATGAAATGTGACATTACAAAATAAAAAGAGGCATGAAATAAAAGTGTTAATGGGACAAATGTCAGTATGAAATAGACAATATATATTTAGAATAGAAATTTCTACTATGAAATAAAAATGAATTTCATAATAAGAGCAAGTAAGAGTTGAGTTTTAACAATTTCTTAAATAATTTCACAAATTATTGTTACATTTATACATTTTACACAATTTGTTCATGTGATTATTTATCTCATAATTACTTATTTATTTAATATTGAACACTTTGGGACTCCATATTTACAAAATAAGTTGATAGTAAACATTTTGCAGATATTTTCAATATGAACAAGCTGTTAAAAGGGAATTTAGGCAATGCATAAAACATATTCTGCTAATGGAAACATGAGTACAATTCTTAGAAGTGTGTACATGCTTTTTCCTGTTTATGACAGCAACACAAGTGTGGGCTCCTGCAGCGTCATACTGCATTTTCACTGTACACAAGAGAACAGACTCGGAAATGGGTTTCATGCAAATTACTGAGCAGGTCATTCCTGTCAATAAGGACTTATCTGACTGGTGGTGCTTGTTGGTCCACAATGAAACTGACCAAATAATCCATGTAGCACGGACACACTGTTGTCCTGGACTAACTAATATTCCTTCATGAAATTGGTCCAGTTGATTCGAGGCTCTGCTCAATCTGGGCCTACTCCAAAAATGTCTGGGAAAGCCAAATTGACTTCATCCGACTCAAAAGGCCACTTCAGTCCAGAACGTGGATTAATCCCTGTCTGGGACGCTGGCCCATGAAGTCATGATCTTATTTATAGGTGAGAAGCACTACTTAAGTATAATCCAGTGCTGTTTCTATTGGAAGAGGAGATTCTGGGCTTTCACTAGAGAGATAACACGCCTTGATCTGATCCACTGTGTTATTATAAACTCTTTGCACATTAAATATACACACTAGTACTTAACACAAGTACTGTGTCAGCTAAAAGGGACTTATCTACTGTTTATAACATTAGAAATGTGAAGCTGACAAGTCCTCCAAATGTTTCCAGATTCTAACAATATCTTGTCAAAGTTAATGCTTCGTGTGCATATGTTTTTATGTTTGGTTCCTTCCTTTAACTGCCAAACTGGACAATGTTGTCATTTCATCAAGACTTTACAGTATGTGTTGGTATTATGTGGGTAGCTTAGTGCTTTAGATAGGGCAGGCATTCCTGTCAGCATTGCTAAATCTGTCAAAATGTGTTGAGCCTGCTAAATTTTGAACAAATTTGACCTTCAATTTAATCAGCAACAACAAAAACTGTGTCTAAAAGGTACAGGAAACTTAAAATTGTGGATTTGAAGCTAGATATGTATTAATTATGTTTCCTGCCGTCAGCTCTCTTAGAAACACCACCAACAAATGTTAATTGCTCCATTGTTGTTTCTTTACTTAGGTTTTATCATCTTTACTTTCATTGGGTTTTGAAACTGTTTCATCAAACAGGTCAAATACAGAACACCGCTCACACCTGGTTGTCACCTTTAATGTGTGGTTAACAATCATAAGGCTAGTTTGCGCTGACAAGTGGTGACTTTCTGACTTCTGGGAAGTGTTGAACAGGACGATTACAGGTGAAACATGGACATTAGGCTGATCTTTCACCAGAAAACTTCCAAGGACCTTATTCCAAGTAACAAAGAAAAAGAAGGTTTGTGTGCAACACAAATTTGGGCTGAACTGGAGACAAAACAAACTGAGCTGATAAACTATTTAGCGCAGGAGGCAGCGTGGTGCCTCTGAAGGTCAGCAACAGATGAGTTTTTCCATAATTAATATGAGAGCCTGTTTTGTTATTCTTAGAGTTGTTGAATCAATTCGATGTGTGTGGGGCACAAGCCAGTCTATTCCTCAGGTGTACTGATACTCCGTCAGTGTCTGGAAAAAAACCCCTTTCTTTTGGTTCGTTGGGTTGAACTTGGTGAAGCTGCTCGTTAGTGTTTTCGGTTCTGGTCATTAGGGGCTGTGGGATTCTTGTTACCTTTACACTGTGTGCCATGTTTGTGTATTGCTATCAGCCTATGCCATGTGGCTTTGTTGTTCCCACGATCCTCTTGATTTTATTTGCATCAATGGGCTCCAGCATGATGTGTGCGGGAGTTGCCATTGAACATCTACAGAGCTTCAGTTAATGTACAGTGAAATATAAAGTCATTTACACTATCTCGATAGTTACTCATTGACTTAAAAGATCATAAAACAATGAAAATAAACATAAAACTGATTGATAATTGACAAATATACATTGATTAAAACAAGTACACGACTCAAGAGGTGTCACCATTTCAATGGTCAACCGAATTCGTAATCACTGTACACGAGCTTCTGCAGCTCTGATAAACAATCCGGCTCAGACTAGATCCACATGATGATCACATTTACGAGAGTCAAACCAGCCTTGACGCTGTTGTTACAGCATAAAAGACACAATTACCTCTGTCGTTTCTCCCTATTCATTTTACAATGTAAATATAAACGTATCTGGACGTACAGCAGGATGAGGTATAATGCCATCATCTTTCCTGTTTCCTGATGCTGGTCTGCTTACAGGTGACTGGGAAAAGACATGACATACGAAGAAGACCTCTATTTCATAATCTTAAAGGTGATGGCAGTTGGTTGCAAAATGAGCGGTCATTCAAAGAGACACTAATCTAACTGACATAACAGATGGTGACAGTCTCCAAACCAAGACATTTCACAATTTCAGCCTCCAGAAAAATACTGGAAGACAACCAATAAAAGACTGGAACTGAAAATGCACAGTTCAGGGTGACTTGGTTTGTTTATAGTGGGTAATGCTGGCTATTGTTTTGGTCAATTAGACCTACCTCCACAACGTGTACTTGTATAGTGCAAACATAACCCAATTTAAATTGAACAAAAACATTTTTCGCATTGTTGCAGAGCAATTTCAGTGTAAAAGTAAAGGCTATAATGATCTTTCAAGCTGTGAAGGAAAACTGCTGAAAAAAAAAAGATCAATGGCCTATTTATAGATTGGCAGAACTCATTACTGATAAGCCATGCTTCCTTTTTACAAGTGTAGTCGTTAAGTAATACAGTATAGTGCTTTCAGCGTAATCTCAATGATGGAGTCAACAATCTGTTCTGCCGGGTGTTATCGCTACAGCTGATAAATGTGGCTTTATTTAAAGATAATGCTGATACTGTAGTCTGTTATATTGATAGTGAATATTTGTTGCACACTTGTTAACAGGATGGCACTTAAATTTATAGGCAAGCTCTCAACCTATGGAGCAGACAAAGCACAGAGTCTTTAGGTTCATTGCTGCAGTGCGCAACCAAGCAGTACTTTAAACTCCTATTAAAGCCATTGAAAGCTGCTGCAGGAATGCCAGAGGGCTCTTTTGAAGAGGGATGAGTTATTGCTTTCTGGAGCCTGTAGCAACATTTATAGTATAGCCCAAGAGTATCAATTATTGTTTTAAATGATCACTATCTTGCATCATACTGGACCCTTGGCAAGATCTACAAGGGAAGAAAGTTCACTTGATAAGGGGGTTGTGTGTCAGACAGGAGAGTACCTATCATGGGTTAAAAGGAAACTCCCAGCTCACTGGAGAATCCTGTAGGAGGTAATGAGTCATTTGAACACCACAGACACTAATGAGAAATCACATTACCTTAACCTATTCTCTCATCCCGGAACTACCACAATGTTGGACAGCATTTTACAGTAATGACAAATTCAGCCATTCCAGGTAGCAGAGTCAATCATGATTATGATTATTATATTTGCAGTGACCTTCAATAATAGCCTTTGTAGCATCTAAAATCTGATTCCTGGCATATGAAGATCAGACTTCTGTTTCCTAACTGGAGTCCTCACCTCAGCATGTTACACTATTTTCATGTTAGATGTAGCTTTTGGTTGTATTGTACTTTTAACAAGGGGTCTTAGCATCCTGTGCTAGCATCCCGTAGACCAAATCTAGCATTCCAACAAAATAATTTGCCTCCCAATAAAATCTGAAATTTTCACTTATTGGGCTACATCAGAAACCAAATCAACTGCAGAGCAAGTCCAAAATATCTCGCTATTGTACATTATCGCCTATTAATCTAAGCTAGAGAAGAAAGAAATTGAAAAGAAAAGTAAGAAAATGCATGTGGCTGTATATTTTTGTAATAATTATACCCATACAGAGCAACAGTAAGCCCACCATATCCTGATTTGTCCATCATGTCTATTCTGCATGGTATCTGCTATTTGATTTGTTTCTTTATGGAGCCCCAGCCACACCCATTGGAAAATGCATGACAGTAAATTGATCAGTCAGTGATCAGTGTCGGATGTATGTCAGTGTGGCAATGTGACTGCTCTTGTTCCGTTCGTTGTCAGATGTGAAGTGTCAATCATCAGACAATGAACTCTTCACCCCACCCAGTGGAGCTCTCTCACCTTGTACTGAGGGATGCTTAATCGCCTGGTGTTTTTGACACGTGTGAACTCTGCAACTGACACGGGCCACTCTATGCACGACAAAGCATTATTTTTCACCAACAAACCATTTTCATTACAACTAGATTGAGCCAGGAGAGCAGTTTTGCTTAAAAAGGTGTTACATTTCCTCCCATTCAATATTTGTATTTTAGCAGTAAAGGGCAAGGTTTCCCAAAATTACATTGGTGTTTGTGTGCAGTCTATGACAATTACAACCTGTGGAGTAATTTTGTCAGCCTGTATTCATAATTCTGAACTTCTCACTCTCATTTCCAGACAGTGTTTTTATGTGTAGTTGCTGGGTTAACAAGCTAAAAGGAGACGGCAAAAAGGGCCAGTTGAGGATCTTTGCAATCCTTATGAGATGAGGGATTAAAAAGGTACCACACCCATATACTGTAAATCCACCAACTCTAATGAAGAGATGACGGGCGGAGTCAGATCATAAGATGAGTCAATATAAGCACACTTCCACAGTCTAACAAAAAAACTTCCTCAGAACATTCACCACCGCTAAGCTGTCAAATATTCAACAAATATCCAATCTCCTCCTTGTTGAGAGATCCTCTGCAGGACAACGGTGCACCATCCAGCCCACAATAAAGCAAGAATGCATAACGCACTTCCTGTTCAACAGTCAATCGCCTGGCCCTATTCCCTGCAACAAATAACCCCCTGGAGGCAATCCCTGCTGAGACATCCCCTTGACAAAAACAACTCCTTCCTGTTATCCTGCTTCAAAAGTAAAACGTTACAACAAACTGGCAACTTCTACCTTTCAGTGCACCTCTTTTGTTTTCTTTATTATTGTTTCTTTTCTTTAATTTCCTCTTCTGATCACACTCAAGTGTTAACAAGCACGAGGAATACCTACTGAGCATTACCTTCACCTTGGTCACCACCATACATCAAGGACACTTCACTATCATCAGTCAATTCCTCATCACAGCAAGTAATTCATCAATGTCCACCACTAGCTATCACACTACCGCCATGTAATTTGAAATAATCAGAATACATCAAGGACTTGTTCTCCATATTTCATGCGTGTGACAAATATATTTAAAAAACAGAGTTGGCAGTGACCCATTGCCATGACCCATGGTGTGCAATCATGTACCATGAAGGTCAGTCAACCAGGAGGCGTGAAAACATGCAGGTACTGTATATATTCTCATGGCAGCAGTAAGAACGAAGGACCTTTATGTTGTTTAGCTCCTGCTGTGTACCTCAGGGGGCTGAACTTGAGACAACAGGTCTTATTTCATGGCAGCAATTTCTGTCTGGACCACCTCCCTAACACAGATGAGATAAATGTCCCATCAAGTCTCCAAAACAAAAACTTTTAGTTTATTGTGCGTTCCCTTTTTTTGATAGTAACTGCTTACTGTGTGAGTATTGTTCATTTGTTATTCTGTCATGTTTTTGAGTACCTTTTAACAAGCTATATAAATGAAATGTATACATCTTCTTCTTCTTCATAGTAGTAGTGCTATGGCAGCCAGGTTTTAATTGGATCTAGCCATAGTCTGAGTAAGCCAAGAGGTGAAATAAAAAAAAGACAAAAAGGCTAACTGAACAATACTTAACACTTAACACTGCTTGGAAAAGCAACCATGGTGTTTCACCATACTGTAGATGGGTGAGGTCGGGCCAACACGAAGTTGATGAAAAAACAGTGCCAACTAACATATTACAATACAAATCATAACCTCGTCAATCAACTCAGTCTGTTCCGAAGAAAAGGATATAAATACAAGATTGTCTTCATTTAATGGGTGTTGCATTCATGTTACCAACCCATCCTGGGAGTGCACACAGATACACAAACACACATCGTCATCCTTACCTGAACCATGGTCATCACATGGCAGGGATTCAGAAGATATATCACAGTCTTGGTCGCGAATTTGAACCCAACCTCCACTCCAAAAGTCATGCAAAGGGCGACCAGCAACAGGTTCTTGCCCAGACTATCCTCCTTTGCCTTTGTACAGTCTTTTGCAACCACTTTGAGCTCTTTGGAGATGTCTATTTTCTTCAGCGCCACGTAAATCTCCACTAGGGAGATGAAGACGATGACCAGACTTTCACTGAGGCGCTGCTGGGGCGCGAGAAAGGCGGCACACTCGGGGCCCCCGTTGCCCTCAAACTTCGGATCCACCCCGCCGTAGATCCAGTCCAACAGGCTGTATATGTTATATCTGGACATATTCCTCTTCTCGTGTTGGAAAAGATACGAACAAGATGGAATAAAAGACGTCACACTGACTTCTTGGCGAAACATGAACTGCAAGATTTCCCTTTCGTAGTTGGTCTCGTGGTTGAGAGGTAGACATGTATCCACCGCCTTGGTGTGTTTTCAGCTAGCTAAATCGCCGAACTACCTCATCCACAGACGGATGAGGAACTTCAGCTGTGTTAGCGTCAGGAAGCAGCAGTAGTCAAGACTACCCGTAGCAGCTGCTAGTGGTAGGGGGTAGTGGAAAGCCTTTCTCTTCTTTCACGTCCCTCACACAATTAGGAAGTAAGCTAGCTAACGTAGACAATCACATTGGCGTCGGCATCATATGAGGCAAGCAAGCGTGCTGGCTACGTGGTATTCATATCAAGCTAGGAAGCAGCTTGATGGAGGTTGGGTTAGCGTGTGGTAGCAAGAGAGCAGACACCGGATAGGTAGCTAGCTTAGCTACCAAGCCTACCTTGCTGAGCCGAAGCGGTGCTGTATTATGTTTTTTTTACCCAGAGTATAGCCTCTCAGGCTCAGCACTCACTGGTATACATTGTAGGGGCTGCGTTCGGCGGCCCTTGTTAAGTGGAAAAATAATTGTGTGTGTGTGTGTGTGAAGAAACCGGACAAATAACTACAAAAATTGACCAAAGTAGGCTACTTTTCCTGCTTGCCGATTTGCGTAGCAAATTACTCGCTGAATGCATACTGTTAAATAAAAAGATATTGACGCTAATTGTACAATTAAGCTATACATCTCGTTAACGTGAGTATAATAACACTAGTAATATTCACAGATGGTATCTACGACTTTTATCGAATGTTCAAATGCAATATTTAGGTCCCATCATAACATACTACACTAGCCTAACATAGTGTACTCTGCCTGAGAGCCAAATATGAGGGCATAAACCACCTCGAAGAAACCAACACACGTGATGCTTGGGGGTGGTGCGTTCATGAAAAATCCGGAAAGTTCCGATATTCTTGTTGCATCTGAAAAATAAATTGCCAGTGAATGCAGACATGGTGATGTTTCTATTCTAAACCTCCACTGCTTCATCAGGATAGGGGCTCCTCAGCAACATGAGTATTACTTTAATTTCACCACACATTGGAGTAATGACAAACTGTATAATAATAATTATTGTGTTAATAGGTTTCCTTCTCCACAGGGAACCATCTATGGTAAAGACAGTTATTCAATTCCATGCTGTGCATAAAAAAGATTCCCAGATGGGGTTCTTGGGACCTATTATCAGCAAGAGGATTTCTGTGGAATGATTTTCATTCTGTATTTAGCTACCCCTGACAAAGTTTATGAATGTGAGTTACACTTATTTCAGAGCAATATTTATCACCTGATGTTGCCACAACACAGTAAGGGCACAGTTGAACCTCCACACATCTTCACACAGACAGGACACATACTGTACAGTAACAGTAAGTTCTCCTACCATTCTGATTTACTGTGGCAACTAAACCCTTACAAATAAAAATATGTCCAGTGTGTGTTCTCTCTGTCCCTCCCATCTCTACCTGAAAGAGCTGTGGCTTGTCTTATCTGCACAGTCAAAGTTTCAAGGATTCATGGACTTCAGACATTGATAGGGACTTCAAATTCTTTTTGAGGTGTTCCTTTAAATTATGGTAAATATATGGTAATAGTATGAATGGTAAGTATACCTGAGTCTTAGTAGATAGCTCAATAACAGAGTATTGCTACTCTCAGTTTTAATTAGCTCCACCATTATTGCAAGGTGATTCATCAGTTTGTTTGACTGTGGCAAGTTTATCTTGAAAACGAATGACAGGATTAGCATGACATTTTCCTGTTCACATTTATTCTCCCAAGAGCAAGAAACCTTTTGATTTTGGTAACCCTTTGACCTTTCTCCAAGAAGCAAATTTTAAACTTTTAAACCCATATATCTGTGGAAACATTAGCCATAAGCACTCAGTATTTTCTGTACAAATCCATAATTCCAAATGAAAAAAAAAACTGATTTTGGTGAACCCATGATCGTTTTCACAGAGCCACCATCAGGACAAACTTTTCATTGTAATTAAAAATGTTGTGAAAGTAATGGGTAACTGGTGAGATTATATGTGACAACTGTAATGATTTAATTATATACATATATAATACTGATATACTGTAGTTCTTTTACAGTCAATGATTAGGAATTATTTTGTGAAATAAAAACCCACCTTATTATCCATATCCACTTCATGGCAAGGTGTCACTCCAAATGAAGAGCGCTACTTAAAAACTCCTTTCCTTAATAAAAGAACTAGTAACTGTGGGACACCTTCATCACTGTTGGAAGAAAGCAAACATCACCATAGCTATCGATTGACAAGTCACTTTGTTGTCTAGTCTTTTCAACTGTCCTTACAAATGCACAACACCAAAAAATAGCCAAAGGTTATCACATCACATGTATCCTCCTAACTATGGACAAACATGATCAAGGACCACAGTAACGGGAAGGAAGGTTGTATGATTTAGATTATGATGGGACCTAAATATTTCCTTTGGAAATCACTTCATTAAGTGTGAGGAAAAGCCAGCAAAGTCTGATTGAAGTAAATTACAAAATACATGCCGATATCAAAGTCAACAGAGAACTCATTTGTAAGCTGGTTTCCTCCATGCTCGTTTGGCATCGTGTTTCCATCGTCGCAGGGGGTAGTGACGTATGTACTCTCCACACTAATTGGTTTGGGACTCATTTCAATTTGGCAAATATTTTTCGTAGACATGCAAGGGGAGATGGAGTGGACTGAACAAGGGTGCATGGAATGGACTGACATCGACTTGTGAGAGGAGAGAAGAGAGGAGAAGTGAAAAAGCTTTGGGATGCATCTAATGTTTCTCCCACAGTTCCTGCTTTGGTTGGCCAATGCTCGGTTTTTTAAATAACCACACGCTGACATAATTCCATTAGTGTAGGGGTATGTGTAGCACTCAGTGTAGCGCAGGGCCTGTTTAAAAGCAGGTCCAGCATTCGGAGTGCAAATCACTCTGTGTTGAAATGTTGTAATTGTGGCCAAAATGGCTTTACTCTGCACAGAAAGGGAATACGTGACATTCTGGTTTGGTTGTACTGGTGGTGTAGTGGAGAAACTGAGCCTGAGTGTGTAATCAGCATCTAGTCTTGAAAATGATTGCATAAATAAGATGAGTTTTATATGAAAAGGTAATTTCTTAATGACATAATTTGACATAATAAGTGCACAGAGAGGAATCAAGAGGAGGAAAACAGGTGAGTTCAAAATGAATATGTACATAAATAAATAACTTGCACGAGCGGGAATGAAATCACAGTATCACAGTACCATGAAACTGTTCAGCAGACCTCAATACAAACAGTCACATTCCTGTGAGGGAAAATATCCTTTTAGCTTTACATACAGTATGAACATGATGTTTCTTCATGCCAGTTTAGTCTATGACTAATTAGTGGAATCTTATCTTTTCAAGGTTCATGTGACTCATGTTACCATTGGTTTCTATTTAAGACACAGAAGTACAAGTATCACCATAGATCTAGGTGCCGTGACTTGATCTGACCAATCAAAAGTGACCCCTTCAATCGCATTTCTTCAGGCTCATATTTGTAGAAAAGCTGTACGAGATTATCATAATTAACCTGGGAGACTGCAATCAGGTTGCTGAGGTGATTCAGGCCTCTATTCAGCAGCTCGAAGGCCCGCTGTCATTTGATAAGGAAACTGTCTCATCAGCAGACTCTTTCCCATCACTTGCTGCCCAGAAAAATAAAATGGACCCCATTTTCAACATTCCTAAGTGGGTAATACAGTATGTTCTCTCAGTCCAGTATGGGAAAATACTCAGACTCAGTTTACAAGCCACTGTGGGCTATGAAGTCCAGGTCTCACTTCAGGATGTGGAGAGGAGCAGAGAGAAGGCTAAAGATCAACTGGCCTCCCAGCACTTGATCCTGAGGGAATAAGGAGAGAGTTGGTCTCTTGGCTCGAGATACTGAACTCCTCAAAAAAAAAACTGTCAGATAGGAGCAACTTAGTGGAATCAAGACCCTGGTGGAAGAAGGCCAGGTAGCTGAAGATTGAGGGGATTGAGAAAGAACGGCAGCACAGCTTCAGTTACACAGACATGATTTTTTTTCAAGCTTCTTAATGTACTATGCATGTCAGGAAATCACTGCCTATGAAGAAATACAACATAAATATGATAAGAAATAACAACAGCTCTTCCCACCTAACCATTCATGCAACATTAGCCTCAGTTCTCTCCAGTGAGGAATACATTTTGATATTTATTCTCTAAAAGCCAAGTGTGACTGTACCCTTAATGTCAGAAACACTTGATGGGATTTGTTTGATTGTGCTACACTATGCAAATGATATACCTGTCATGCTTTACAGCCTTATGTTAATATTTACTTAATTTTTGTGCTTTTGTGCTTTGTTGGATTCATTATGCAATGTTTACCACAGGATCTTCCCAACACTCCCCTAGTCATTGTTAGCGTGTCGATTTCAGGCTCTATGTGTCATTTATCCCCATGTTCCTTCAATATCGTAATATTATTTGGGTTGGGTCATTGACTGTTGATAGCTTTATTATTATCCATAATAAAGACAAATTGTCCTTGATGAAAGTGTCTGTTTTTGAGCTGCATGTCAGTTTTTAAGCTCTGAGACAACCCAAAAGCATTAGGATTCAAAGCTAGTTCGACTCTCCACACTGCAAAAATTATGAGCCAAGTGTTGTCACAACTGAATCAACCCCTTGTTCAAATATAAAATGGATTATGTCTGACACAAACACACACGAAGAGAGATGCACAAAATCCTGTATCACACTTGTCAGGGCTGTCTGTGCTTTGCTGTTCTGCACGCTGTAAGCTTATGCCTGGACTTGGGATGAAACCTAACACCAAACATACAATACCACTATGTTTACAAAATTAATTTTCATTTTGAATTTGAATCATGCTGCAATACAGTTTCTAAAATCTTTCAAAAGGACAAGCCTTTTCACAGTGTTGTTATTGTCACCAGGGGGCGGTATTACCATCTTTCCTCCCTACGTGGATTACAGCATTCATCCCACATGAGGCTTTTTGGAGGATATTTGAAAAAGCACCACTTCATTGCAAATCCAAACCTTCTTGAATACAGTCCAATTACACTGCGTATATGGTTCTAGTTCTTTAGCTGTTGTGCACTAACATTAAGGCATTTTATTGTCATAGTCAGTATCATTTTCACATTGCAAATACAGAAGAGCTAGAAGCCAAGTCATCACTGTGCTGCTGCCAGACCACATTTTGGAACTCACATTACACATGAATCAATGCAAGTCATTGGAGTTCAACATAAATGTTCATGCTGATTTAGTTTGTTTTGATTTTGCTTCCATTTATTTCATTATGCTTCTTAATTTGGTTGGTTTTCTTCAATGCTGACTTGTTAGTTATATAGTTTTTTTATTAAATATTGATTGAATAATTTTACTGTGTGGACTGCAGGAAGATTAGAACTGCAACAGGAGAAGCTATTGGGCCTCCATATAAAACAAACAAATAAATAATGTTTGAAGCAGTCAAATTTGTATTTGTGTTTATTTCCATCCTTCACATATTGCATACATTTAAATGACTAATTCTTAAGTGGATAAGATTAGCAATAAATACCAGGCAGTGGACTCAATTTTGCTAACACAGGCGAAGGACAAACAGAGCTATTTTAAAAAAGCAGATGTGTGGGACAGCTGGGCCTGAGGAGATGGCATCTAAATGGACAACAAATAAAGTATTTTGTGGGTCTAGGTGGTTTATGTTTGTCAGAATGGTGCGAAAATCAATGGACTCCTGAGGGGGCGGCTGTGCTCTGATAGGCCTACTCCTCTCTTCACTGCGGAGCAGGAATCAGTCAAGGATATTAATCTAAACATCAGTCATGCATGGGGAACACCCCACGAGGAGAATAAGCTTGCTCATCCATGCATCTCCTAGGGGAGGTAGGGGGGCTTTGAGGAAGGGAGTTGAATGGGTAAGTGTGTCAGGGTATCATCTCAAGAGATGTGATGTGGGCTGACTTTAGGCACACAGGCAATAAAACCCAAACTGCAGAGGTTGGCACCATCAGAACTGAAATTTGTGCATAGCTCACTGAACCACATTATAATCTGTATTACAAAAAATGTCGGACAGAGCTGAGAACACCACAGTCCAAACAGTGACCAGCCAAGAACAATACATTTCTACTGTGTGGGACAAGAAGAAAGCTATATTTCTGACTTATATGTTAATGGGATTCATCTTATGGCTATCTAATCCTCCACTCATTATAATAAGCCACACAAGTAGCTGGAGATAATACAATTCAGGACCAGTCCATTTTCTTATTACCTACAATATGCTGTATTTCATTTTCTCTCATCACCTTTATAAAATGTCTTTTTCTACTGCTCGCACTGGGTTATCTTCCCAAGGACAAGCACAGCTGTCGAGTTGTTTCCTCCATGAGGATACCCCATACTGACTGCAGGGCATCCGAGCTTTCCACTCCACAGCTAATCTAATGTACCACGACTGGCAAGTGCGCAGAACCATGCCAACACAGTCAATTTCAACTTGCTAATCTGTGGCATAACCTAAGCTGAAAATCATGGGTGGTGTTTAAAATGAAACTCCTGGAGAGACAGTAAGGAAGTAAGTAGAAGCAGATTTTTAACCGAGTCCATATTCATCTGTACTGGATCTGTTATAACTCAGTGATACTAAACTAATACTAATACATTTGTTGAGAAAATGTTAAATAATTGCAGAGGTTTCAGTAGAGTCAAGTCTTGTTATATCTCTCCTGTATTTCAGAAATGTAGAACATATGTATGTATACTGCTACAGCTATCTTTAGCTGTGACATTACAACAACAATAATAATGTGACGTTCCACTGATGCCCATGTTACGGTTTGTCTTGTTCAGACACACATCTGTGATGCTTTCACTGTCTCCTCCTCACTGAAGTATGCAAGTAAACTTTTCTTCATGTAAAGTTTTCTTTGGGTCATAACATATTTATTTCCAAACCCATTTGTTAGTCATCTATAGTCTGAAGCCATGGGGTCTTTGCTTGTCCCAGCAGCAGCGTCACAACCGAAAAGGCAGATGAATAGCCTCATCGTAATGTTCAGACCAGTCAGTCTGCTCTCATATGCTCGAGAAATCATCAACGTTTATGAGGCAATCTCTTCACAGGCAGATAAAATGACAACCCATCAAACACAGTCATGTGAGAGAATAGCTACACACACACACACACACACACACACAAAAAACAATTACAACATCTGTTTCTTTTTATGAAGATTATTTTGGCAGTTTTCCTTTATGTGAAGTGTACAGTGAAATGAGACATGGCAATGACATGTAAAAAAAAAGAATTAAAGGTTTATACATTAAAGGTGCAATCAGTAAAATTTGACTCTTCAGTAAGATCTAGTGACAGCTGTAGGAAACTCCAACATTAGCAAATGCGTATCCTCCACAATTTACAATTCCTCCACAAAGGCAAAGTTGGAGTCTTTCCTTGATTTGATATGTTTCCAGTCAGTACTTCTAAATGGATCAAACATGCAACTTTTTCAGGTTTTGGAGTCTTGTACCTAATTACACATTGTGAACCTCTTAAGCCACTAGAGGGCACAGCACACTAATAGTTTGTGCTGGTATTTTTTAAATACATTTAATTGATTTGATAAATATTTATTACTTTTCCAGTAAATACAAACCCTCTAACACTTCTGTACTGTATTTTGTAGAATAAGAGTACTCAAACATATGAAATGAACGGAGACAATTCAAGCATTTCACTAGAACACAAAACAAGCAACCTAATTAACAACAAAGCTGCAAAAGCCTGCCCCGACAAACCCTTCAGGCAAAGTGTCTGCCTGCAGGGTTCCAGTACCTGAACTAATGGCTGAAAAGCAGCATACACCGGGGGCCAGAGGTATCTTGTTCAGAGAAAACCGCCGAGCTGAGCCGAGGTTCAGCAGACGAGGCAAGCGCTAATATTACAAGGTGTCATCAAAGTAGAGGGGCCCTAGAGGGGAAGAAATCAAGGTAAACAAATGCTGGATAGTCCAGTGTTACCCCACAGGTTAGTGGGTTTGTTGACAGCACTTTCATGGAAAAGGACATAATAAATCACACAAGTCTTGACAATGACTTATACTGTTAATATACAGACCTGCTGTTAATAGCTGTATTGTCACTGTACTGTAGAACATTGTACATGGGATGTAGTGAGTTAATATGCAGGAGAAGTTTCTGTTGTAAGTATTGGATAATTTCTCTGTTACTATTATTTCTATATTATAATGGTTAATTACTTTTAGTGCCAATCATTACCTCATAATTACATAGTAAATAATAAGTCATTTCTGAGTGCTACCTAACTATATGTTTCATACAGACTATAACATTGGCGAAGCACTACAAGGGCCTCTGTAGTCTATAGATGCAGACAGGTCTTTCCTCTCTGGATAAGGAAAAGGTTATTTCACTTGTCCAAATGACAAGTGGCTGAAAGAATAATGTCAAGTCGTGCCAGGCATCATGCTCACAGTGGACACTGGAGCTAGAAGAGTCTAAATTGTTGAAAAGGATCATGTACAAATGGGATTTGTATTCTGATGGAACATTTGGCAAAGAAAAAAATTCACCTGAATAGTTGAAACTGAGCAGCAGAAAGCAGCAGGCTGCAGTGAACAGTCGGACTTCTTGACACTGATGAGAAAGGCACTTGCTCAGCACATGGCTGCGATTAAGATAATGATACTGCCTAACATGTGGTTATCAGAGACATCAGTGGGAGTAAAGGTCAGGCTTTTAGAAGTAGAAAGATGTTGAAAGATGATGGACTCATTAAATGTCAGTTCACAATGATGTGGTGTCTCTTATTCACACCTCCACATGCATTTCTAAAGCATCTCAAAACTGCCTTGACAACTTCTAATCCATAGCCATGTTAAAACATTTTCCATTTTATATGTACAGTACGTAGAAGTAGGACAAGTTTGCTTCAGTCATAGATTTGTCTGATTGGTCAGTGCCACCTAAACTGTAAATATTTGACATGGTAAGAAAAAATTAGCATGCTTATTTAAATCCCGTGGTAGTGATAGTTATGACCTATATACTTAAAATTTGTATTAACATTACATTACACGGTTGGCTTAGTTTGGATGTATTTTACATCAAATTTGGTTTGCCTGGAGATGAAATCTTGTTAGCAACTGTGATTCTTGGGCTGTCCTTTAATGGCTTGGACTAATATGCTTCTGGCCATATTTGAGGGCGGATGGTGAAATGGTGTGCTGTTGAATGAGATAGTCAAACGAGTCCAACTAGACTGTGACAGATAGTTGGGAATGTAAATTAAGATTTGCCTTCGTATGACTCCAATAGTAGTGGTAGACAAATGAAGATCCTTTATTTATGTAAAAGTAGCAATACCTCAACTTAAAAAAATACTCCATTACAACTTAAATTACTGCACTAACATATTTAAGTAAAGTATTAAGTAAAACTACATTATTACAGTATTATCAGCTGTTCTCCCAAGATAAAGAGAAAACACTGAGAAAACTACTCTGTTAGCCTGAGATAACAGGATTAAAAATGTTTGCGACCACGGCCATTTATCAGGTAAATAAAGGAAAATATTTCCCTCTGAAATATATAAATGTAAAAAATATCAAATGGAAATACTCAAGTAAAGTACAAGGTGCAAATAATGAATCTAATGATGGTTGTATTCAATTAGTCATAGCTTACTGGAAGCAGAACAGAGACATCGTTAATGTTATTAGCAACACCTGTGCTTTTACTAGTGCACGTCCACTGTGAAAAAGGCCTATTGTATTAAGTGAAGCCTTCATGCTACATACTATTTGTTGGCACCTATATTAAAAAAAAAATTCGGTACATTTAACCTTTCGAAACCCACTCACTCTTTTGCTTGGCTACTGCTGTTGCAGCGCTAATTAGCTGTTAACACTTGCTGGTTGTCAAATAGCAATTCATTATCTAGCTCACCTGCAGCCGGTTATGTCTTCAGGACGACTTTGTGGAGGAGTAACCGTGTTTGGCTGCTCTCCTAGCAGGAGTTGCCACCATTCAGAGACTCTTCATCATGTTGCCTCCGTCACCTGTTGGCCTCAAACACAAACTTCAAGCTGGAAGAGCAGTTTTCCTGTCCTGCTGTCCGCAGCCTGGGACCACAGTGACTCTTCACAAAGGTTTTCACTCTTGCCCAGACGCAGAGGATAACTGCTTCACTTCAACAAGCTAGGTAAGCTAAGTATTTGGTGCTTGTGCTAGCATAGTTACATCTCACAAGCATTTGCCCTGTTCAGTCTGTCTATGTGTTTGGCAAAATGGCTGCCGAGGCTTCTGGAGTTGCTTGTGGTCACTATTTTGGCTTCTAATTCTACTATAATGCTGCTATCATTTCATTTTAATTGTGAATGAATTCCAAGTAGTGGTTTTTCTTTTGGTTGTTATGTGACAGGTGCACTATGATGCTTTTATGCTATTTATAGTGGTGAGCTATGAGTACTCATTTGACTCCAACATGACTCAAATGTTAGAAATATTATGAGCTGAATTAGTTAAATTGTGGCTATTTTCTTCCAAGCTTGTTGTTGTTGTCGTTGTTGTTGTTTTGGGGGACTTTGCTTTCTGTGTCTCTAGCAGAAGGTAATACTGTAAATCTTTTGGCTTCCGGGATGTAAATGTGACTGTTGTCTTGCGCAGAGTTCATTCACATAATTATATCCTTGTAATATTGGCTTCATGGGAAACTCAAGGCTTCTGTAACACACATGGCAGGCTCTCACATTTTCCTCCACAGACTTCATATTCAGCTCAGCATTAGAGAAATATTTCAGCTCAGACTAATGGGTTAATGTGACAACTTCCTGTACTATTTTTCATAATTACATCTTACAAGTGCTGAACTTCTGTGCTATAGTTTATGCAACTGCTACACTCAGCAGCACTTATTGCCAGCTTAAACTCATATCCACATACTTAAGGTCGTCTGCTGCTTAACAACACTGCATAACATTACATAAATAGAGATGGTCTGCTTCAAGCCATGAATTTGTACAAGTTTAACATGCTTTTGTTAATAATTATTTGCTACACAGATTACATTTGCCTGTTTCTGCAATCAGCTGGACTGTTGGGCCAATATTTTTCCATCTCAGTTCATTAGATAGTTTATTCTCTGCAATGTTTGGAGGTGCTTTGTAATGGCCACATGGCAGCTGGGGTCGTCACTTAGTGGATTCTGCATAATCTGGTGTCATTGTGATTGTGGTGGGGTGGAGTTTGTTATTTTTGCGGAGTGACATCCAGTCCTGAACTTGACAAGGCCAGGGCTTACACACAGAATATCAACCTTGTACTTTCTGGATTCATATTAATCAGTTCCATGTGAGTTGGCTGACTGAAAGGTTAAGATGTGTTTCTGCACCTTTTTGAACTACATCACAAGTGCCCCCCAGCTGGCTGCAGTGTAATGGTGTCGTCCCCTGTGCAGAACTGCATGTCTGAGAGATTGAAGACTCCCCCGAGTGGCTTTTGGCGGACCAGACAATTACTGGGGACGTCTTTGGGCTGCAGTGTTCTCTGTAATGCACTTCATGATCTGAACATCAGTCGTGTAATTGACCAAACACTCAGTCACACTAACAGACACATGAAAGCATTTTATCTTTATTCTTTACTGTAAAGAACAGCAATTCCTGGACAAAAGGATGGAAACAGTTCGTCAGTAGCCCCCACAAATAAACCTCAGTATAAGAAAGGTGGACACTTTTTAAAGCGGCGGTTAAGAAAGGTTAAAAACAAAGGGGGAAGCATCTTTTATGGATTGCCCTGCACCACCCTCCATAAGTCAGTGGAGATCAGATAACGGCTTCCTTCTTCCTCCTCATCCTGGTTTGCACATCAATGAGAGGGTCGGTGTAAACACTATGAACTTCTTTCTTCACATTACTGACTCCACGTCACGGAGAGAAGCACATTAGCCCTATTTGCATGTTCAGTGTTAGCATCCATTGGCAACTGAGGTCATCACTTTGTACAGTTTGTACAAATTAATTGCATTCATCTTTTCTCATGCATGAACGACTTGTATAACTCTTAATTTGGCATTTTTCTGGAGATGAAAGCAGACATCCTGTGATGGCGAGTTGCTGCTTACTTGAAAAAACATATTCTTTGTCATTTGTGGGCATTATATCTCAGGCGTTTGGTATTTTATTGTTTCGCCCAGGTTCTTTCACTTTACGCACCATATGTATTGACATCACTTTTCATTATTTTTTTGTGTCATTATTCTTTACTCCTAGTAATGTGCATGTTTCTGGTATCTCCATTCGTATTATGAATATGGCTAAATTACCATCTTCTACCTATTGAGCGGTAATTCAGTGATTTGTATTGAAGATTTGTGTCAGTAATTCTCTTTTTGTTCTGCATGTTATACAAATATAGCTATTATCCCAGTAGAATGGCCTCCACCTTGACTAAAAATGAATGTGTACAGGTCTTTAGTCTTATTGTGATCAAATTCTCAAATTTGCTTTTTCTGTGTTTGAGATCAGAGACAACAGTGGTGCAGCTCGCAAACACAAAGCACTATATGGTCCTGGAGCTGGTGCGAACAATAGCCAGCAAATGTATAATGGATTGTTTCATTTATCACAGCAAGCATAGGCAAGCAAACAACCTTATATGTCCACGTGGGGGGCTTTAGAGAGCTCATTTTCCCCCGGCGTGCTGAGAAAAATGAGGTGTTTTAGCTTTGAACCTAATAGTGTTCCTGTGCAGTCGAAGGCACCTACAGGGCAGTCGGGACTGGACCGGAGCCAGACAGCAACAGTAACCTTCAAAGTCTGTAGACAGCAGCACTGCTTTGTTTATTGAAAATACCCTGTAATGTTCTCATTGAAACTCCTCTGCTTTGTTCTTTACTCTGTACACACTGAAATAGAGTTAATTTTTAATGATTCTTTGATCTCTTTAAGTCTATTGCGCTTTGGAAATCTGTTGATTATTATTGATGCTACAAAAACCAAAGCTTGTTGGGCTTTTTGGCAGTTTTCTCATAGAGAAGAGCTTTGAGGATTTGCAGTTTTTACTCATCGTGCTAAATCATTTATGAAGTTAAATGGGTGAATTGTTGCAGAACCTTCCAGCCACAAGTTCACCAGTGCAGCCTTAAAACACATTTACTGTTAGGCTCTGCAAAAGCAAAATATTACTCTCTGACTGACCACAGTATTCCAGCTTTATACCGTGTTTCTAGCAGGAAAACTCCACTTCTTAAATCCTGACCCTTAAATACCTTTGGGATAAACATTTTTGCTGTCATTTCAGAAACTGATTTGGACAATGAATTACTGGTGGACAGGAATCAGATGTTAAGTAACTGTAATACAGAGGCACAACATTAGTTATATAAATGGTGAGCTTATGAAAATGTATACATCTTAAGATGCTCTATGTTGTGCCTATTTCACCTGTTTTGTGTGTAATGTACAATGGTCCTAGATATTGTGAGTTGCACATGTTGATGTCAAGCTTCACATTTTCATTGGCTGTGCTTTGATTTGAATGTGTGCAACCTGTTTTGTTCCCTGTAGGATGTCCTCGCACTGTACTGCTTGATTTTTATCCCTAACAAATCACAGTGTCAACACCACAAACAAAACGACTCGCATGCAAACACACAAAGAGTCGGACAAAAATACTTTTCAAATGAGCCTCTAAAGGAACATCAGACGAGTCCACGGAGATGAAAATGTGCACCTTTTTGAGGCTTGAATGTGACCAAGAAGGGCCTTATAACTCCAAGACAAAATACAACGTCCTTTTTAATCCCATTTCCATTCGCTACACGTCATACAGTAAGAACATGAATGAGAGAGGGCAACATACAGAGTCCAGTCACTGAGCATATACTGTAGAGAGCAACTTCCCAACAAAAACACAAAGTCCACTATGTTCCCGGAGCTGTCTTTGTGGAGGAAGTCTTTGATCTCTCAATGCGTAGGGACATGCAGTGAAATTGCTGGAGAGAGAACACAGTGTGTACAACTCTGCTTGCAGACAGCTGCTAATTCACAGTTAGGTTTGAAAAGTGCACACAAGGTACTGATCTTGTAAGTAGCTCGATGAATATTATCTCTATTGTACGTCTTTTTAAATACCATAACACGTAGTGTTACAGAGCTCAATGTAAGACAGCGGTACTCATCAGATGTAAAAATAAATGACGTGACATATCAATATTCACAAAAACTATTGGAATTGATTTCACAATATCTACAAATTCACAACTTGGTAACACTATTCTGAGCAATTAGAATTGTTGCCATTTAGTTTATAATAATTTGTTCAGTTCATCTATTTATCTACGGCTTTCTATCCATCAAGAGATTTGCATCAATGCTGTAGAGGTTATGTCGTATAAAACATATAATACTTAATGCTGTACTGAATAGCATAAATATATTCCTATAGTAATATAGTCTTAATATACTGTATCTAATAGGATGACATGTTTCTGCTGAACTTAATTCTGGCCCTGTGAGGAAAAGATTTACCACAAGAATAACACAATCCTAAATGGCAACAATACAGTAGAGTCCTGTTTATCAAAACCCCTCAGGAATGAAGATAATAATAAAAAAAATCCTGAATTACCACAAACTCTTGACCTAATATGCCAGTTGTACATGCATAGTACTCTTCAAACTACTGTTTTAATACTATCTACTTTTAAAGTTGATCAGTCATCTTTATTTTTGCACTACTGCATGTTTTGTTTGCTATGGCCATCAGTCTGAGCAGTTTGGATGACAGAGATTCTACTGTAGTTCAGCTGCAGAGTGCAGAGGTTGTGGCTGTGTGGCTCTGGAAGTGTGTTTTCCCTCTTTTGCTACCCACAGACACACAAGATATGTGAATAAAAAAGGTAATTCTGCATATTGTGCTCAGCAAAAAATAAAAAATTTAATTTGAACAATTTTGACGAATCGGGAAATGGGTCTGACGCAAAGTATTAATATACAGTATTATGAATGATTTAGTATAGATTGCATTCAAGAGTAACATCACAAATGAAATGGATCAAACTCTAAACAAATCTCCTGGTAAACCGTTTTTGATAATTTCCCAGTGATGAGAAAGTAAAGATACGGCAGTAAAATATTGACAAAATTCACTTCTTCTGAAAGATGTTCCCACTTTTTTTTTTTTACCTTTCTATAAATATTTTGGTCGTATACCTTTTACGGGGCACATTGCTATCTTGTTAAAAATTTTATAAATATGTATTGATTTCTCGAGTCAACCACAAAAACCCTTTCTGAATGTGGATGGGATTAAATTGGATTCTTTTACACTCCTGAACAGTCCTGACACGCATGAAATTGCCATGTGAATGTATCTTTGGTCACCACATTACACAAGACGCTGATCATGTCAACTGGCTAAAGCAGCGTGGGCATATTGGTGACATTTATGACTGAGAAGGTTGTGTCGCTCAGAAGATGACTGTCTTTGAGGCAAGTGATTTCACAAATGCAGTTCCAATACTGGGCGACTGCTGCTTCTCATAACTACTTACCTACAGAACCTCCATCACATTACTCAGAGGAATCATGCATAAACATTAGCGCTCTGTGTCATCAGATCCTGAATTAGCAGCAGCCAGCAGGCTTTAGACACCCTCAGCAGATGTGTATCATGAATCAGTTTGTTTGAGACAAAATGATAAAAATCAAGTCTGAAAAAGAGACCTGGTGCCTCACAATAGTCCTCACTAACAGTGTATCAATTCCAGAAATATATTTGATTCAAAAAGCCATACTCTGTCAGCAGTATGATGTCTGATTACTTTCCTATGGTGTTGAAATATGTTAGTCTGACATCACCAGACCAATTCGCATGTGTATTAGTCTGGAACCTCTCAGTTAATTTTCAATTTCCAAGGGGCATTATCAACGGGCGAAGACCAAAATGCCTCTGGATGCAACTGGATAGAGCTACAACCAATCGGAGCAACGAAATGTGTGACGCAGCACTGAGCAAATCCTGTTGGAAGTACAGCAAACATCTTTCTTATCAACAAAAGCTTTAAGTGCAGTTGTTTGTTCTTCTTTTAGAGAAAATATACCCTCCAGTTTGTTTCATACTGACGCGATAGCGGATTCAGAACGTTCCTCAACAGCGGCAGCCATCTTGGTTGTTTACGAAATGCCTCAACAGCCCCCCCCCCCCCCATATCAGATAAATGGTTGTGATTGGCCTGACCCTGGCCAGGTCGGCTGGAAATCTGTCTGAATG
This sequence comes from Macquaria ambigua, assembly GCA_008360985.2. NCBI lineage: Eukaryota > Metazoa > Chordata > Actinopteri > Centrarchiformes > Percichthyidae > Macquaria > Macquaria ambigua. The sequence goes on along the minus strand of VMKM01000175.1, from coordinate 31,332 downwards.
GGAGGGGGACCAGACGCATCTGCCAGAGCAAATAAAACATGAGCTCGCAGATTCGTCTGGTTCCCAGGCTAGAAAAAGTATTAAAAATTGAAAATGTTCACCTGGTTTGTAATTTGATGTGACTATAAAAATTGATGAGTCCCTCACAAATCTCATCCAGACTTTCCGTCTAGTCATTGTTTGAGTTCATAACGTGTGTATTGTTTGAATAGGAAAATGGTTTACCAGGAGATATCCATGCTGTTCCATTTGTGTTGCAAGTCTCTGGATGGCTGACATGAACAACGTGTCCTATAAAGTCTCTATGGTCCACATGCATGTGTGGCATGAAGACGTTTGTGTTTTGATTGGATGTAATGGTTAAAAGATTCTGTCCTGTACAATGTATAATTAAATACAATGTCAAAAAATGTTCAATCACTGCAAGAGTGGAGTTGGTGAGACTGTGACTAAATATCTGATCTATTGCTCATTTGTTTTTGAAGAATACTGAACAACAAAACAGAATAAGTATCCTTAATTTTGTTATATCTTAGCTGAACCTGGATTATTAGTTTGAAACGTGACCTGAATGTGTTTTCCAAGCTGGGAACTAAATCAAAAATTGTAGTTATTGTGGACATGCATCTCCAAACTGACTTCCCCTTTTCCTCATTTTGTATTTTAACTGAGGTGGATGCAGAGCCAGCTCAGTGTGTGTGTGAAAATCTGTGTGCTACCAAATGAGGGTAAAAACACTTTCAGAACTCTGTGCCAGCCGTAAATTATTAGCATCACATCAATATGCACAAATAATTGGAGTTACAGTGTGTTTATGCAGATGTTGCTGAGGTTGTGAGTAGGTAATTGATGAGTAACTGGGGTGAACTACAGAAACATCGATACTAAGCCCTATTTCAGTGTGACAAACACCATTATTGGAGGTTGCAGACATACACGTGTACAGATTGTCATGCATTAACCTATGACTGATACATTGTACATGGTTTGTGTTATTAACACACCTTTTTAAAGAGGCCACAACACAGTTCACTCATTCTCCTATGCTTACCACTGCAGAGATCCACTGCATGTCGGGGTCTAAAGTACAGTGGTCATCAAAGAGTCTATAATTGAGATAATGCAAAATATCCAGAGTGCATCCGGCAAATAAAGCAACAGAAATTGCTTTAGAATCATATAGCATCTGTATAAACACATACCAAATTCACACATAACAAAAATACAGATGTCACATACCAAACGGAAACCAAAAGTTGGAGACAGTTGCCACAGCTGGAGACAAATCTGATTTGCAAACCATCACTCACTTGTTGGGGAAAAAAACTCAGTTTGACCATTAGTTTGCTTTGCAGTGTAATCACAACAATTGCATTTAGATTATTATTTTATTGTTGGAGAAATCAGTTCATCTTGTTTTGTTTTTACTGATTTGACAGCATTTTGCAGAGTAATAGTCTCCAGTGATGATAGTGTCTCCGACATTTGTTTAGAAATACTGTATGACTGTGACATATTGGCCTTTTGTTGTCTACTTCAAAACACAAAAACAGTACAGCAAATGTAGACAATCAAATCAACACCAATATACTTTACACAATCAAGTATAAAAGGGCAAAAGTACAACATGAATCAAAATCTTGCTTATGACAAAGCAGAAAAATCATAATGGAGCCAAAAACAGCTATAGTGACTGATGCAGAGAAAACAAAAGAAATAAAGGCACCAGGGTGCCTGCCCACAATGTGCTTAAAGAAAGAGAGTGTGTGGCATGATTTAATGTATAAAACATCTAGTGTTATTTGCATTTCCATGGAAAACGTATAATAAACTGCGATTCAGAATTGGACTTCAGTCTGAGGTAATGGTGGTAGTTTGTTTTGACTGCTCGGCTCATGGAGACGCCACACCATGAGCCAAAACATAAATGCACATGATAATTGTTCTAGACTACGCTGGATCCTTTAATCGCTTTGCTTCATCCTTTCACAGGCAGAGGTCTGTTAACCTTCCACACTAATGGGCAATTTTACACTCGGTGCCCATGCCCATGGGCCGTGGGTGGGACACAGCCACATACTGCAGTGTACGGAGCCTGTGGTCACCAGTTTGCATGTAATATACACACAGGCCGTTGTGCATATGTGTGCTGTAAATGCAAGTATGAGCGTGTCAAAGCCTTTTACTTTATCATGTGTGTATTCACCAAGGCACATAGCTTCTCTGTCAATGAACATACTCAGCCAGTTAAAACAATAAGAGCCACTGGACTAGAAAATGTACAGGCAGCCCCACGGGACACGAAAGCAATTCCAGATGATACTGCATTGGGTCTGTTGAGATTCAGCGCGAGCTGAAGGCCAGACGCTGACGATTATTAATGATGTTCCTATGGAACTATACAGGCTGCCCCCGGCTAAAGGGGCACAGTAAAGCAACCAAGGAATGGCTCTTCTGGCGTTTTCTGATGCATCACTGTGTGTCTGTGTGCGTGCGTGCATACGTTCGTGTTGTTAACTCGATGGATGTGTCAGAACCTTATCATTGGTAATGAGCTACAATGAAAACTTCAAAGGCATGCTTGCTCTAACTTATTATAAGCAAAGCGCAAACATGTCAAAACATAGTGAAAGCACAATTTGACTACTCTACAAAACAGCAAGCAATCAAGATACAGGAACACTTGGTTACTCACAACAGGGAACAGGGCCAGAGCTAAGTGTGGAGGGGAGAAAAGAGCCAGAGCTAAGTGTGGAGGGGAGAAAAGAGCCAGAGCTAAGTGTGGAGGGGAGAAAAGAAACGCTACACAAACACAGTCTGATGTGAGAATGTGCTCCCTCAAAGGTCCACTATGTATATGTGAATCTACTGTATGGAACATTTGCCTTCCATCTATACAGATGTGCAAAATATCAAACTCTCAAGAAAGGACAGACACACGAAACACGCGCGCACACACATACACACACACAATAAGATGGAATGGACTTGGCCTCCTGCAAACCTGTCTACCCTCCAAACCAAACCAGATCAAGCCTAGCATTTGGTCAAATTCAGTTTAGGTTATTTGCCTTCATGATAGCGGGCTTTCTGTTGACATATGTGGCCCAGTAGCCTAAGTTGAAGATGAAGAACAGAACTGGGAAAATGATGCGCGATATCTTGTCCACTTTGCTGACACGGTTGTAGGACTTCCTGGCCTCCATGTAGGGGTCTTCCATTTTATGGAGATAGGGGTGTTTAGCCGAGGCTCCAGTGGCACTCTTGGAAATGGTCGTTAAACCTTGGTCTTTTGCTACGTTGATGGCGTAGGTGGTTCCAACAATGTTGAAGGTGTTGTTGGCCTTTTTGGACAGAGTCGCAGATTCTCTTCTCTGAAAAGGAAGAAGGTAGTAAAGTAAAGGTTGTCAGGAGCGAAGCACCAGACTCAACAATACTTCCATTTGAACTCATAAAGAGGAAATAGAAGCAACACCACGAGACACGACACACACAAGAACAAAACAAAAGCCTAACCATATCTTTAATCCTGGCCATGTTAGCCTGAAACGGTTCCTGAAAAGAAAAGTAGAAAAGAAAAAAAGTTTACCAATTATATTAAAATTACCCAACTTACATACTCTATTCATCAGTATCTAGCTGGAAGTAATTTTGAACATTTTACACTAATTAGTATTGTCAATTCAAATCTGCATCATACAAATCTGGATTGCAGAAAAAAGGTCATGATAAAAATTCATGACGAAATTATCAGGCTGGTAAAATTAAAGAGTGCGGAAACAGGAACAATTATATTTTGCATCATTGCAGAACCAGGCTGGCCTGGCATCTGATATTGCTAGTAGTAGCAGCACAGAGCAGGATTAGAAACAAAGCAAAATAACAGTGCCTGAAAACATGTCTGACAAACTGTATCAATGAGAGCAGCCTGGCCTCTTCAGGCAAACAGCTCGCAATAAAACAAACACGACAAAGGCTGAGTGTGATAAAGCTGGCTGGAGAAACTGCCGTCTTCCTACTACTAGAGAGAAATCATTAGACTGTCTTTCATATTGAAATCGCACAGGGAGACGGGATTTTATTTGCTAAATTGGTGCACTCAGATAGCTAAACTTGCATCACCAGAGGATGCTGTCAGCCTAAAAAGAGTACAGTGCAGTACACACGCTAAATGTGAGAGAACAAGTAGGGCACCAAGATTGATCACCGGGCAGAGTTTTACTTTCCTGTGTGGCATGCAGTGTGTGCGCCTGTACTGGGATCACTTTCTCCACACCATTCATCCCCACTGTGGCCACTTTATAAGATCTGTAGCAAAACATAAGCGCTGAGTGTTTCACTTTCAATGCTCCCTGTTTTTCGCTTTTGCTTTGAGCCCAGCTTTAATTTTTGCTCTACTTTTTCAGCTTCATTTAATTTTCCTTCCTTTTTCCCTTTGACTCCATCTTTCAAATTAGCATAACTAATGTCGCCTCTTTCCCCTCCTCCGAAATGCTTCACGGTGGATCTCTCTCGGCACACAGCTCATCACCAAATGTTTTGTTTGGTCTCTATCCCCATATTCACTTACACTCACCAATGGAGGCAGAAAAATGGCAACAAGACGTGTGCTCTATCTTTGTTCAGTGTCTGAACTAGACCACCTTGTCACTATTATGCACAGGGAAACCACTTTTTTAATGTCAAATGTGACAAGCAATGGAATAGTATTAGCAGTAGGTATCACAATGATGTTATGGAAACATTGTCAAGCTTCAGACTATCTGTCCAAGGGCATGGAGGCAGCAGGACTGAGGAGGAAACACGTTTGCGAGGATGATCCTTCAAGCTCCTCTGCAAGGGTTGTGGAGAGCTCACAAAGCTCGCAGACAGTGGATTGCATTAAGCAGAGAAATGGTGAGCCGCTGCCTGAAGGGGCCTATCTCAAGTCAATTAATACAGGGGGAGAAAGAGTCGCACTCATGCCCCCTGGATAACCAGATACTTTCCCAGGATATCGATTCCTCCACGTCTAACACCACCATGAGCCTCCTCTATCACAGCGATGGCTGACATCAGCAGGAAAAGCGAATGGCTACTATAACGTGTCATATGACCTTAATCACAGCCCCCTAAACTCTTCAGTCCTTGGCATTCGGGGTGTTCTTTGCCCAGTAACCTGACAAACAAGCCAAGCAAAGTCATTTTCTGTCGCTATTTAGCTTGGCTGTCCTCTGCGGTAATTTATATGTTCTAATTATTGGGGGAAGCCACATGTGGCATTGGGCTGTGTGCACATTTTCTTAAGAACCTAATGTGACACAGCACATAATTTGCTTCTAGCCAAAGATTCTTGCGCACTATTCAAAGTCATTTAGCTAGCTGCAGGCACAAATACCCCACCGAATACAATGCATCTATTGACCTTGTCTTTGTAACTTCTGCAAATTGTTGCATCTGAATTTCTTTGAGTGTGATTAAGTATCCTGGGGGTAATTGTGCCTCACTGTGTCCTGCTGTTGGGATCTCAGCATGTGTGTGTGTGTAACTGAACCTTGTGACAGTCTGTCCCTGTCTAATATTGGAGATGAGGTGTTGGCATATTTAATAGCCTCAAGTATGTGAGCATGTGGGTGTATGAGCGTGCAGACTGTGTTTAGGGAGCCACAATGTCCCGGTTTGTGTGAGATTCTTTGTAAATCTGGTTACAAATCTTTGTAACTGCAGGTTGTGTTGCAGGTTAATAATTAGTGTTAATTAAACAGGCTTTGTAATCCCGAATCAAAGCAAATGCTGGTTCCTCCCAACACTTCTTTTTTCCTTTTACTTGTTCCTGTGTTTATCTTTTTCATTTCCTCTTCGTCCCGCTCAAACTCTCTTCCTGAAACATCACATCACTTACAAACATGTATCATACTGCAACACTGAACTGGCTAAATCTCTGCATCCAGGGTTGATGGTGCTAATATTCAATAAAAACTTAGTTTAGGATGGTTAGTCAGACATAACCTATTCCTAACTTATCCCATATCCCATAACTTATTCCTAGTAACAGCAGTCAGAGGAAGCTTGCCAAGAAGCAAATAATCGTGCAGATCAACACCTCCAGCTCAACAACAAAGGTGTGGAAAACTTTGCATTAAAAAACTTCATAACAAGATGCCTCCAGAAAAGGCAGCTCAGGTTTGTTTTTTTTCACACCACATTTCCATTCATAACTTAGCTACAAAAAAGTTTTGTATGCTAGCAAACTCTGCCGTAGCAGCTTCCCTGTTGTTCAGTAAAGTGAGTAGCAGTGGGATGCTGAAACGTGACTGCTAGGAATGATGATGATGACAGGCTGCGTCTCCACCATTTTCTAACAAACTATTGTGTTGTAATGTCAGTAAAACAGTGAAGCCCACCACACAGTGAGCCAGTGCTCCTGCCTCTGCTGATTGAAACCAGCACATAATATCTAACACAGTAGCGTCCAATCCTGTGTCATGGAGTGCCAAGAATACGCAGGCTTTCATTCCAACCAAACTGCCCACCGGCTCATTTCTCTGATAAGCACACCTTCAGCCTGGCGAAGGGAGAGCTAATTAGGTAGACCGCTTGTCAAACAGAATGTTAGGCGACAAAGAAAGGGAGAAAATGGCATAGAAGCTCCATAACCAGCAAAGTAAATTAGTGCACATTGACTCGTCTACAGCTCACCATTTCAGTCCTAAAAAAGAAGGAGCCTGGGGGCGATGAAGTCATCGTTTGGTTCCAGTAAGAGCGGTGGCTGAAACCCAGCCTCTGATGACTGGCCACGGTATTTTCAAAAGGACTTACTGAGCTCAAACTTCTCTCCTGAAAAATATGCTTTCCATATAGGTTCTCTTCCTATAGGCTCCTTTTTATTTTCTATGTAAATATGTTAAAAGGGGAATAAAAGCATGCAGAGTCTGCTCTCCAGTAGCTCATATAGCAGGGAGTGTGATGGGAGTGCCATGTCTCCCTCTGTGACCCCATTCTTTTTTATCTATCATGACAACTGCATACTCAGCACAGCCCCCGAGAAGGCAGCCCAGGCTGTTGCCATTAAGACGAGGCATCAAAAGGAGGAAAAATAAAAAAAAGGAAAAAAGAAAAATCCTCCACCCTGCTGCAATGTAACGCTGCAAATTATCCTCACCGGCTGAAAAGTTCTGTGGCAGCAATATGCATTTCTGCCAATCACTCAGAGGACCAAATGTCAAGCTATAAAAAACTGGAAAGGCTGTACTGATTGTGTCAAACAGTTTGTACATTAGTAGCAGAAAATAGATTTGTGGGCCTGTTTGTCGCAGTAGAAGAAATATGTTTCTCCCTATGTTGTATCTGAGGCTGATAGAAGTATTCCAGCATTTTATGTGCTCGCAGCAATATAATAACAGCTGCTACCTAGCCACTACTTACCACTAGGACAGTTTCATAATGTTTCAAATGTGATTTTCCCATCATTCACAACCATAACACCAAACCCAGAAGGTCATCCTTTTAATGTAGTTTTACCTCCTTTGCCAGTGTTCATATGTGCCACTCCATTTGGAATCTAAAAATGCCTCAGGAATAGATTCTTTATACTTACTTTAGCTGTACAATTAGTTTGCCTTAGCCTGCTTATGTTGTCTGTATTGTTTTTTACTTTGTTTTAACACTGTTTTTGTACAGCTATCTTGGCCAGGTTTCTCCTAAAAATGAGTTTAAAGGAAAAGAAAAAGTAATTTAACAAAAAGCAAAGTAATGAAGGTATGCATTTTCTTGCACTTCAGTTTCTAACGTCTGAAAATCAAATATAAGGTGGCGTTTGCCAGCTCTTTTGGTGTCAGCAATCAGTGTGACTTTGTGAACCCCACATGTGGTTCTGCAAATTGTACACAAAATCTAATTTGATGCTATTCTTTGACATCTTCTCGACACCATGCGAGGATCTGCTAAGGTAACTGATCTCAAAAAAACATCTGGGCAAACCATTAATTATTAATTCAAAGGTGTAAATATAAACATATATTTTTTGACAGGAGAAAAACATATTTCACAGTCCACTTCTCAGCACTGTCAATCAAACCACAGTAGGCCATCACCACCTGATTCTGTCAATCATGTGAGCCATACGAAAATAGGAAAATAGTGCATTTGCACCAAAATGAATGAGTATTTCATACATCCAGCCCAGGACCAAGTGCTTTAATTTCCCTCATTGCTTCTCTGATACTGTCTCAGGCCTCTAATCTATTTCATTTGATGTGATCAGTTATAAAACATCACACAAATCATGGCAAATTTAAACGCTGAGGTTATCACATGGAACTTATCAGGGTTTATTTATGTGACTTCTTCAGAGAAAAGCATCTTGTTAAGACCGCTGCATCCTCCAAATAATCCAGTCCTGAATTTGAGTCAAGCAAAAAAAACAACTTTATGCTAAAAGGCTCAGTACCCATCTGTATTTCTACCTTCCTACCATGACGCAAATTCACTCACCGTCCTCTATCCTCAAACAACACAAACAGCCCAGACTATTGACAAACTAAAAATCTGTAAGCTGTGATTTATTAGATTTCATGCTTAAAATAAAAATGTCAGCCTCAGGTGCTTCACTGTAAATAATGCACACTCACTTTTTAATCTGTGTGTGTGTGTGTGTGTGTGTGTGTGTGTGTGTGTGTAGTGTAGTGTGCAGACTAGATGTAAGGATGCCATCTTTTCTGGGGAGAATGAGCCTACACTGACTTTAGGATGAGAGTTGAACATATGCTCCCATCATAAATCAGGGCCAGTGTCTCTGGGAGTTTACCTCTGCTTCTGCTCTCACTGTTCCGCCCCGCTGTCCCTGTTCCATTTGGCTGTTAATGAATAAATAAAATCTCTCTTTATAGTCTTTATAGAGTACTCCGGGCTGCTTTAAGGAGGGAACTTTCTATCAGTGTTTCCAAAGTGCAATTTGCCCTCATCCCTCCTCCAGTGTAAAATGAGGACTTACTGAGCAACTTGGAGCATTTTTAACAATCGAATCAAAAGACGGGGAATAATTCATCTGGAATTTACTAAACAGAAAAAGGGCAGAGAGAGACTCCTCTGTTTTTTAGGATGACATGTTTGTGATTGTGTGCAGCACGAAAGTGCAGGCGTGTCATATCCATTAATTAAAATAAAAAATATAAATAAGATTCACTCACCCTTATTTCCATGCCTTCTTTTTTCCCATCCCATGCCCAGCTGCGCTTGGTGAAGTAGTTGACTGTGGCAAACTCAATCAAGGCAGAGAAGACAAAGGCATAGCACACAGCCATGAACCAGTCCATGGCAGTGGCATAGGCCACCTTAGGAAGGGAGTTTCTAGCACTGATGCTCAAGGTGGTCATGGTTAGGACAGTGGTGACCCCTGAGGATGAAATGAAAACATCAGTAATAGATTCTTTTTGAAGCAAAACACTTGAAGTTTCAGTTTTTTACAACTTGGGTCAAATTTTGCATAGGTTTTGCCATCATGGCAGTTGTGAAAACATTTTACTTACTACTTTTTAGAGATTTTGGAAACCAGGAAGTTGTGCTGCTTTAATTTAGCTCAATCATCTGTATTACTGTTTTGGGCTTAAAAAGTAAAATTAAAGTTAAAAGATATTAGCTAAATGATAGTCCACTACATTGCAGAGCTTCAACATTACATAATCTACTCTGTGAAATCAGAAAGTAGAGGTACCCACGACTAACTAAATTCAATGGTGCATTAACATTGTAAGTATGCTGGGCCAGTCTTGCAGGTTCCACCTATAAGGAACTAGCTTCTCAATGCAGTGAACCATTATACAGGATGTTTCGGCTGTATTTATGTTCAAACCAGTGTTTCCTGGCATCAATAGACGCCCTTGTAAAGTATCTAGTGTGGTTTCAAGGTCCAAAATATCTCCAATAAAAAACAACGAATATAAGTCCATTAAAAACCATGTCAGGAAGACCCAAGTTGTAAAAAGTCCAAATGTCCTTTCCCTTCAACACAGAGACAGACATGCTGTTGTCCTTCACATTTAGTGCAAGCCATCTCAAGTGCACAATTATGTGCAAAGGTTGGCTACAATTTAAATTATAACTTGTGACCGTGAAAACAGACCTCCATCTAGTAAAATTAATTCATCTGGAAATGAATCCTTTGGCATATAAACTTTGAAACTTTTGCAAATAATTTCACATCCTGGCCTTTAACATTCAGAGCTGCTGGGAATGAAATGTGGGTCTGACAATGGTCGCCCATCCAGCCACATAAAAGCAATCCCTTCATCTGTTCCAACCTATGTCATCTGATGAAAAATAGATACACAGTGGGCTCCAAAAATGAATATTGTGTTGCAGAACAGGGAGGTCAACTCATTTCAGTGAGTCATGGGGGAGAAATTAGAATTTGTGACAAAGACTGATAGGTAACTTTTCACTTTCTTTAAGGACAGAGATTGATTGATTTTCTGGTACTACACTTTGCATAACTTGAATATATTCCAACATTTTAACTGCGTGCTATGTTTCTATTTAATTAGGGTATTACTCCTCACAGAGGGAAAGTAGCACGTTATCTTTATTAGCACGTTGTTAAAAACTAGTTTGCTGATTAATTGCTGTTGGATAATTTGAGGACATGGAAGTGCTTGTAATATCAATGAGGCCATTCTTAAGTAAAATACAGGTATACATCTGGCATTAAATCTCGATATGATACTCTAAAACCTGATAACCCCCCCAAAAAAGTATTTAATCATGCCTACAAAATCCAACTTGAAAGCCTACCAGGGAACAAAAATGATAAATCATTGTAGTTGCTGATGACTGTTAGAACACACAACGGCTAAGAACACAGAAGAAAGATCCTTTTAACTGATCAATACGACTGTGTGAATTAAAAAAGAAAACACTGCTGCCGGTGTCTTACTTCACAGTGAATGTCTGTCATTCCACTAAGAAAATTACACTGATATATGAAGGAAATTCTAATCTAAAAATTTAATTTCTTTGTGTGACTAAAATGATTTTCAGATGTGTGTTTGAGCAAAGTGTGTGTGTGTGTGTGTGTGTGTGTGTGTGTGTGTGTGTGTGTGTGTAACTAAAGGAGCCGTGGTTATTCAGAAGAACACCAACATGATGAAAACTGCCCCCTGCTTTGTATGCAGTTCACCATCTAATATGTGCTACTTCATGCACATGTGTGCTTCATTTCCAAATCAAAAATGCTAATTAGGCCTATTCAGCAAACACGGGTTAAGGGTCACTTTCATATCAGATTATGCACACAACAACAATTGAAGGAAGAAGCGGAAGGGCAAATTACATCTCATCTGTGAGTAGGGGGTGATCTAAGCAGACAATGTTCTTAACATGAATGATGCTAGATGGACAAATTTGAATCTATTAGCCTATTATTCACAGTACACATATGCAGCTTACTTCTCTTTACATAATTTTCATTAACATTTAGTTGTTTGTAAAATATACGATACTCCTTTGAAAGGTTGGATTTGGTTACATGTATTAACTGTAAATGTATTACTGCCATTTCCTTGAAACTTAACCGATTTATTTTGTTCCACTACTGCAAACGTGTGATCTGACCCTTATTAAGAGTCCATGGTAGCCTTAGTGAGAATATCTGTTTTTAAAACTGATGTGCCTGGTCCTTTCTAAATCACCTCGAGCTCAGTGAGTAATAACACTTCAAACCAGGCTGGCTGTTTTTATATAGTTGACAAAGCAGCCGAACATCCTCCTCCAGAGATGCGACACCTCGTCTATCAGCTGCCACACTTCTCCAACTTCATACTTTCCAGCTTTGCTTCAACTTGTCTCTGATTATTTAGTGTCTGCGGTTACAGAGGTAGGAGAAAGTTGATACTGTGATACAAGCTTTGGAAAAAATAAATGACTCATTCATGCCCATGTGCGCCTAAATGCACCAAGCTATGTTTTGTACATCGTTATGTTAATTAGAACTTTTCAAGGGGAACCTTTTTTTTTTTCTTTTTTTTAAACCCTCCACTTGTTTTTCAGTTTGCTGAATCATCTGACGATGTGAACGAATGCAGCTCTGCACATTTGTTTTGCTCTTACCTCATTTAAAAGCTCCACCACATTATCTAACCTATTCAGTTAATCATTTAGTGCATTTTCTTTTAGTTGTATTATAAACACAAGATGGCACTCACCAAATACAGTGCGAGCAGGAACCGATTCTCTGTTTAGCCAGAAGGAGACTTGAGACAGTATGACAGTCATGATGCACGGGAGGTAGGTTTGAATCACAAAATAGCCAATTTTCCTTTTCAAATGGAAATATGTTGTCATCACTACATATTCTCCTGAGGGAGAGGAGAGAAACATAGAAAGAGATGGGGAGAGATGGAGGGTCATCATTATTAATACAGCTATACCCAGCTGGGAACAACACAAGCTGAAATATTCAAAGTAAGATTTATTAAAGTTAGAACATTAACATGAACGCTTGCATCATCAAAGTAGCTCATAGGATTGTTTTCTGTCCCTTAGATGAGCCATTAAACCATGAAAACAGAAAATGTCGGTTAAAAGACGTCATGTGCTTAGAAATATTCCAAAGAGGTTGTGATGTGCACTTGTACAAAAAAAAGTCACATAACTGACCTCAATTTCACTTTAGTTTAAACTAGGATCTGTTCAGAAAAGCATAGCAATATACATTGCAATACAATTGTCCTTTCTGTGAAAGGAATGAGAGGTCATGGCAAAGCAGCACCTGTGCTATTCCTCACATACTAGAAATCTGAGGACAATTATGTATCCGAGGAAACCTTGAGTTGAGGTACAAATGTTAATAGAAAAAGGTACTGGAGGTCTGAAAACAAAGTTGTATATAATACTGTTGCCAAATGTCGATCCTTTCAAAATGTCAACAAATCTCTGAACATCATTATGGTGAGGTAAAAATTGAAGTACAAACTTCCCTCTTCACTTGATATCTTTGATTATTATCACCACCAAAAATCTGGGCTGGAGCGGTGGCTCTGAAAAGTTTGTTGTTGATCCTTTGTGGAGGTCTGACAACTGCTGTCCTCCAGTTTGTGGCTCAGACCGTTTTCAGAGCCATCTTTCAAGCTAATGCCAAGCCTTTTGATTCTCAAAATATTGAGTAGAGTATTCCTTTAGCTAGTAGTTAAATTTTCCTGTACTTCTCTTTGCTGAAGAACCGCTGCCTGCGTCATTCTAACCCTTGATATTGAACATTTCCTTCAGCTCAGATTTTGTCACTGACGGCAGCAAAGTTCCCCTAAGCACCAGTTCTCATTGCCATGTTTGTAATCTGTGTTGCAAAGATATGAGAAAAACAGCCTTTCATTCCCCGAGGTGTTTTTTCCTGAGCAGATTCTAACCAGAGCTGAACTGGCTCAAATCCTCCCATTCCCTCAGCTCACTGTAGTCCATTAGGTTTAAAGTTTAAAGAAATTAGATTTTTCACAGCCACAAGCTGAACCAGTTTATGAAAGGAATCATGTTGACTCCACCTTGAATTTTGGTACTTGTAGCCAGACTTTAGTTGCTCTTCTTCCGTCAAAATACCTCTGCAATTCACTTAAACCACTGAACAGCACAACAATAAAGATGGGCTCAAGGAAAGTGTCCTCTGTAGAGTTACAGTGCTATTATTTCAACAGCTTTCAACACACGTTCTGCTTCTTAGGAAAACAGGCTGAGTGCTGCCAACAAAAGTGGTTTTATGGCGGTTTAGTCTCCGAACACAAGTGAAGTCTGACAGATCTTTGTGACTCGGTAGCTCACCGAGCAAACAGCTTCACCGCAGAGGTTAAATCGCTCAAAATGGAAAGCCAGTGTGGCTCAGTTGTAAGCTATGCACTCTTTCAGTAATTACCAAGTGCCCCACTGAAGCAACCTTTTATCTATAGCTTTGCAGTAATCAGCACTTTATATTTAGATGTTACCTAAAGCTGGTGATTGATGTTGAAAATGTTAGATTGATGTTATTTGCCTTATAGATCTCTATCAAAATTACATGGCAACTTACAATTTCTTGTAAATGATAACTACTGATAAGCATTATAAAAACACAGCACTTTGTCTGAGGTGGTTGAACTCTATTATTACCAGATAATTGCTGTGAATTGTCTCGTTACTAGCGTATGTCAGTACCCAGCCCTTACCTTGTTATTTCATCCTTTTATGTTAAAGCTTTAAGTCCTCCAGTGAGGAAATAAAGAGAAGGTGATTTGACTGTGTGTTACAGATTAAAGGTTTCTTCCTTCAGTTTTATCGATGAGAATTTAAGATCAAATGAATATGTGATCAAAGGTATGGGCTGGCAGATTTCACTTTAATTTTGTGCTTATTAAAGTTGACTCTGGGCTATAGCCCAAAACAGAATGAAAATAAGACTTTCACCTCTGGCACACCTCTTCATATTATCTTTGTAAATATGCTGAACGGGTTCCAGAAAATTGATAAGTCATCATTTTCTCGATGAACCCAAATAATGCAAGCTGAATCCAAAATGACAGAAACTGGAGAAAAGTGCCAGTGTATGTCAACAGAAAAGAAGGAAGGCAATTTAATTTACTACTAATCTTATGCAGACAAAACGAGAGTTTATGTTTCAAAGGTAGGAGTTTCATTCGATGACACACTGCTTGCAGTATCCTCCATCATAATAGAATTTGATGTGTCCACAAAAGCTGTCAAACTGCTGTTAAATTTTGCTTGGCTGACCAGCCTCTGGTGTGTTTGATTTAATTTAAAATATACTGCACACTGCTGTGTGGGCTGAGGATGGCATAGTGTACCTGTGCTGGAACTGATGGTTTCTTTGCCAATAACGTGTCCCAGTAAGTCATACTGGTTCAGCCTGGAGCCATCCTCTGCAACAGCAACAGACCTCTCGTCTCCCTGGGTCCACAGGTAGATCACCTCGTTATTGGTGTAAGCATCTGGGCAACAGAGAGAGGGTAAAAAAAACAGTAGAAAACATGGATTAGAAATCAACATATGAGGCAACTTTTAAAAATATTTTTTCTCTTATCTGTCCACGCTGTAGAGCAGATGATTAACATTTGCTACAGGAAAAAAAGGTGCTGCAGCAAAGTTTACTATTGACTTAAGAATATAAAGAACTGAGCTGAGCACTTTTCACGTTTTCATACAGTAGTGAGAGAGCGATTCCTAGTTATACACAATGTCAATCCAGTATCGATCAGGCTGATAGATTTTGGAGGCCGATACTGATATCAATATTTAAGAGTTAAAAAAAAATATAACAGTATATTGGCTGATATTCACTTTTTAGCCATGCTCACATGATCCCCTGACTTTTCATCCAGAGCCACCAGCAGGTCAAAGTTTTCACTGTGAAATATCTCCACATGCAAGAATATGTTGAGATATGGAGATGGATTACCACTAAATTTGGTACAGACATTCATGGTTCCAGATGATGTATCGTCATGATTTTGGTGGTTTGACTTTTCCTTTAGTGCCATCATCAGGTCAAATTTTTTATTCCTCCAATACTTTGGTTTATGACCAAGTAGCTGCAAAACTAATGACATTCCCATTAGCCTCAGCTGTACTTTGTGTTTAGTGCTATTAATTAGCAAATGTTAGATGGTGAGCCTCGCAAACATTGCCTGCTAAACATCAGTGGTTTACCATTGTCATTGTGAGCATGTTAGCATGTTGACATTAGCATTCAGCTCAAAGCACTGCTGTAACTAAGTACAGCCTCACAGAGCCGCTAGCATGGCTGTAGACTCTTGGGTAAGAATTTAATTCTTTAACAATTGTAACCAAGATATGCAATGAGCAAGATATGTAATGATTGTCAGTGGTCTCTGGTGGTCAAACTATGTACAGTAATAGACACGGTTTCTAAATTTCCTTAAAAATATCTTTGACATGTCTGTACCGCAATTTCTTGTTACTTAACAGCCGACATAAACACCAAAGCTAATATGTCTGCAATAAGCTAGTATTGGCTGCCATCGGCCCTGGCGATTTATTGGTCTAGCTTTAATAAACAGCAGCGTGATAGTCATCCTTTAATAGTTTAGTTTAGTTTCGTCCATGCTTACAAACCACTGATCTATAACGAGTAGCATGAACATATTTTCTAACTTAGTGTGTTAAATGCCTAGACCTTTTTGGCTCATCTTCATTAAGGGAATACTCACTTCAACCCAGTGGTTGACTACTTTTGCTGTGTTGCTAAAAAAACACTACTTATGACAGTTATCCCCCCTAGTATCATATTCCTTGTGGTAAGTGCAGTTTGAGTCCTCTGAAGTTTTTCCAAGACAGGAAAAGCACCTAACACCTGCAGAGAACAATCACCACTGTTCTGCAGTGCGATTTTATATTAAACTGTTTTTTTGTTGTGACCATCTGGACTGACTTACAACTTCCAAATTTCAGGGGACAGGCGTGTGCATCCATCGGGAAATCCTCCAGGTGCATGGGGCACTCTGCATGAATGGTCAACCTGAGGGGGGGCAGAGGGAGAGACAGGGAGAGACAATACTCTACTGGTCAGGCTGCAGTATGGTTGAGGCGGCTGTTACAAACACATCATGACATATGTCACCAGAAACAAAACACAGAGTGCAATTTCAGACCAAAGAAGAAGAAGGAAATCAATGTCTCTATTGTTTTTTACATGACACAGTAACCGCTTTATACTCCAGTCATTTTAAAGCCACAGTATGCATGTTTGAGGACAAACTGGAGGAATAACAGACATTGCACTCTCTCCTCCCTCCCGTAGCCACCCTGTAAGTGGTAATGAGTGCTCAGCTGACTGACAACAAAGAAAAAATCTCCGGAGAGTCCAGAGTTTATTTCATTTGGTCAGATGGCCGAGCCACAAAATGCACTGTGTAAGTAAATAGAGAAATGGTGCATATTATCTCACTCATACATGTTTAATCAACATGGGGATTACATTCGCTGAGCTCAAACAAAACAGCAATCCATAAAACCACCCTACAGCAGACTGAGTTACTCATAAATGGACCACAAACTGGGTTATTGTAAATCAATTACAACATTTATAGTCCATGCATCAATCCAAAACTGGATTATTTGACCAACTGGGATAGGAACAGAATATATGAGCAAGTAAATATAGTTAGTATATGTGTAATTCTCATTTAAAAACATGTCAGCTATACTGAATATAGCTTGATTACTTCTACAGTGTCATGCTTGTTTCAGTCATTGTATGTATTGTATGCCTTGGTAGCATCTTCTACTATCTTGTATATTCTATAAAGAGTATAAGAAGTCATTTAACGAGCAGATTCAATTCAGTGTTCCACATACAAAGTTTATTGCAGCCACAGTATTAGACCTAGTAACATCATGGGCCGCTTCTACAGACAAACTTATTGTTTCTAATTAGCTCCTTGTGTTGCATTTGCAACAACCCTGCGATCCTTTTTTTACTCCCTCTTGGCTGCTCTCTAGTGCTGCCTCATTACTGATAAGTGGCTAGGTAACTGCACAAATTAATGCAATACAACATAAATCAAATGTGAGCAATGCACCGCTGCATATCGTACAGCACTTAAACTAGCAACTAATTGACGAAATTCATCTCATTCCTAAAATGTACTGACATATGTACTGGCAGAAACAAAGGCAAAAAAAAAAAAAAAAAAAAAATTAAATAAGATTACAGATAACAGAATTTGAATTACTTTGATCAAAGACAACAAAGCAAGCTGTCTGTGCCATGACAAAACTTAATAAGTATAAAGGAACGACTAAGAATCTATTGCCATGCTAACAGCTCGTGAGGCTGTACTTGAGCACATTGGTGCTTTGAGCTAAATGCGTGCTAACATGCTTACTATGGCAATGCTAGCATGCTAATGCTTTGCAGGTATAATGTTTACCATGTTCATTATCTTAGTTTAGCATGTTAGCATGCTAACATTTGCTAATTAGCACAAGTACAGCTGAGGCTGATGGGAATTCCATTAGTTTTACAGGTGTTGGACAAATCGAAATTTTGATGATGGTGACGCTAGATGAAAAGTTAGGATCAGTAATTGATTACCAATCATCCTGAGGGGAGACGTGTGTGTGTGTGTGTGTGTGTGTGTACCAAATTTCATGGCAATTGATGGAATAGTTGTCAGAACATTTCACTAAAAACCAAAAGTGTCAACCTCATGGTGCTGTTAGAGGAAAAGTCAGGGGATCACCAAAGTCTGTAAGTTCATCTTCTGGGGATCATGAATGTCAATGACAAAATTTGAATGGCAATTCATCCAATAGTTGTAGAGATATTTCAGTCTGGACCAAACTGGTGGACGGACCGACACTTCCATGCCTATAGCCATGTCACCAGCATGGCTAAAAAGCAAGATTGACTGTAGATTATACAGTACAGACAGTATATTTAGTTTTATACTGAATATACCATATGTTCCAAATCCAACAATATTCATTAAGACTGTGCTTTAAGGCAGCATTGCACCAACTGTAGTTGCACAGTGAGTGTTTAGTCGTGCATCATTCTCACTATATCCCTAAATATGGCATTACAGTTGTATTTGTTTTTGGTTGTTCATAAGCTGTGAAGTCCAATTTGGGGATTTAAGAATAAATACGTTCTTGCAAAATATTTTAACCAAAAATATACACCACTGTCTTTGATGAGGATATTATAATCTTTTCATAAATGAATATTCTCTATCAGGGAGACAGAATTACTTCAGTAACCACATAGAGTTTGAGTTAAATTGAGGTGAACTGAGAGTGAGAGATAAATGCTCTTACACAAAAACAAGACTGCAGCAGCACTGGCAGACAATACCAGCTCCCTCAATTCAAAATAATGACGCAATCCTGCAGAGCGGAGCGGAGGCCTTCACAGCATTTGTCAGTTCAGATGCTGTTGACGTGCTGATTAAATGGATTTAGTTGTTCAGTGAGGAGTGTGAATCAACACAAGGTACTACGGTGATGCATGTCAGACTAAACTTCCTATAAAAAAATAGATGGATTTATATTCTAAAGCCTAATACCTGTGAAGTGTGCTCAGGCAAATTCAAGTTATCAGTCTCTTCTTTGGAGTGTTACCAAGTGCCTCTAACAATGCAGTCAAATATTCGTTTAGACCCCCTTCAACTAATCAGGTAGTGCTCCATTGTGAAGGTAAGGCAGCCTGTGAATTGAACACTTACAAAATTCTTGCAAGTACTTATTAAAAAACACATTAGCTTTAGGATTTCTTATGATATTTTGCATGGTGTCAGTGAAAATAGAAATGGTCAAAAAGAATAATTTGTAGCCTTTAATGCCATAAATAAACCACAGGATCTGAATAAAGCCCATTGCAAATGCAACACAAAAGATAGCGACTTCATACATTAAGTTTTGATTTGTGGCTTGAAACTGAATAGAGATGTAGCTTTAAACTGGATATGTGATGACCAATAAGCTGGTTCCAAAAAGGCTTTGTGCTTTTGTCTGACAGAGGTTTATCATACTTTGCTTCATCACACATCTTCGGCATGTTACCACACATTTACTTGGTTACGTAAACACAACAGTCCTTGTAATACTCCATTAGAGCTAAGATGCCTTTCTTGGCCTTGGACAGAACTGCCACTACATCAAATCTACTCATGTGGGACTACAAAATAAAATTCTTTTCACTATTTCATTTTCACCCTTGAAAATCAATACTGACCTTGTGGACGAGCATCATAAGAATATTTCTTTTCAAGCGATTCAAGGCTCTGATGCAAAGCTGCGGAAGGCTGATTGACAGATTTAATGATTAGCTGGGTTGAAACCAATGAATGATTTTTGCTCCAGACCTGTAGATAATAGTACTCAATGACTGTGACTGGTAGCTGATGCTTTTTACAGTGTATATTTTAGGCACGACATACGCACAATGGCTTCCCTTGATCAAGGGATTATTCACTGAGTTGTCTGTGTGAGACTTGCTGCAAGTCAGTTATCTGACAGACAGATGAAATGATTAGAAATGATCCAGGTAGCTGCTGCATCAGCTGCCCATAACATTATTTTTAATCCCTTGACCTTTCATCAAGCACAACCATGAGGATAACATATGTGGTTTTAAGTGAAATATATAAAAATATCAACAACTGTTGGATGAATTGCCATTAAATTTCGGTACAGACATTCATGTCCCGCTCAGGATGAATTGTAATAACTTTGGTGATCCCTTGACTTCTCATCCAGCACCATAAGCAGGTCAGAATTTCAATTTGTCCAATACTTTGATCAAATACCTGCAAAACTAATGACATTCCCGCTAGAGGTGGACATTAGGAATCACTGCTGATTTGAATCATTTAGGTTATTTCGGTTTAAAGATTCATATAGTCACTATGTAGTTAGTTAGGTTAGTCTAAGCTAATTGATCACATCACTGTTCAACACATCACTTTTCATTACAGTGTTACGTTTGGCTCTGGTTCTGACTGTGTTCAGTTCAGTAGGAAGTTCAGTCTGTTGCTTGTTCAAGCTGCTATGTCCAGTACAAAACTAGGCCTATACAATCACTGTTTTAAGGTTAATGGCTCACCAGCCAACTATTTGCAACAGAGCTATCACATCATGATCATGATGAGCGGTCTTTCACTAAGCGTTTAACCTGGCAGTCACGTACTGTCACAGCTGTGCTGACAGTGCTGCTTTCAGTCACCAGTGAGGGGAGCTCCACTGCTGAAAGCTACTGATTCAGTCAGTAACAATGGTGATTCAGTGTAGTCAGTTCACTTTGTAGATTTGTTGATAAAGATTTGTTTGAACATGTACTGAACTCTAATGCCTGCCAGCCTCAGCTATACTTTGTGTTTAGTGCTCATTTGCAAATGTTAGCATGCTAACATGCTAAACTAAGATGGTGAACATGCTAAGTTAGTGTGCTGACATTAGCATTTAGCTCAAAGCACTGCTGTGCCGACGTACAACCTCACAGAGCCACTAGCATGGCTGTAGACTCTTAGCCTTGTTAAAGTACAATATTCAACAAAAAAGTGGCAGTGTTGACTGGGGAATCATTTCAAAAGTGTCTCACCTCATCGTGTAGAGAAGCGTGCCATTGTCGACTAGTCGTAGCAGTTTGTTAGGAGTCGTCATGTTGTGGGCCACAGATTTCTTCCCGTTGTGGAAAAAGGTATCAGGAGTCCAGATCTTACTGGCCAGGAGGTTGTTGAGGGGTAAAACTTGCATGGGCCCGTCAAACTTCAGCCTCTCGTCCCTCCAACTCTGACGGAAGAAGACATCGATGGTGTACTCCTGAGGGAAAGAGAGAGCAAAACAGTTAACAGAGTTGGGTCATGACACTGGTTACATACAGGTCATTCATTTGGTTGTAATAGCATGTAATAGCAATAACCCATGGCAGACATTTTGACTTGTCAAAGCAGGATAGGCACAGGTGAAATTAATGACATTAATGTTGGCTGCATTCCATTTAGGTGATGCCGTTCTGGGGCTCTGGTATAGGGCGTGCTCAGTCACTGACTTACTGGGACACTTAATGGAATGGAGCCATTGTTAATGTTATTAATTACACCTGTGCTTTTCCTGCTTCCTGCTTTTCCTGCACAAAATGTCTGCCGTGAAAATAGTCTATTGTTCTGCCCACTGAATGCTAATGCTATATAAGACTTTTAGAGACTGCTAGCTGTATGGAAAGTTACATGAGTATGAATATGCAACATATTTATTGACAGATTGACATATTTTTGGTCATTGTGGTCATTTTCAAAAAGATGCCATGACTGAAGGGAAGAAAAGCTAACTCACAAATTATTAAAGGAAAAAAAATCCAAAGTAGAAAATCCAACTAACTTATTTTTCTTACATAGTAAACAAGTGACCAAAAAAAGATTGATAACAAATAACACACAAGATTTGTTGTGGAATCATCACTTGTGACAACTGTATGTGAAACTGCTTTCAGTCAGTCATCGTTTTTTAATAAGGTACACAGGTGTGTGTGCCATGCTTTACCATCTGTCAACAGCTTTAACAGAAAAAAATGTCAGACACAAAACTAAACTAGCCAGCCATACATGCGCACACACACAATATACATGTCATACCATATCGTAGAATATGTTGTTTTAAGTTATGTATTCATGCATCATGTAATTAGTACTCTGTTAACAATGTAGTGTTTATTTCAAAGCCTAACCATGAACAGCATCACAAATGAGCTTCCACTAGAAACCTTGTAATACATCGGTTTCATGTTTTATTAATATGCAAACAGTCTTTCTGTGTTGCCACCAACACATGACAAAGTCAAACTAAAATGAATGCAGGAAGTAGCCAGTCAAAAGGAATTTATTTCATATTATTCATTCAATAGGATTTGGTGTCCTAGCAACAGACTTCCCTCATCACCTGCGTACAGCGGCTGTGCAGACTGGATGCAGCCGTCTTAACAGAGTGAGATGGAAGTAAGCTGTCTGTATCTCACGCAACAGTACACATTGTTGGTGATCAATAAAAGCACAGCGTATGCGGTTCTCCCCCATTCTCTTTGTGCTTTTGCTCGTACGGTGAGAGCAAGGGCTTGCGTACTGTACTGCTCACCAGTGGGCTCTAACTGAGTGAAAAACTGAAAGTCATTTCTCAGTGGCTTTAACAACAGGAAGCCATCATCCTCAGCAGGAGAGGTGTACAGCTTCCACTCAACACATCAACAGGGCTCCTCTAAACAGCGCAGGATGGACGTCTGTTAATCGACGTGATTGACCTCCCAACAGCCTGCACACCTGCAGTACCATAAAAAAATTACACTGCATCTGTCCTCATAACGCTGCTTTTAATAAAGCCCACAGAAAGCTTTGCAGACACATAAAAGTAAGAGTGTGACAAAAATGTTTCCCTCAACCACTTTCTTTCTTCCACCTATTGAGTTATGTTCCTCATTGAATTTCAGTCTGTTCAGTAAAATCTAAGGTGTCTACAATCTCTACACATCTAACAGAAAACTGAGTTTAAAAAGTGATTTATCTACTTCTACATTAATTATACCACATTGAGTTTGGTCTTGAATTAGATGCCCAGTGCAGACAACAGAGGACTCTCCAGGTCACAAGAAAGACTGATGAACACACACATGGACACTAGGACACACACTGTACGGTGATTTATTGTTCTGTGTCCTCTGTATCTTCGACCAAAACTTTCTGGCAACACTACAAGAAAGTCCGTTCTATCCTGGCAGAGAAAGACCCTGGCCCATTTAAATCCCCATTACCACAGTTATACTCCTGTTATGCACATCCTTTTCTATATGAAATCCAACAACATTGCCAAATCTCATCGCAATCAGTGTACTACATCTAGTGATGAATAAATAGACAAAAGTGTGCTTGGCCCAGCTGGGCAAAGCCATCATTTGTTTGTTTCCTTTGGACAGAAATCTCCTGTAAACACAGGGATTTAATTTGAAGATTGAAAGACAGGAATGAGGAAAAGCATAGTCAATCTCCACACAAGGCCAAATGGCACAATCAGTTCAAATGCCAGCTGGTATTCCTCCAGGGACTGAGTGATTGATTTCTCCTTGACAGAGGAGACAGAGCGGAGCTTCTGCCCAACAGTAGTTTTCAAATGTCTTTTTTTTATAGCAGCGAGGATCATGAATGGATTTACTGTAGTAAACAACTGTCATTTAAATGACGTTTTAAAACCCATTCATGGCACCTTGAATACAGAATCACTCTTCACAAATACTGTGTGTGTGTGTGTGTGTGTGTGTGTGTGTGGGCATTCTGCCTTTATTAGAAAGCATAGAGAGAAAGTATAGACACTCAGGATATGTAGAGAGAGAAAGAAAGAGGGGAGTGGCATGCCACAATGGAAGTGGGTCACTGGAGATAAGTTGTATGTATCTTATAGCACCAAGACACCTGTACATCCTACATATTCAACAACTGTTTAAACATTTATATTTATCCAAAATCTATTAACTATTTATATTTGACTTGCTTCAATTAACAACCCTTCCTGCCCAGCACCAAATGACAAACACACAAAGTTAGCGACTAGCTGGTGAACACAGTGGAGCATTTAGCAGCTAAAGAGACAGATATTTTTCCTTTTTTTAAAAAGAGAGTGGATGTCGGACTTTGATTCACCAGCTGAACACAAACATAACTCCAAATGAATGCTACTGAAATTAATTAGATAAAACTATCTCTGTATTTAATGATGTAGAAATCACTGCCTTGTCCTGTATGCCATAACTAAACGGGTCTCTATTGTTCTCAAGTGGAGGTTAATTACTAAACACGTTCAGTAAATACTGTAGGATTGTCACAGCAGTGCTTCTTAGGAAAAGAACACAAAACGGATAAAAATAGGGTTTATACAAGAGATAGAACAAGCCTGTCACGCACACACACAAATGTCTCCTTTGTTCATACGTGAGTGTGCGTCTCAGTGAAAGAGGAGCGGTGGAGAGAGGCAGCCAATCGCAGAGCTGAAGTAGTGAGAAAATGATGAGAATGAAAGGAAATGAGGAGAATGATTGGAAAGGCTGATAAGGTGGCAGTTAAGGTAGGATGTACAGCAGACTGGGCTAAATGAGTCTAGACGTTAAAAAACGACACTGTCTGGTTCTTCGATAATGGCAGGAAGGTTGTGTCTAATATCTGATAGAATATTAATGCAGCCTTTTATCTTATTAATTAATGAGTTCATTAAATTCTAAACATTTAGTTATTAGATCACGTTTTAATAATATCATTACGTTTTAAGTTTTAATTTGGTTTTACTCAACAGATCAGGACATTTTCGTCTGCGGCCTGTTTCAGTCATTTGGTCTCTTGTGGTTTTACAGCCCATGTTGAAGCTTTTTCTTTGTATTACACCGAATTATCGAGTTGATCAAACTATACTGCCAACTATATATCTGCCATTTTAAAAGCTAATCTTTTTCCTTTTTCAAATGCATAAAAAAAAAATTGAAATTTCTGGTTATTTCTACACAGTAACTTATTGTCCAATGTTCTTGGCTAAAACGTGATGTACACATCTTGTGTATCTGCATTAGCTGACTGGTTTGACAAGTTTGATTTAGTGCCCCTGACAAGATATTATATTGTGCAAGAGCAGTTTCCCCAATTTATTGTGCAAAAATATTACGTGTGATATATGTTGTGATGTCTTGTTTTTGACAGCACACAGCAGACCAGAGATAACATTCTGATTAGCTTGGTGTGGTGATGATACAGACCACTTCCTGGAGGCAATGTATCCACTCGACCTGGCTCTTCTGAACTCCACACTCTGGGCATTGTAATGATTAGTCAAAGATTTGATTAATGTCTTAATTACTAATCCATCTTGCTCTCGGGTTGTCAATTATTCTCTCTCGCTTCGCTTCTCGTGTGCTGTTCACCTTTCCCTGCTGGGAGTGTAACCTGTGTGAGATTTGCAATGAGCTGTGAATCCCATACCAACTCCAATTATCTTCAGCTTCTGCAGCTCTGAGGCATAAAAATGTTTTAGCACTTCATTGTGCCACACAGACACTAACTTTTTGTTCCACAAATCTAATCAGCCTTGAATCAGAAAGCGGTAAACAAATGAAGGATATGTAGCAGTGAGCATGTTTATGCGATCATTTAAGACAGTAAAAGCATAATGCATTTTTTAAATCTGACACACCTTATTAAATGATGGTTATTTGAGCTGCTCTCAGGGAAATGAACATACTTGGCTCACATTCAAAGTATAGAAGAACGACGTCCATCATGTGTATCTCCTAACAATTATATTGTTATTGTACCGTACTGAAGTCATAGGTAGGTGATCGGCGAGGATAATGGGCGTACAAAGACTCTAGACTTTGATATCAGAGCCCAAGGTTTGGGTCTCGTATCCTGTGCTTGTGGCGTGTCTACACAGGAGTTGTTTCAGCCACATTTTTAGGTCGTCCATCTCACGCACATCTGGCGGAACAGATCTTTTGACAGCAACCCTGTGAGAAATTGGAATGTGGAACAAACTCCAAGATAGCCGACCAAAATGTTGGACATGTCATTGATCATTCGGGCAATTAATCAGGCATCAAACTGCACGTCAAACGATCACTGCTGTGGCAGAAATTCAACCTGATTTGACCTCTAAAATTAGTATGGTGTCAATTTGGGGTTAAAATTGGGCTTAATCCACACAGTGTCTGTCTGTGCCTGCTTTGAATTGCCTAAAAATTACCAACGCATGAACCTTTCTTTAGTTGCATGACTGAATATTGAAGGGAAACCAAATAAAATACAAATGCAGATAGATTAAATAAAAATCTTTTGTCATTATGTTCTCAAAAAACATAATCTGGGAAGCATTATGTTCCTTTCTAAACATATTTTCTTTTGCAGTTTACTAGTATTTGCCAAAAAAACTAATGTAAGCCAACAAACTTACTTTGTATGCTTTTTATTTTCAAGATAGCCTTGATATGAGGCTATCATGAGACTGTACCACTGTAGAAGAGATAAATAAATGATATAAAGATACTGAATAATACAGTATTGATGTATCAGAACATATCACAGTTAAAACAATGATGAAATCAGATGAAAAAATGATTAAAATGACTGAGCAGTAATAATTGAGATACTGAATAAAAATAGGGGAGAGACCTGTTCTTCACTACGCAACACATTTCTATGAAGGTTTCTACATGATATACATGTCCTATATCAGTCTAACAACACAGGTTTCACAACATGAGGATGCAACAGTGACGGATGTCTTCCTACAACCATCATTTGCTCTGATGTTGTCATGGATATGCTTGCAGTTGGGTAATTTTCTCTGTGCTCAGAAATGTATCACATTGAAACTAGGGCCAATAAAATAGGCTGCTCCTAATGCTAAAAAATCACTTCCCACCTCTTGATTGTTATGATTGTCTTCAGATGTCCATTTACACAAAGAATGGGGTGTTAGGGTGCGAAAATACTGGCTGCTCTGCTTTCAAGTTGTTCTGGCCCTGCACATGAATCACATTGTGATGCTGGGGAATATGATGACATGTATGGTGAGTGAAAAAAATGAAGCCCTATTTTAGTATAGTATAGTTTTTTTCTGAAAGGTGCTGAGAATCTATAAGACATTTAAAATTCTCGTGGAAAAGGGCTTAATTGGGCTTGCAAGTCTTTGAACAAGGTCAACATGATGGATGCAGAATCCAGGAGTTCACCTTCACATTTTAGTAACACAAACCTCCATCTGTTCTGTTCAAAAGACCTTGAACTGCTCAGGCATTTCAGAGTTTGAGTTTCAGATATTCCATGAAATGTTTACTCCCAGAGATTGTGAAGCCCTGGTGAGATCTGGCCATCACTGACATCCTTGTCAAAGCAGGCTCCAGCACAGTACCTGTGACAGCCTCAATCACTTCCCATTTCATCAGAGCAAACCTGTCAAATCCCACCATGAAATAGTTAAATGTGCCGTGACACTGTATACATGTGAATGAGATGTGACTCCATAGAGCTTCTGAGAGGGGGGGGGGCAAGAAAAATCAGCAAGAGGAGGCTTGAGGTAGAGAAACAAACCCACCTACTTATCAGAGATCAGCATCAAGATCATAACCCACATTCTGGATCTTTGTGTGACACACTGCAGAAATTTGCCGTGGTCAGACACGACTCTGAACAACGAGCCTTGCTATTGGCCTAATATTCGAGTTTCACTCCGATTATGCAGTTAGCTTCCCTCCTGTGGCGATAGGGGGATTTTAAAGGCAGATGTGGCGTATTGGGGTCCAAGTGAAGGCTGAACGAGTGGCCCTCAGGGTGAGCGAGAAGCAGACATTTCTGGGACACTTGATGTTACAGAGATGGGTAATTGGTACACTGGATTTACACGACATAAAGTGTGAGATGCCTAGGGTATAGAGTGTGCTCTGTCAATGAACATCTCAGTTTTAACTCCACATTTTTAGCCATGCTAGCGGTGTGGCCCCAGGGATGGCAATGGCAGTTGGTCGGCTCCACAATGAAATATCTTAATAAAACAATG
Source organism: Macquaria ambigua (assembly GCA_008360985.2). Taxonomy (NCBI): domain Eukaryota; kingdom Metazoa; phylum Chordata; class Actinopteri; order Centrarchiformes; family Percichthyidae; genus Macquaria; species Macquaria ambigua. Next base: position 3,282 of record VMKM01000175.1, on the reverse strand, counting down.
GATGGATGGATGGTCATAGAATCCAGAGGATGAATCCTAAAGACCTTGGTGATCTCCTGACCTCTTATCTAGCAGATTGGCACAACATTTTGCACACGTTCATGGTTCCCAGATGATGTATCCTACTGACTGTTGAGATCCCTTGACTTTTCCTCTAGCGACACCAGCAGGATGATATTTTTGTGGTTTTTAGCGAAATATCTCAACAACTATTGGATGGATTGCCATGAAATGTTGTACACACATGAATGATTGGCCACATTGAAAAATCAGGGGATCAGCAGGCACCTGCAAAACTAATGGCATTCCCAGCATCCTCAGCTGTACTTTGTGTTTAGCGCCAATTAGCAAATGTTATGTTATGTTATGTTATGCTAACACGCTAAACTAAGATGGTGACCATGTTAAACATTATGCCTGCTAAACATCAGCATGTTAGCATTGTCACTGTGAGACATTAGCATTTAGCTCAAAGTACTGCTCTGCCTAAGTACAACTTCACAGAACTGCTAGTGTGGCTGTAGACTCTTAGTTTTGTTGGTAACTTATCAATAATCCATTTCATGCAAGTTACCTAAGTACTTCAACAAACATGTTGAATTCAAGGTCACCTGCAGTTAATGTGGTGAATGCGCTCCAAACTATATAGAAAATTACACTTTTTCAAAGACTAGTAGGTAACAAGAGCCTTTACAGAATGTGCAGTAGCACTCCCTGACTCGGGTGATTTGGTATTAAATGCCAAGCACAATCCACTGCTATCTTAGTGTGCATGTGCTTCCTCTAGCCCTCCCCTCCCACAAAGCAATATGCTTATCTCCATCCTCTAATCCTTAAATGCTGTCCCATTCAATCTAAAACACAAGCTTTAAATACATTTTACATACATACATGTCTTTGTACAGCTTCAAGGTAACTAATTAATGCCAAAAATTGGCATGGATAACCTGTTTTTCACTTTCATTTCCACACTGACATAAAAGCTGATGCTTTTACCTTTGAGTGTGTATACTTACAGATATTCAACCAGTAAGGTTGAATCTGGGTTCAGTCTCCTGCATTGTATCAAAAGCAATGGTAGCATTTATAGAATGGTATATTAGTTTCTTGAGAGCACCACTTTCAATTTAAAGCTTATTAGAGAGTTAACAAGGTTCATTAAATGACTCATTAAAGGAATCTGGAGGGAAACGACTAGTTTTGATAAAACAATGATGCAGTAACAACTTATTAAGAGGAAGGCTTAAGAAGATAAAAGATAATTTTAGCAGCATACAGCTGATTTTCTTCACTTTATTTTAATGACCAGATAGCTGCCCCGGTGAATTGGTTCTGATACAGAACTTTCCTTTGGTGAACACATCAAGGAAATATCTTTAAAAGCTTCTTTCCACCTCTAAAATACCTCCAGGATTAGTCATTTCCTCTCCTTTTAACTGACCTAGAAAACTGGTCCATGCTTTTGTTTCCCAGAACTGTTTACTGCAGTGCTCGATACTCCGAGGCTGTCCCGTTCCACGCTCAAATAACACATCCGACTCATCCTGAACTCAGTAGCCTGGAAACTCATGAACCACAAAACAGGATCGCACGACCCTGACCTACTGTGGACTTGCCTTCATTGGCTATGAGTACCAGGACTCTGCGTCTTCAAAGCCCAAATATACTTTCTAAAAATCATGAAAATACCTCGCCCTCAGTACATCACACATTTACCTGATCTGTAAACCTGGTCCAGCTCTACGCTCACTAGATGCAACACTCCTTGTTATTCTCTAAAGTCTAAAGTAAAAACAAGCCACCCACTCACTCCCAGAGGGTGCCGTCCCTTTTGGAAACAGGCACCGATTGCAGCAATTCAGGCCGCTCATTATTAGTCCAAAGTCAAGACCCACTTATTTAGTGCAGCCTACTGTCCACATTTGCTCACTGTACTGTATAATCGTCGGCCTCGTCCTCTCATTCCCCCAGAGCTCCCAGTGCTGATCTGTGACCAGCATTTTATTCCTGTGGATGTCATGCAAGTAGATACAGAAGGAGGAAGTTCTTGGAGTGTTTGTTCTGAATGCAAAGTGCACACATACATTTTCCCACTTATGCAGTGTAAAAAAATAAATAATTGAACCAAAATGCACTCATTTTAGGCTTATTCACAGAATAACATGTAAATGTATCTGGCTAGACCTTTTCACTCAGCCCACAACAATATACACACATAGAAAACAATAAAATGGTAAACTACTACAGGCAAAAGGTTAGATGTAAAGGGGAAAAAGAGGTTTAGCCACATCTATCACAGATGTAAAAGATAAAGACAAGTACATAACCTACACATATCGCAATGCATATATATTTATAGACTGGCAATGTGTTTTACAAGATGATACTGAGTTGTCTGTTCCAAAATGTGATGCTTCCTCAAGGCTAAAGCCTGATCATCTTTTGAGGCTAGACTGTGGAAAATCTTGAAAGGAAATGCTTGAAGTCTTTATGCAGCGTTCATGTGCATATAGAGACAGAAAACGCAGCGTAGCCTGGGGCCAGCATGAGCCTTGCCTGGATAATGATCAGTCAAATCCTGACATCATCTAAAACTGACTAAGCAATGCAGAAATTCGATATGTTGATGTTACGTTTCCACATCTGGGAACAGTCAAAACCTTTGCAGCTACTCTACATGCATTGATTACTAGACGAAGGTGTGAGTGTGTATGGACAACAGGTACTTCTGCCTTTGACAGCAGACAGAAAACACCTGCTGTGACCTCACTAACTTTGGCTCTGATCAAATCATTACCACAAGTGGGTTGCCATGTCCTGTGCGCGCCACTGACTGTAGTCTGTGCCGTTTGCCATTGATTCATGATGTTGGCAAGTAGAGCATGGGAAGAGAATAAAAGATTGGGGCTAGAATTGAGCCCTGAGAGACCCTAAAGGGGATATCTGCTGAAAAAGATAAAGCACTGTCTATTGTAATAAGAGAGAGCTAACACTATCTCACAAAGCAAGTTCAACATACTGTGGTCAGCATACAGTATCTTCAAAATAGCAGAAATGGCCTCATAAAGGCAGAGGCTTTTGAATGGGGGCGCCAGACTGGGGCACAGCTTTAAAGAAGGGGGGACATTTGTAAAATGAGTAAAAATATGTTTAAAGTTTAAAGCCCAGGTTCTTGGTAATAATAAACTGTGCATTATTAATAATGACATTGTTTATTCAGTGTAATAAATGAATGCCGAATAATGATGATGATGATTATGACTATTTATATTTTATATATAT